>VWYI01044983.1:24428-64835 GCA_013399455.1 Anthoscopus minutus
TTATTCACAGCACCTCTCTTCTATCCTCAGGAATATATTCCTCTGCCTTCCCAAAAACTCTTCCTTGCTGCTAGGTGTAGGAAGGGACTGGAAAGTACAGACATATATCAAGATGACTTTTGGGGGACTGAAAGGAGGATCATTGGCCAGGTAATAAATAGCCTTTCAGCATGAAATGAAGAGAGTTTAGTGTGTTTCTTACCTGACTTGAAGTCAACTATTATCCTGAAAGTTATCCACTTGTTGGTTACATGCTGGTTAAATTTATTAATGAACACAGTGTTTTACACTTCATAATTTCTACTTGACAGAAAGTTAGAAATGTTGCTTTCTCACAGCGAGAACACCAAAACCAAAAAGTGTAAAGGATATTGTATGACTTGCTGCCCGCTGACTCCTACTAGGATGAGAAGAAACCAGCCCTCTCCCTCTCCTAATGGTTGGTTGAGATAAGCAGTGAAACCATGCTCAAGCCAGTTCTCAGGCAAGTGATTTCTAAGAAATGGATCATGATGTTTTTGTCCTGAAAAGCTTGTCCCTCCCAAGAACTATAGGAAAACAAGGTCAGAATAGTGTACTGCACCCATAATTTTTTCTGAACAGAAATGCTGAACCTTCATATGCATTCGTTGGCTCTTACATCAGAGAAAGTCATAAATAGGACTTAAATATGATATACAGAACTTGGAGAATCTAGCACTGATTCCTTAATTTTAGTGGTTGGTATCTCTTACATACCTCCTGTATATATATAATACGCACTGTATAAATCTTCTTTAAAGGTGTCATCAAAATTTATGGGCAGAGCTTCTGATTTATATGAGTCTTTGAACTAAAACAGATGTAAAATCATTTTTGGATGGAAGTGGATCTCAGAATTGCAGTGAGTTTGATATGACAGATCAAGCTTCCCCTAGACCAGAAAAAGATCATTAGGGCTCTCCACAGCCGAATCACATAGCTCTGCTCTTCATCACAGGTTTGTGCTTAACATGCCCTGATGCATGATTCCAGTATGTGTTTTATCCAAGTGTCAGCCTGTTTGACAGGTAACTAAGCCGCAGTAAAACACTAACTCAAACAATACAGACTTTGTTTGGTATAAGGCTTTTTTGAAAATTTCTTTTCATTTAAGAGACTAATCCGCAGGTTCCAGAGAAGTATCGAGCTTTGTGATGCTGCCTTACACCATGTCAGTTCAGAGAAGGGCTTAAAGGTTTGCTGAGGGTGGCACTGTGGCTATAATGAGTGAAAAATGAAGATCTTTATGTGCAAAAAATTCTGATAAAAGATTAGTTTCCCACTAAGAAGTTATGTTTGTATCTCTTTCAACAAAGGAGTTGACACTAATGTCCTTAAAAAAGAACATCTCGATTTTATGTGGTTTGTCTTGCCAGTGTCTTTTTTGAACACTTTCAAAGGGATGCAAAAACATACTATAAGTTAATAAAGTGTTAACACTTTGGGTTGTGTTTTTTCTTTTTTCTTTTTTCTCAAGCTGGTACCTGGCTGCAAACCAATTACAATAGTTCAGAGGAAAGTGCCTGAGGGAAAACACAGGAATTACAGACTTTGTATAAAGTGTATGGATCCTATTTTACCATCTGTAAAAGTAGGCCTTCGTATTAATTGATGAATTGGGTTTTCAAGATCAATAGTACAGTATAGTTCCATTTAAGGCATATATATGGTTCCATGTATACTTATGGACAAGCCAAATATGCATTTGGAAAAGAAAAACAACCAAACAAAAAAGCCCCCTGGAACACTAACAATTTGAATCAAAGGCATGGATAAATTTAAGATGACAACACCACCGAAATTAGTTCTTTACAAAAATGAAATTATGCTTTATTTAGAAGGAAAAAAAGTAATTTAAATAAATCTGTCATTTTGGAGACCTTCTAACAGAGTTCCATGTGGTAAACCATAAATTTAAATTCTCTTAGCTATGTTTAGTAAAAACTTGCTGAGTTGAACAAGGAGCTGATGGCTAGACAGAACCTGCAGGTAGATTGAGAGCGCAAGAAAACTGTTCCTTGGAAGAAGGAACAAATTAGAGAGTGTGTTTTAGAAACATTTGCTGCTATGAGCATCTGTGTTCTGCCAACAGAGACGTTTATTCTGAGCTCACATAAATGAAGTGGAATTTTGCCAGTAAAAGACGGGGTTGTGTTACTCGAGTTGTAGGATCCAGGTCCTAATTGGTTTATGAAATGAAGGGGGCAATCTTTGAGCTATTACCAGCTTCCTCTGCTGCAAGTGAAGTGAATCGCAGCTGTTCTGATAGGGTCCATAAAACTTGGTGAGGTAATAAAATGTTTGCAGTGAACAATTCTCAAAATGAGTGAAATCCAAATCCCTAGCTTATTTGACAGTATTAAGAGAATTGAATGTACTTCCTGGGGAATTCTGAATATTATGTTACTTTTATCTAGTTCTTTAACTATAAGATGCAGGCTCACCGGTGCTGTAAATGTAAGGACTCAAAGTAACATTCTTCTTTTTTTAACTCTGCATACTGAAATCAAATATGCACATATATACATGTGATATGGGAAAAAGCTGTGTACGTTCCTCATTTTCTAATGTTTCTGGCTTGTACTTTTTACTTCTTAATACTTTTCTGGCTCCCTGTTTCTTGCTCAGTTTTGGTGAGATTTAAAGAAAAAAAGCACAGTTAGCATCAGATGATCCCACATTGAAATGCTTGTGGTGCTCCTAGAAACATGATTTTTTTAATGAAAACAATAGCAGTTGATCTTTTAAGTTTTCTCCAAGCAACTTAACATTTTCTAGACCTGGTTAGATGTCAGATATGTTAATTCTAACTTAGCAGAGCGGTTCTGAACCATTTGTTCAGTTCATAGTGATTTTGACCTAAAGATCTTTGATGTGAGTTAGAAGTCCAAACTGAACTTTTTTGGTATCATTCTACATATTGAGGAATTCACAAATTTTCCTTGAAAGCCATTCAGTGTTTGTCTAGAGTTCTGTTGTTTTTCTCTGAATTGCCAGAACGAAGCGTTTTTATGAAGGGTTTGGACATCTCTAAATTCTTTTGTTTTTCCCTTTTATTCTCTGCTTTATAGAAATGTACGGATTTCCCAGGCAAAGACAGGATGATCACACCTTTGATAGTAAAATGATCTAAAAAGATTACAAATAGAGAACATAATGAGAAGTTTCTTAGAGTAATGGATTGGCTTTCCAGGTCTGTTAAGTGTCAGCTGGTTGGGCTTGCTGCTCACGCTGCTGCTCACCTCCCCTTTGACACCTGAAGCTGGGCACTTACACAACGTAAGCTCGAAGCTCTCCCCTTTATATCAATCCTTGTATGACTGATGTTGCTCATCCTATCTCAGACAGGCTGTTGCCTCAGGCAACTGGAGAGTGACCAGCCAGCATTTCAGCCACAAGGTGCTGCTTGAAGGGCCTCTGATCATTTAAGCACTTTGGAAGGAGGTGCTGGCAACACTGGGATATCTGGCTTCCTTTTGTGACAGGTGTTTGCTCATGCTCATGCCTCTGGCTTGTAACATGCAGTAGGGTTGTCCCAGGTATTGCCGAGGAAGAGTGCAATAGATACACAGATCTGAATGGTGGTGGTCTCCTGGAGCTTCTGGGCAGAGCTTCATGCAGAAAGCTTTCCTGACATACTCAAGGCTAAAGGCTGTATTCTCAGCAAGTGTTTAGTTTTAGTGTGAGCTGTTACTAGAAAATGTCCCTGGAGAGATGAACTGCTGAATGTGCCTGAAGGAATCTTTCTTTGGACATACTGGACTTCATTAATTCACTGTTGCTGTGAGTTGTTGATGTAGCTTTTTTGGGCATCAGATGTAAATTAACACAACGAAAGTGGGCAAAAGGCAGCAGCAGTTTTTAAATGTTCAAACAAGACAGTGTGTTAAGCTCAACAGGCTGTTATGGAGGACTGATTCTTGTTAAAATACAAGTACAATATTTGAAGATGTTAACTGTAGATGATAACCAAAGGAGACCAAATTTGAACTGATCTCGTATTATTTTTCTCAATTTGTACTTGTTTCAAGTGGTTTTGTCTGAGATTATATGGCACAGCTAGTAAACAAAGTTCAGACTTAAAATATGTAGTCTGTAGTGACAATTGGAGCCTATCAATACATACATTAAATGGAAGAACTGTGTGGAAAATTTTATCCCTTAACAATTAATTTCCTTCTTATTCTGTTTTAATTTCTTCTTTCTTTGCTGTTTCAGGCCCACAGAGGAAAGAGACCTAGAGTGTTGATTTTTTTCTGATCTGTAGGGAAATAAAATAGGAAGCAAAATAATATTTCTACTGTGAAATAGCAGAGGAAGTTGAAAGAAAACAGTCAATGAGTTCCCTTTGTGCCATACTAAATGGATGTGGAGAAAGATGTGGACCCTGGGCTCCATGACAGGGAAGAAAACCCATACTTTCTTCCAAAATTTCCCCTGGCCTCTATATTCTATTCTGTTTCCTTCTATTGTTCCAATAAGAAATCTGTGACTCAGAGGATTTATTCAAAATCTATATAAAACATAATAGGCAAAGTTCATTCCAGAAGCCATCAAGTGAAACTATATTTCTCTGTGGGGAAAGCTGGGGTCCCTTCCAGTCTGGTCTTTTTTCTGTACACAGCCTGGTAGCACGGAGCTTTTTGTTGCACATTAATGCAACATCAAGGGTTGTGGGGCCCTCAGTCCTATAAAGCAAATGCTAGAAACAATATTGGACCCAAGCAGAACCCATAAATGCAGAAGGAAGCAAAATCCCATATATAAAAGAAAACAGAGTTTGAGAACAAAAGCACAAAACCACATTTAAAGGGAAAAAAGAGAAATCAGTTTTTGTTTAGGAAGAAGCATACTTGGAAATATTCAATTTTCCTTATGACCAAGTTGGGAAGCTGTAAGTTGTGTCCTTGAAGACAGTGTAGATGACTCCAAGCAAAAAAAACCCATTCCATGCTGACAAGAAAACTCCACCAACTGAGGTATACATTTCCTTCTTACTCCTGCTGCTTGCCCATTAGACGAACAGGAAAGTAGAGACGCCCCTGCCATGTTTACAGGCCTTGCCTTGTTATTTGTATGATGGACAGAGAGCTAAGAGCTGTGTTGCCAACACTGCTTATTGGAAAAACCTGGAAATAATTAAAGGACCTCATTTGTTATTGCTCGTATGTTCACTGGTGGAAATTACTTGAGAGAACAGTTCTGCTGGTACAGAACAGTGCGTGGTAATAGGGCTGTAGAAAAATGACAAAGACAAAAACAGCTTTGGGTAATAGGATGTAAAATATTATTCTAAAAAAATTTCCTACATTGGTTTTGAAAGGGTTTTTTTTGTGTGTGTTTTCTAGTAGAGAAAATAGAATGTACTTTGCCTGAACTAGAGGATGACTTGTAATGTTTTTACTTGTTACTGATTTATTTACTTGAATGAAACCTATGAATTACAGTGGAGGTTTCAGTTGAGTAACATTCAATATTGTGTTATGTTATTTTATTACTGGGTCTGCTGAGTGTTCCTTTCTGTGGTGTCTTCTTCCAAGAGCTGTGAGCATGGCGAATCTTTTTCATGTTACTTTTTCAAAATCAAGGCTATGCATTGCAAAACCAGCTACCCAGGCAAAGAGACTTAGTATTTCAGCACACTGCTGCTTTTCTACCTACATTTCTCCTGAGCTGTCTGCTTAATTCCAGATCTGCTCCCACAAGCTGATACAGGTCTTTGTTTACAAGTCGGGTCCCAGGATATGAGGTGAGTGTACCTGTTGTACAGCGCCTTTCTTGTTGCTGGGATATGATGTGCTTTTCTAGGTGGGAAGTGGCAGTACTGTTGTTTCACTTGAGCAAGGCATATGGCAGAACACAGTGCAACAGTGTTGAGTGAACGATGAGTCATTAAGGCAAAGCAGAGTTTTGGCCAAAGAAAGAAATCAACAATTCCAAATCAGCTCAAGATCAGTATCTGAAGATTTCAAGCTTTGTTGGAATTTCTGTTTTCAGTTGCTTCTCTGTTATGTAGCATGTGTTGGATGCATTCACTGTTGTGACATTTGCTGTGACAATGTGAGGCATACATATGTTTGCATGCTCATACAGTTTTTCCAGGAGATGTGATCACTGAGAGTTGCACCTATGTGTTCTTGTTCCCTCCGCTTCTCTTGTTCTGCAGAGTTGGAAGGGGACGCAATCTTATACTATAAGTTGTGACACTTCTGCTTCCAGTTCAGTGGTGGCTCCAGGGTTCAAACTTGCAGCCTAATAATGAACCAGGTTAAAGGGCTGTTACTGTCAAGAATAAGGCCATGTACTGTAACTGAGAGTAATCAGTTTGGATCGCATTCACAGATTCTTTGTATTAGCTTTATCAGGTCAGGCCATCGGAGAGCAGATAGGCAGGTAAGACCAAAAGACCTCTGAACCCAATTAAAGCTGCACCACAAAGAAATCAAATTCATGTGGTTTACATTTCAGAAAGTTACATTTGGTGGGCTGTACTTACTTTTATTCTGTAACCTAATGCAGACCATGTGAACATTTGAAACGCTTTTAACAGTTAACCAGCTCAAATAACACAGAACCAGAGCAGCAATAAAGAATGAATTAAGACTGATTGCAGCTACAGCCAATTTTTTTTCCTCATAAAGAAATATAAAAGGCTGATATAGTTAAAAACTACCATATATATATATTTACAGTAATTTTGTCTTCAGGTTTTAGCATTCTCTTATCTTTTAAAATAACTGTTTGGTTTGAAAAGCTATCCTAAACCCAGTGGTTTTTTTATTTGCAGTGTTTCAGGATGAGTTTGGATGTGCTGTAGAACCACTGATAGTCCCATTGATGCTCATAGTTTGGGAATTGGTCATACAGCTCTGAGATAATCCTGAGGAGCTGACATTTAAAATACTTGGCGCAATAAGAGCATGAGCATGAGAGGATAAGAAAATGGGTGTTTTATTAGTATTCACTTCCTTAAAAGCTAGAGATGTATGTGCAGCTTTTTCACTCACAAACTCTTCTTGCTTGCTGACATTAGATAGACCTTACATGTGGAGCAAATGGGGGTTCAGCTGGTGCAGACTGCTGTGTTCAGTTTTCCTATTTTCTAAACAATGAGTCTGAATGGAAGTCTTGAAAGCTCCAGGAGCCTAGGCTAGAGGAGGACAATGCTAAATGTGCCTATATCCTACATCTAACTTCAGGAAAGTGATGTGGTTTACATGTAAATGGAAGAGAAATGACTTGACTTGCTTAGAAGCAGAATTATTCAGTTAGATCAGTTTCCTCATTTTTGCTCTCTAATGATTCTTCAGGACTTCGACAGATCTTCTTGGTGTTGGGGAAAGAGATCAGGCCCACAGCTCTTAGCTACGTGTTATATTCTGTCCTGAAGCAATTCCTGCAGCCCCATCTCTTTCCTAGGGTCTCCAAGACACTGAAATGCAAAGCTCTTGCCACTCTGCTTTCTGGCACCGAGCCACCCGGCTATCAGCAACCCAGCCCAGCTTCCTCTGGAGCATGATTGCTATCCTGGGTGGATACAGTTCCTTTCCTTCAGCAGCTGTCCTGATGTGTCTGTGTGCAACAGCATTCCTCACTGCTCCTCGTGTGGAGCAGGTTGGTCTCCTGGCTTTGTCCCTCTTTTTTCCATAAGATTTTGGGGCTGATGTGGCAGAGAGGGCATTCAGGCATGGGGCTCTCAATTTGGCTGGATTGAAAGCTAAGATTGTACATCATCCAGACTCTCTTGTGGTTGCTCTTCCTGTGGGCCACAGAAGTTGTCCTCTCCCTGGGCTGAGCACCTTGAAAATCTGTTGTCTTACTTTTTTAGAAGCAGACAAGTAAAGAGGAAGGACCTGGGTAGATTTTTTTTTTCCCTATTTTTTTCTTTTTCTTTCTTTTAAGTCTTAGTTAAATATGTAGCAAACCACTTGTTTTCTATGAAGGAATCTTCCTTGTATCACCGTTTCCAAGCAGTGAATGATGTACTGCTCATGGAATGCAAGCTGTTTCAAAGTGTACGTGTGGGAAACTGGGGCTGCCACTGGTAATTCACAGAAGTGCTGGGACTGGAAGAAAATCTGCATCTCCACCAAGGCACAGAGACTGTTCTGCTGTGCAGGGACCAAAACTGGTGGGGTGAGAGGGAACACCCTCCTTACTCTCTCTCACTTTTGTTATGTGCTGGGTTTTTCAGCCTAGTTCAAGATGCTTGCATAGAATTAGTAAAACAGAGATATGTCCTGGGAAGGTTAAATGGCTGCTGCTTCTAATCCTGCCCTGTCACTCAAAAATGAAAAAAAAAACCCAGAAGACTTTGTCAAGTTCTTTACAGAACAAAAACTGTAAAGAGGGGAAACATTTGAGTTCTGATTATTAGAACAACAGAAGATTCATCAAATAATATTATTAAATCAAGTGGATGTTAGACAGAAAGCAGTGGCAGAAGTCATTAAAGTTCTAGTCTGGACCTAGGAAAGTCCACTGATTTCTTTTGGCAAATTTCTTGGTCTCTCTCAGATTCGGTTCCCCAGCTATAAAATATGAAAATAAATACTCCCTCACTTTATAGGAATTTTAAAATGAATTTAGATATTACAGGAGAAGAAGGTAAATAGGTTCCTCTGATACAATGTCTTGAACATTTGATATAATTAAACATCAGGAATTTTACTCAGTGTATAGTTCTTTGCCACAGAAACAGAGAAGAATTATAGTATTATGTAATCATGTCTAAAATAATGTGCTATTAATTTCCTGGAAGCTAAAATAAACTGCTGAAGAGTGAGACAACAGAGTGAGAAAAATGAGAATGCTTATACTAGACTTTCTCCCAAAATCATGTTAATCCAGTGCCCACCTATGGCAGAGAGGTTGGACAAGATAATCTTCAAAGAACCCTTGCAGTGGAAATTATTCTAAGTTTTGCAGAAAAGAAACTGAAATGGAAGTTAATTATCAGACATATTTATTAAAAGAAACAAATGCTAATACACACAAAAAATATAACTAAAAGTAATTTCCTTTAACTTTGCAAAATCAAGATAAGGCAAAACTAATAAACATCAAGATCTGCTTCAAAGGTGCCAACATATTGAAGTGTAGGAAGGCTTTTGTTTTCTTTCTCTTGTTTCTTTTTCAATTAAAATCTGAACTTTTTCATTAATTCCATGAAACAAAACATCCTCTTAAAGATGACATTCGCAAATCCTGTAAGCACTGTTTTTCCTTTTGAAAAAAGTATTATGCTTTGCTTATTTTTCCTTTTCTCATTCCAATTAATTAATTCTATTATAGTAGCCCTCAAAGGCTCTAAACCAGACTCCATTATTTGCAAAATACTTAAAAAAGAGTGTTATGTCAAGAGAAGTACAAGCCTGAAATCCTCTCTGTTGTCTTCCATCTCTCTATTACAGGCTTTCTTCTATCTCTTTAGAAGGTATCCATTCATTCATCATCTTTTGTGTGTGTGTTTTCCTTTTTTCCCTAGACTGGGCTATGCAAACAGTCTTAGTGGCAGACAGACTCTGAGGAAGCTTTCCATCCTAATTTCTTTCCATTAATGAAAGTTATGAAGCACTGCCAGTGTGAATACTGCCTGTAAACAAGAAGTGAGTGAATTCAATGCACTTTCCTAACCCCTCTCCTCCATGAGGTGAGTTGGACACCAATAGATAAAAGTGATGCTGTGACAACAAACGTCAGAGGCGTATCCATGCAGACCATTTAAATGAGACAAAACATTTCAGAAAAGAGGAGATGTAAGGTTCCCCATACATCCAAAGGAGCTCTTTTTGCTTCCTCCCAATGGGAAGAGCCTGCATAATTCCAGGAGTTTCTGCATTGCCTTCAATGGACAGGACAACTGGAAAGGTGATTAGAGATTGTAGAAAAGCACTGCATGTGCTCTTCTGCCAGCAAATGTAAGTTTCTCATTTGGGTATGAGAATAGCAAGCTAAAAGAGTAGGAGGGGAAATCCAGTGTGCTGTACCCTGAAAATATCCAGCTTCTATGAGCAGGGACACAGCAGACACAAACACTGGACTATTCAGCAATCCTTTAAAGTAAAAATCTTTCTAAAATAACTTCCACCTGGTATGCTCCTAAGCTCTTAAAACAGATTGTTCCAAGAACAATCGAGTATTTTGGTGGTTTTTTTTCTAGAAAGATATCATCTAAAAATTAAGATTTATACCCTCCAAACAATTAATGCAGCCTAAGGCCTAAGCAGAAAAATCACTATTTCCATAATGTCCTATTGACAGAATGCTGCAGCAACCTTTCAAAGCTGCTCCCACATCCCATGACAACAACAATAAAACACTGTGCTATTTTTCTTAGCTCATAAAGTTGTCATCTCAGCACAGCTAAATATCTTAGTTGCCACCCAGCCTGTAAACATCCTTATGTGGGGAAGGTTATCAAGTAGGTCATGGAGAAGCAGCTCTCCCATTATCTAGAGTATTATCTAGAGCCCTCAGATTTCCTGGAGCCCTTTCAATCTGGTTTAAGACATGGTAGTGTTACACAGGCACAGCTATTTCTTGGCCATTGCTAGTCTCTGATTTACTAGCTTCTGCTAATGGATAAAGTGTAAGTGCTCAATCTAATCTGACCTTTCAGGCGTGCTGGCTGTCAGAGTGTGTTTGCAGCCACCCCTTCTATCTTAACAGTGTCCCACTAGGAAAGTGCAGCAATCTCAGAAAGAGAATACACTCCCTTTGGGTTGCCAGCTTTAATTCTGTGCCCTTCACAACTTCTGCTGTTAAATGTGGTAGACTCGGCTGCTGCTTCTCAGAACAGGAGCAAGCACTCCACTCTTCTAATCCTCTTCTAGCAGGCCCCTTTCAAAATGTCCTGCACTGGATAGGTAGCATTCTGTGCAGCATTTACAGCAGTTTGATAATCTTCTTTGTTATCTATTTGCCATGCCAGCCTCTAGACTGCTGGCTGCCAGGCGCTCTTTCCCCTGCTTTCGTCAATGCTACTAAAGCAAGGAGACTGCACTGTCCTCTTCAGCAGATTCACTTTTAGAGGTCCTGTAATCAAGTTTTCTGACATTAAAATTGATATTACATGAAATATGGATGCCTTGAAGTATTAAAAAATAAAGTGGGCAGGAACATTATCTCTAAACATCAGCTTTAGCCACTTAGAAGCAATGTATTCCCAGATTCTGGGTCTCCTTAAAGCCTTCTCTCTTTGCACAGCCAAGTGCCTGCACCTCATCAGCAAACAATGGAAAAGATTCAAGTAGCAGGATCCTGCCCAGTTCACATTTATTTAACCCTTTGTCACCACTATATTCTTTTCACCAGCCTTTTTTCCTCTATATGTCTAAAACAGATGCTGAGATTGTTGGTGCCAGAGAGTTAATCTTATTAATAGTTTCTATGTTTATTGTCAGAGGGAATTGGTTACACTCTCCTCTCTGGGCCAGTAGCTCGGGGGATTTGAGTTCCCCACTGAGGCTTAGAGCAAATCTCAGTGCTGACTGTGCACCTTAGACTGGAAGAGAGGGAATATGCTATGTTGGTACAGATTTTGAATTTCCAGTAAGACATTAAAGCAAGTCTTGCCTGTCATTTTCAAATATATTCCAGGTAGAAATTACCAAACCACTTCTGCAGCAGGGAATTTGACTGCACTTCACCCCTTTTACATGATGGAAAGCTGTGAGTTTGTGTACCCCACCCCAAGAACCAGATCTGGCTAATTTATAACACTGCCACCCAGCAGGGAGTGTCCCCTTAAATCCCTTAGAAGAGGTGGTGGGGAGGCAGAGTTAAGTGTAAGTGTAAGTGTCTGGGAGCAGAGCCTGTGCACTTGGGGTACAGAGGTCTGACACATTCACTTCAGAACTGCAGTAAGCAGCAGACATATTTTGGAAGGAGGAAAAAACTGTGAGTCTAAACTCTTTCATAATATGGAGTGATGACTGAGTTGAAAAAGGAGAAAGGAAAGGAAGGGGAAAAAAACCGAGGAAGATTTTCTTGGGGTTTCCGTGGAACTGTCCCTTTGTCTTCACCAAATGGAAACTTCAGGAGTTCATCTCTGCCTTTCACCCACCACTCCTCTGTGCTGGGAGAAAGCAGCAAAGGGGTTCAGAACCGAAAAGTGCTTGTGCTCAAGTGTTTCCAAATGTTTCACAGCTATAAGCATTTATTGGTTCTCACCCTCCACCCTATCACCACCCCCTCCATATAAAATCAGAGACTGAGCTCCAGCATCCAGGAAAGAAGGAAGCCTTCTTCTCTTTCTTAGAAACCTACATGTTCCAATGCAGTGGTTGTAATGCACTTGCAGTCAGCTAGGACTGCTTGCCAAAAGGCAGTGTCAGAAAGCTGCTGAAAGAAATGTCTTTCAAAGATATTCCAGAGAGACAGGTCATTTGGTGTCAAAAGCAGGCAATAGTTCTTTCTGGGCTCATGGATATAGGGAACTTCATTTTGACTGAATTGAAGGATTAGCAAAATAATTCTCCCACTGTACCCCCTGCCTTTAGTACAAACCCAGCAGTTACTTTCCACTTCACTCTATGTGTAAAACAAAGGTGAAATATGATATTTAAATTATTCCCAAGGATGCATTTGGTGAAAAGGAAAGCATGAGCCAGATCCTCCCATGAGCTTGTTCTTTGTCAGTCTTGAATTTTGGATCATTATATGGAGGGAGGGAGAGAACATACTAATTCCTAACATTGCTAGTGTTTCAATGAGCACAGCTATCAATCATTTAGGTTCTCACTCTCTCTTAATATTTGGATGAGTAAAATTGCCAAAAGTGCAACAAAATAAAGCAAAATCAGCCTAAAGGAAAGAAAAAAACCAGCCCCAAAAAACCCCATTGCAAAACAATAGGTTTGAATGTAGTCCATTGTCTATTTCTGTACAGAACAGAAATAGTAAACCAGCATGAGCTCTGGAGAAGAGCCTGTGCTTAGACAGAGCTGTGGCACAACAGATGAGGAGCTTATAAATACAGGCTGCCATACTGCAGTAGCACTTCACTGCTGGCAACTTGAACAGCTGGTTGTGTTGCCTGGTCATTTAAACACCCTGGGTCCAGCTTGACTGCAGCTATTCTGTCTGCTTTATACGGACACTGCAAAGAGACTTTGTCGATAGGTCCAAGAACTGAAGAGACTTTAGAAACTTTCAGTCATGCCATTATTTTTAGAAAGAAAAATAACTGCTGCGAACTGCATTATAAAACATGCATTTTCTTCTTTCCAATTAAGCTTGTTGCTGTTCCTTGTATTACCAATAAAGAGAACAATATTGGAATAGCTAGTACATTTTCACATGCAAGATTTCAAATAAAACAAAACAAAAAAACCAACAAAAAACAAAACAAAAAAAAAGAAGAAAAGAAAGACACCAGAGCTGTGTGCCCAAAGTACTTCTTGTCACTGCATTGCCCCCAAGTGATTTCCTCACACATATTGCAATTTGTGGTTCAGTTCATTTAATGAAGCACCAGCTTCCACATTTCTGCAACTCTAGGAGATGTTTATCTCCCATTTTCAAGACATTTAAAATTCTTATAGCTGGAGATAAATCTTGAAAACATGAGCCAACAAGTCTATAAGAAGACCAAAAAAAATGTTTACTTCTTTTTAATCTTTTTTGCTCTAATCAAGGGTATGGCACAGGCATTAGTAAAATTGATAATAAAGTAGGTGTTCCTTTTGCTTGACATCTGGTTTTTCATCCTGTGGGGGTTTGTTGAGACATGCTTTCAAGTCATGCTTTTAAGGTTTTCTCTGTGTCCATGAGGAGTAGTAATATAAGTTTTCTTTCTAAATGGAGCATCAAAATCTTCTAGAGCCAGTAGTTGAAGAAAAGAAAGACCTAGTGATGCTCTCAGTAATAACACTTACATTTGAACTGAGGTGATAATAATGGAAGGCCAGAAAGGGTCTTTTATCATCCTGGCAGAACTCAATTACCTCTTTTTTCAACATCTGTCTTGGTACTGTGGTTACTTTCCAGCTGTACTTGTGTAGCTTTTCACAACTTCTTCTCAAGTGGCAGAACCAAGTGAACTACTATATATGAATGATAGAGAAAAATTTATTTATTTGTTTGACCTAACTGAGGTTTCGTGATGCCACTTTACAGATTTGGTGTGGACCTTCCAGTGAAGTTTCTGGGTTCCCTTTCCTGATGGTGGCAGCTATCTTCTCTACGTGAGCTGCGGCTGGCAAAGGGCTGCTGCCTGCATGCTTGTTTTCACCAGAAATTACTTACACATGAATATGTGGGAAAATGGGGATTTTTACTTGTGTTGCAAATGTGTGTGTGTATTTACTTTGCATTTCATAGTGGCAAGCTGCAGTTCTGGGGAGAGGGAAGTGCAAATGATGTTAGCTACTGTCAAAGCCCTTGGCACATTCTTCGAATCCTGGCTTTTGCCTGGATGGTTGTGGAGGGTAGATCACATTGGAATGGTGTGTTTCCTTTTTGTTGCTGCTGTTGCCTACCCCAGTTAAGGAGCTTTCCAGCCAAAGGAGATGACTGACTAGAAAAGATGGAGACCTTGCTTTAACATCTATTTTAAATAAAAAGGGAAAAAAAATCTGGTAAATAGCTCTTCCCCAGTGCAGGGATGGTTGGAGCACAGCTGCAGCTGAGCACAGCCTGGCCCTCTGGGCAGGGAGGGTCTGGCTGACACGCTGGCACTGGCACTCTGCTGAGGGACCCATGTCCAGCCTCCTTGGCTGAAGGGGAATGACTGGGATAATCATCAGGCCTTTGGGAAGGGAGGGAGGGAGGCAGGAACAACCAGTTAGCTAAGACATGGTGAAAGGCTTCCGCCTCTCAGCTTTGGAAGTCTTAAAAAGCAAAGTCCCGTGTGTGGCATTCACAGAGTAATGAACTAATAAAATTAAAAAAAAATAATTAGCTTGGACAGAAATTACTACTTCTTTTTAAACGAATATATGTGTCAAAACACATATGGAGAGTTTGGAGAATAACTAATGTAGATCTAATAAATACCTCACTTTTTAAAAACTATTTGGAAGTCAACTTCTGCTGGTACTTGGTCCCAGTGAAGCTACCGGCAAAACTTTTATTTGTTTCAGCATAGTTAAAACTTCTCTGTTGCACACTCTCCTGTTTGGAGAGCAGTCCAGCATAATCAAATAGACCAATACTATCCATTTTTGTGAGAACTGAGCACTGGCATCTGCATTTAAAAGGAAGGACACCTAGGAAGATCATTTTGAGCTGAAAAAATTAACTTTTTCTTTGTCATGTTGCTTTAGTATAATTACCACAATATTTTTTTTCAAATCTGTCTCCTTCTGGTCTATTCTACAGAATGTGCTCTGTGAAACACAAGGACACAAGCACAGGACACAGGATTTCTGGGCTAAATCACTGGTCAAGAGAATTATCAATTCTGACACAGGGGCATGGATATTTTCTTATATTTTTTCATCTAGTCCTAGACAGAGTTCCCCAAACCCCCTCTGCTTTTCTCTCCATTCATGCTTGCTCTTCCTCTCTGTCTGAAATCAGGATGCAGATTTCTTTCCAGTGCCTTTAATATTCTTTTCTTCTTTTATTTTTGTAGCTTCTAAAATGGTTGATCAGTCTGAAAGTTAGTACAGATGAAAATATGGGAATTAAGCCATGTTATCGCAAGCAGAATGAAGCTCAATTTATTGGTTTAAATTTTGGAAAATGGAAGAGGAATTCTAGAAAATTTATTAAATAGTGACTTTGATAAATGCTGACAGATGTGGGAAAAAATTAAAAATGCATTTTAAAGAACCACATTTCCTCTGAAGAACTGTTTTTTAACTGTGGTTGAGTTTGCCACAGCTGACTTCTTCCTCTCAAATCATATTTCAAATGTACTTACTCTTTCCCTTCCACAAAGCCCAAGCTTAGGAATGACATATGTGGTGCTTGTTGTGTTATCAGGACCTCTGTCTGAAGATTGACACAAAGCCAGTATAGCACTTTGTTCTCCATGTTCACCACCACTGCTCATTTAACACCTTTCTCTAACCATGGCTGTGACCACTATTTTGCCTTGAAATCACTAAATGGATACTGGTTTTGTTTTGTGTCTGGCTTGTCAAAATCTCGGTGAAAGAATTTTGTCATGGGCTGAAACTTATTAGGAAAAGGGGAGCAAGAGTAAAATGGTAGATTTTAAGTAAGATTTAAGTCAAAACTATTTTGAGGCTGTTGCAAATTTGTTTCACAGGGCTTTTTTCTCTTCAGACATTCCCAGAGCTAGGTCCGTTTCCAACTCTGATGTGACTGAAAATGGCTGTTTTCAGCTTCAGGACATCCAGCCAGGACACTGTAAATACTTGGGGATGTGCAAACATCACACATTTCTGCTGATTTTGCAGCACTACTTACCTGCTTGCAGTGAAGCCCAAGCTGAAATAACTTACTGCCTCAAAGCTGTACTGTTTTGCAGGAACTTACACTGTACAAACTTACTTGTCAGTAGTCTCACTGCCTGAGATCATCCAAAACACTGAATTGAAGGATATTCTTGAGGTGTTTGAGAGTGTTTTAAAGCAGCTTTTTAATTTCACTGCAAATTGACTATATTCCTAAATATATTCCTAAATTCTGAAAATGAATTTACTTACATTTACTGAGCCATAACACTAATCTTGCATTTACCTAATTTGATGTTTGTGTAGTCACATTTACTTACATTAGAACAAACTTAATGCAGCTGAAATCACTGTGACTATAGAACTGAATTTAAATCAGTCAGTTGCTTACTTGCTGTCCTTAGGCAGGGTATTTGCACTAAAGATGAAAGAAAAATCTTCTGCCTCCTGCTGCAAGAGACCTCCCCCTGACATGTGAGGGGGACTGGTACCAAAGTGTCCACGATGACAGCCAGCTGCTGCAGAGTACCCTGCCTTGTGCTGGCAGTGCTTTGCTCCCTCTGTAGAGCCCTTGCTTTGGTGATAGCTCAGGCAGGCTATCACTGTGCAGTGTGCCTTATCTTGCTCTATCAGTGCCAGCTCCATAGTGCTCTCTGACCTTTTCCATTCCTGATGTGTGTGAGCTGATAGCAGCTTAAACCAAATATTGTGCCAAGATTATTTTTTTTTTTGTTCTGTGATGATGGACGAAACATGATGTAGCTCAGCCTTGTGCTGTGCTCTGCTGATCTGCACAGTGAATGACACTGAACTTGTCAGAGTTCTAAGTGTTGAATTGACTTGTAAATAATAGGAACAGTTATTAATAGCCATTAAATACTTCATTTTCTGCAGTTCTGTCATCTTTATATATTCCTCTTTTTTTTCTCTGCTCAAAGCTAGAAACTGGTAAACAAGTGAAACTACAAGTTTCTGCCTCATCACTTTAGTCAATTTAAAATCCAGTGCTTGAATTTAACACTCTGTAAGGGCTTGGATGCCATATTTCAGTTTATAGTGTCTACTGAATTTCTTTTAACCATAATCTGCCTTAAAATGAGACTTTCCTCCACTTGCCTTGCCTCTGTCAGGAGCCCAACTGTGGAGCATCTGGGGTGGTTTGGTCTTCCGCACCCAGCCACTTCTGTTGTGCCGTACTCCACCATACCCAACAGCCCCAAGCCATGTTCTCTGTGTGCCCCAGCCTGCTCTTGGGGACTTCAAGCTCTTGGGGTGGAGCAGGGGTGCCAGGGTGGGTGCCAGTCATGGGTGGTGGTCATGGGCAGAGGGGGCAGACTGTTGGGAGGATGCTGCTGCCAGTTGCAGAAGAGCTCCGTCATACGGCAGGAATCTCTGCCCTGGGTGACGGACAACGCTGATTAGAAAAGGCTAAATGTCAACATTGTTCTGAACTGGTAATTGGAAATTTTCCAAGAGTATTTTAGACATGAGACTTTGGAGATTTTCTCCTCCCAGGCTGCTCTCCCTCCTCCTCCTCCTTCCCCCTCTGTCCACTGTAACTCATTCTGTCAAGAACTGAGTGCTGTCCCTTCAGACCTTCAGATAAATCCTTTATAGCAACAATTTTAAAAGCTGCCATAGTGTCTCTTTCTGTCTGTCTGTCTTTCCTTCTTGCCTTCCTCCTTACTAATTTATATTGTGGCAAGGGGAAGGTGGCCCTGTGAGCAAGGTGAGGGTAGTGCAGAGCGGAGGGGTGAAAGCTATGTTTTGACACATGTGGCTTTCCATTTTTGCAGAGGTCATTAGCACTCTGCTCAGTGACCAGAACTTGATTACAAACACCATGTAGCACTGATGTTTTGCCAAAACATTTGGAGAGGAGATCTGCGCTTATGCTCCCCTTGTCTAATTTGTCTTAAAATATATTATTACCAAAAAGATTTAAAGAAAAATTTATTGCTTGCAAAAAGGGACCAAAATCCCCAGGGCAGAATAAATAAAATAAAAACATGAGAAGTGCATTTATAGTCCTCCTGAAAACAAGAGTGCAGTCTTAAAAAGGTTTCCTTAAAATGAAAAATGAATGACTGAGTTGCCAACTGCTACTAATCTAAAAGTTAGTGCTTTTGATAGTGATGACTGTGCTGCTAACTCTGCGTTAGCAAGGGTATTTAGTTGTAGAATAAGAGTGCTTTATAGAACATTTGCTCCCCTGTGGTTTAGAAATTAGCCTGTATATGGAATAAGTGAGCAAAAATGGAACGTATTTTCCATTGCCCTAGTTATTCCTATGCATGTGTGTGTGTGTGTTGGTGTGCTTTTGCATGTGTGTGTCTGTGCACTAATAGCTTTGTGGTGATGATGGAGATCATCAAGATGATACAGAATGGAAATACTGTGTGATTTTCTGGTCAGCCTTTAAGTGCTCCCTTTAGATGGGAAAGGCAGTGATTTCTGGAAAGCAGGTTTGCCAACAGGCTGCACTTAAGATCCTTAGATGGTATTTACTGCAGAAATGTACATTACTGTGATGTGCTTGAATCTGGCAATAATTTTTCCCACAAGGGAGAAAACACCTTGTCATAAAATATAGTGTATTTTACTTGTTTATTCAGTGTTACGTTTTTCCAATAAATTTTGGACTTAGCCTTGTTTTCATTTATGTTAGTGGAAGATTTTCACCTGCATTCAATCTAGTAATATTGACTGTATCTAGCTCTGATGCTCAGTGAGAGATTTGCTTTCCAAAGCTTATACGGGCATTTCTGAGGGTCAGAAGCCGCAGCTATTCCTTAAGCAATCAGCATCAGCAGCAATGTGAGCCCCAGCAGAAAACCTGTAAAACTTTTTTCTCTTACACACAGTTCATGTGTTTTCAGCCCCCATCATACTTTGGCTGAGGACTCTATTCTCCACCCTCCAGTGGTCTCTGGGCAGAAGAAGCAGAGACAGTCAGGAAGAAGTACACTGGTATTTTCCTCCACATGTGATGGAAAAGCAATGTGTGCTGGTGGGGTAAGAGCCAGGGAACTACATGGGCAGAACTTTTAGTTCAGCAGCCAGATTTGCTTTTTAAGAGCAGCTGGTAATGGGGAATTGTGTCATTCAAACTGACTAGAGTCTTGCTTGTACCCTTGAAAATAGGTCTATTTTCTTCTAACTGGGGTCTGCTGAAGGGTGTACTGTTCCTGGAGAAAGAGCTAGGAGAAATTCCATTTTTCTATATTGTTTGTTGAGCTTTCCTCTCTGCAGGCATAGTCAAGTCTCCCCCTGTACCACCGTACACTTAACCTCATCACCTTTTTGTCAGTTGGTTACAGTGTTGAACTGATAAATTACTTGTGCTGTGGGGCAATTAATGCAATTAATAACAACCCTTTAAGCAAAATGCATATTTCTTTAAACTGAAAGTGCTGATAGCAGTAGGCAAACCTCCCCTTGGGACCCATGGCGGTGAGAAACTTCGGAGGCAAGAGAAGAAGGTCTCTTGCAGAGGCTGTACATGCAGAATCACGTCGGCAGCGTGAGCTGATTGCAGTTGCTGGGTCTCAGCGCAGCGCTGGACGTCCTTGGCACAGTGACAGCCAGGCCTCAATCGCTGAAACCTTTCCCGGCGCTGTGGCCACAAGAACACCCCAAGTATTTTAAGTTAGCTACGTAGGTCCTATTCTTAACTCTTCATCTCATCAGATACTTTTCTTATTAGGACTTGAGAGCCTTCCCTCTAAGGTAATGATGATGTACGTTAAACATCCGTGATCAAGTCCTAGCTTGTGTGTTTCTAATGTGTTATGACTGTGATCCGTGCAATAGCTGTGCTCCAACCCTGCTGGGCCATGTGACATAATGGTGTTTTTAATTTCCTCCTTCCAGTACAATTGTCTGTTCGCATGTAGGAAATTACTTTGTTTTTTGTGTTAATTGGTAGCATGACCTGTTTGAGCAATTCACCATCTCAAAGGTATGTCTGAGAACTCCAAATGACTCACTGACATAAAGGCAGATGAGCTAAAGCCACTTGTGTTACAGAAGGGCTGAAAGCCAAAGCAGAGTATCTCGATATCCGAGATAGCCTTTTAGCCTGTGGGACCATGAGCCCGTGGCCCACTTTGTTAATGACTGCATTGAAGTCTGGTGGCAAATGGTAGGTTGTAAGAGGCAGCCTGCAGAAGTAGTCATGTTAAATTCATGGCCTCTAGCTCACTTGATCAATTGCAAGCTGGTAGACATTTATTTAAAATTTATACCACATGAATGTCTGAGGTAATAGGTGAATACTGTAAAGGGTTTATTTAAAAGAATATTTGATCAGTAGGGTCTTTAGAGATCAAATATTTCATTTTCAAGGGTGTCCTGCATATTTGTAGAGGAGGAGGGGGAAGTAAAGAGGGATTTGGATAATGCGAAATACCACAGAAAGCAAGATTTTCCAAGGAAAACACCAGGAAGCTTGGTATGAGCATTTAATGTATGCTGAAGTTTTTAAAAGGAAACATTAATGGTGAAACATGCCCTCAAAGGACAAGCCAGCAATAAATTGTGTGTCACAAAATTACCTGTCAGTGAGATTATGTTTAAATAACATAGAATTGTTCCTGCTTCTTGAGGGGTTGGGAGAAACTTCATGGGAGATTGTTCAAAGTATTCAGTATTATGTGCACAAATCCCATTAACAATAATGGGATTTGTGTGTTCAACCCTGCTCAAATGGCATTGAAAAATGTGGCTGTTGGTTGTTCTTCCCCAAAGCACAGACATAGCAAGGGAGCAATGAAATCCAAAATATTTTCTCTCAAGAATTTTTTTTTTATTACCTTCCAGACACAGAGTATCTGACTAGCAGCCTGTGTGTACTGCATTATGATTAAAGCCTACAGGCAATTCTCCTTTTCCCTCGGTCAGGGGTGGGGTGGGATACAACAGGAACAGAAAAAAAATCCTACCAAACAGATTCGACATGTCAGCGTTCCCATTATCCATGTCAGTGGGGAACATTATTACATAAAAGATCAGCAGGACTATGAGCATTTTGAATGAGGGGACTCCAGTAAAGGGATTTGGTGTCAGCTTTTTTTCCCGTAATGTCCTTACTTGAAAAAAAATTCATGGTCTTTGTTTTGATGTATCGTAGATGAGACCAAGTTCTTACAAATTAAAGTATAAGGCAGAGAATGCTCCAAAGGTGGAAGGCAGAGGAAGCAAGGGGGAAAATATACAATTAAGTCAACTATGACTGAACATGTTGCCATGGGATTTGATCTTATCCTATTTACAAGAGAAAACTTATGACTCATGGGTTCTAAATGATCAAGTCATTACTCATTTATGGAGTAAAAAAAAATTGATACCTTTTATGGGATTTTTATAAATAATGATTACTTCCCCATATTTGTGAATACTGAGCAAAGACATGCTGCAGTCATAAAGCTCTCTGCATGCGTGGCTTCTGTGCAGACTTTTTGAAAAGTAGTGTTAAGTGATTGTTTCTGTTTTCAAGCTTTATTCTCCATGGGGTTCTGCTCATTGCCTGTGCTGTATTGTAACCCTTATTTCACAAAATCACAAAGGGAAAGGAGGATAGGTTTTGCCAAAATCCAGACAGATGATGCCTAAAGTGCAGTTCAGGATGGATATGTAAAAGATATCTTTTTTTAAAATTATTTTCTTTCCATCTAAGCCTGGGAGGGCTCTGTAGGATTCCAGCAGTTGTGGTTGCCAGTGGTTTGTTGTGATAGTCGTGATGCTGCTTACCATGTACTTTTGCCTACTCAAGATTTTTCAGCTGCTCCTGAGGAGCATAAAAGACTTTAGCCTTCCCCTGCACACCTTCTGGACACTGCTGACTTGTGGGTTATCAACCTGTGGCTCTCTGGCCCAGCTTTAGTACAGTTTTCTTCTGCTGGTCTTTGATGCAGTTAATGCTTTCCTTTATCTCTACCACTTCCTTCACTCACAGGATTATTAAAACAGTAATCATTATGATCTGTTTTTGAACTCTTCTTGTCCCAGGAAGGATCCATGCTCTTGTCATGGTGCATGTGAAGTGTTGACCTCTTGTGCTGCTAACCTGGCTATATGGGTTTGAGGAAGTGCACATAACCATTAATAGGAAAGATAGGATATCTGCATATCAGATTAGAATCTGATCTGGTGAGAGGGAAATCCACTTAACAGATTGTGTAATGGAGACAGTCACAGAAAAACTAATCTTTTTTTTAAATTTTGATGTATGACAGCTGGTTATATACATCAGGAAAATGGATTTTTCAAGGGAAGTAATTGTAGTTTTAAATGTTATTGTTTGATGCACAGCCTTTGCAGTAACATTTCTCCTTGGGTGGGCAGTAATTTTATGATGGCCACAACCAGCTTCTGACTGAGTTCAAATCTAGAGTGTTCCAGATCCTAGAGATCAAGCCCAGTTAGAAATTTTGCATTTGAAGTTACGCATGTTTTCCTGAGGGAGAGTATGTGAAGAAGAGAAGTTGTGGGAGCAGTGAATGCTACATTCAATTCCTGGGTTACAGTCTACCTATAATATCTTTCCAGTTGTGTTTGTGCATCCATTTTTTTTCATATCCCAGTCTCTCTGAAAATCAGACAGGCTTCTACAGAGGATTCATAGATATGGATTCTTAAAGCAGCTGGCTGTGGTATTGATATAAGCTTCCACGGCATGACTTGATTCTCTGGAGAAAATAAACAATTGAAAGAGAAGCATAAAATGAGTATGCTTGTACAACAAAGACATCTCATAGATTTAGAGTTTGGAAACCCCTTGTGGAAATTCATTCCTAATACCTGTCTAGTTCTGTGGAGGTGCAATTTTTAGAGATGTATTTTTTTGGTAAATTGACTCTGGATACCAGAAGAAAGTGGAATCCGCTTTCTTGTTAATTCTATTTCTGTGCCAGACTCTGTGTTTGTGGGAGATTATGCCTTTTAATGTACTGGGCAGTAAAATCTAGTACTTGACTTAATGTGATTCTAGCTGGCTTATGATGTCCTAAGTGTTAAAATACATTCACAGATTTTGGTTGCTTGCTCCAACTGCTGTGACCAGTCAAAGAGAGCTGCCCTTGACATGGCAATACTTTCTCAGAAAAAAATGAGCAATAGGATTTATATTTTCCCATTTTATACATATCTATATATACACCTGTACTATTGAATTGCAATCTGTAGGGAATCCTTTGAGGAAAATGGAAATTACTACTTATGGGAAACTATTCACAAAAGACAATACATTTGTAGAGAAAAAGAGAGAGGATACTTGCAGCCTGTCTGGAATAGCAAAAGCTTTTTAGATCTAGCATTCTTTTTTTTTTGCACTATTCAGTGCTCACGGACCCTTTTTGTAAGTTAAAAGAAGCATTAAAACTTCACACATGCTTTAACTTGAGGATGTGGAGAGAATTCTGGATAGACTATTGTTCCTGTGAGCAAAGCCAATAAACTATTATACAAATCCTTTCTCTGCTTTGGTGTCAGACAAGGAGATCAGCCAAAATGCTGGACTTATCTGGCATGTATTGGGTGTCAGTTATGAACAAAATCTTGGTCCCAGCTACCAGAATCATATCTCAGAGCTGCTCTCAACAAGTTAGATCAAGAAAGCTGTTGGGTTTTTTAAAACATTCTGCTCTCTGCAAGTGAACTAATGTCAGTTGTGCTCTGAACGGCTGTTGGACATCACAGCTGTAACAACAAAAACTAGGATTTTCTTTTTAACATCAGACTTCAAAAGTTAAATTAAAAATTCTCTTGCAAAAATAACTCTGTATTTAATAGAGTATGCATCAATAAATGTACCAAGGAAGGACAGTCTGCACCTGATGTAATAAAAATATTTCTCATGAGACCAAAGAAGCAGAGCATTTAGTTGTGATAGGTGACTTCTCTACCGAATTTTAGAATTCACTTATGGGATGGAATTTCTATTATATTGATGTCCCATTTATGCCATTTTGGCTTCATAAAAGGTACTCAAATATATAGGAAAATCTGTTCTATAGAACATTTTGTGCTCTGAGAAGAATTCTTCATTGAATTTACAAGTTGCCACAGTTTTCTGTGGAACTTTGAAATTTTAATCATTGTTAGTGTAAATATGGTAGGCACTTGTGGCTTTAATTTGCAGCAAAGCATTCAACACTTCCTGTTTTAGAACTGCACTTAAGCTCGGGCTGAATTTGTGCTTAAAAGAATACAGAAAGATGATGAATTATCCTGGAAACACTTGGCAGCATTCAAATGATATAAAATCAAAATCCTGCTCTGGCCTGTTGGACAGAGGTAATTCTTCTGGCAAACTTTTTTTGGCTTGTAAATATGTAGCATGTGGTAAAAATCACTGCCTGATTGAGAACTGTACTTGGGAGGAAGGTGTCTGACCTTGCACCAAGTTGGTTTTAAGCTGGTATTTTTTTCTCTCTCCCTTTTGGTCCCCCACTGTGGTTTTCTAAATACTTCTATATAGCTCTTCAACTACAGACAATAATATTATAATAATATTCTGGTAACATCCTAGATTTAAACCTACAGGTCCATATATGTGAACAACTGGTGATGTTGCATGAAGCTTCCCATAACCTTATTTATTGAGAAATTAGATTTTTTTTCTTATAAGCGAATACACTGTTCTATTATTTTTAGGAAAATAGTATATTAACCACTGTGATGCAGTCTGCTGTGAACTAACTTCAGATGTTCACCTTATGTGATCTGAAAAATATCTGTGTGGAGTTGGATTTTGAAAGTACACGTGATTCCTCAAACTGAACCCAATGATCTAGCACACTTTAATCAAGAGCCATTTCAATAATCACCCTTTTGTGGTGTACTGTAGTGTCTCCTGTTACAGAAATAAATATCATATCATGATAAACAAAGATAGGCTTTTCATTTGTTATAGAAACAAGATGTGCCTTGATAACAGAAATTACTTACCAAGTGCTACAAGATTTAGTTTCTGTCCATTAAACTAAAAAGCTGAAGAGCTATGGCCTCTTAATACTGGTATGAGTGGAAAAATGGAAGTGCCTGATTTCTGCTCCTTGTGCTGGAATGATGCCCCAGGAAGGGTGTAAAAAGACATGAGGTTCTGCAGGCATGAACCAGGTTATACATGTGCTGCTAATCTCTTCATGTGCTTCAAATCCTGCTTACACACGTTGCTACCCACTTTGAACAGGAATCATTGGAGAGAGGGGAATCTTTCACAGTGTAGCACCAAGAAATAAAATAAAAGATGATAAAGAGCTGTAGGTTGGTGTCAAAATTGGAGAGAATACCCCCCACCATCTCCCATGGATCCTGCCTCATACATGCGCCTCTATGGTTGTTATGTCACAAGTCCTGACACTGCATCACATCTGTTCATCACTTTCTCTTCAGTTCTAACTAAATTTAAAGAACTTTTGATTTATTAGTTATTATTCTTATTTATCATAATTGTTGTATTTTTCTATTATTGCTGCATTTTCATGACAGCAGAGCAAGGTATTGTTCAAAGGTGCTGTTTTTCCCCCCGTTACTTAAGAATTTCTCTGTCCTTTTTCTCTCCTTCATGTCAGTGTTATTACACTGAGAAAACTTATCTCTTCTATCTGTCAGTGATAGCCTTTAGATCAGGGTATTGTTTACTTGATAGCCTAAAATGGCTCTTACTTCTTGATCTGACTCACTGTTTTAGAGTACAGTCACTTACAGATCAATTTGGTTTCAGATTCTTGAAGAAACAGATTCTGTGGGAATCTCTTTTTATCTGATAAAAAGATGGTACCAAACTAAAATGCATTTCTGGAGGGAATATCCGTTCAACTTGGCCCTTAATAGAAGGACCCTCTGAAAGTTTCATAAATTTGAATGTCTTTTTCACGCTTCTGCAAATTTTTTGGGATCAGTTTAAGGAAAAAATGCCAAAATACAGACACTCCCATGTCCTGTAAGGCATGTGAGTAATTGTTTACTGCTTTTTTTTTTCCCCTGGATACATAGGTAATTTCTTTGTGAATGGAAGCTTTTGCTCCTGTCTGCTTTATGAATTTTCTTTTTCTAAGACTGGAGATGGGTGTGGGGGAAAAGAATCCAACCCCACATTGTCATACAAATGTCACTCAGTGTTTGAAGTAACTGTTTAGCAGTTTTGAAGATGGTTTTCTTTGCGTTTTTTAGCTCAAAAGTGGAAGGGTTACTAGCACTGTGGTACACTCTGTGCTCACTCTGTCCTATCTGACAGAAGTGGTTAATTAGTGCTTCTTTATTTATTACCTGACATTTCTTGGTTTTTTTAAGAATGGTAAATACTGCAGAGAGTTTATATTGGTGTATCATAACTACTACGAGACATATTACTCTTAATATTAGATTTTTCTTTTTAAGTCTTTGTCTTTTGCATTTTAAAGAAATTATTAATGAAAATATATTATTCTGCATGGCAAAGTAACAATATACTGTCTGTAAGAAAGTAGGGAGTCCCTGGACCTACATACTGCAGACCTCTAACATTCAGCCAAGCCTCATCCAGATGCTGATACGTGATTGAATGTTTCTGTCTGCCGAATCCCAGACAAGCAATGAAAATATCATGCTGTGCAGTAGATCCACTAGGGAGAAAACACATGTACATATCTAATTAAAAAAAGAAATCCACCCCAACCTTGAGTACAGCCCTGTGATGTTCACTCTGTTTTAGCTGAGAGTGTCAAAGTATTGAAGGATGTGAGGAATGCTGTAACAGTATTTAGTAGCACTGTTCTTCGGTAAGGTACTCGCTCGCTTCAGATGAGGTTGTTATCCTAGGCTGTGTTACTCACAGGTATAATGTAAGGATAGCTTCCTGTATCCCTGTAGTGTTTTAATTATTATTCTCACAAGTTAATGTTTTGGAGTTAAAATGTTATTCTCAGTACATTAGGCAGTAACAGCAAGACAATCTGATTTTACCTCTTCTTGTGAAACCAGCACTTCAGCCTTAACCTGTGAACACTTCTTTAATACCAAGGACACACTTAAGGATAAACAGCCTGAACTTGCTGTAACGGGTAAATAATTTTTTACAAGAATGGCAGAAGGCAACGATTTGTCTTTTCTTTTTTGAAGAAAGAAAGGGAAGGAAAATAAGAAAACAAAACCAGGCATTTTCCTCGCGAACAGAAGTGCAGAACACAGTCTGATAGAGATGAATTTCTAAAGCAATTGTTTTCCTTACGAGAGAAGGGGAATAAAACATCTACAATAAGTTTGCTTGCAGAGACTATTCCCTTCTATTTGACTTGGTGTTAAGCACCTGAATGTCTGGACTGAGGACCCTGCTGGGGCCTGCCATACGCTGACAAGTGGTCGGTGAGGTGAGAATGAAGTGCTTGGGCATCACACAACACGTGCTCCACAGATAACCCAGAGGAATTTTGGCTGAGTTAGGGTTGTCCTTAGGCTATCCCTATAGCTTACTCCCTATGCTCTTTTCAGCTAATTGTAAGAGATAATGCTCTCTCCAGGCTTTTAGTATTTTTGTGTATCCCCACAAGAGAATCTAATTAATGCCTGTTATAGCATTGACTCTGTGAGAAATCATTTAAATGGGGCTATCAATCTGCTGTCCAGCTGTTACAGATCCAAGTGGAATTTGAATTGACAGCAGAGCCTGAGAGGAGCTGTTTTATCTCTTTACCCTTTTCTGATGCATCACTTTAAAAGCATACATGGCAATAGATAGGGTTACCAAATCTGTATTTTGGGACCTGACTTCCAAAGGAGGTGAACACCTGCATCTTTCATTGTGTTGTGCTGAAATTGCAGATGATGCCTCTGCAGATCAGGCTTACTGGAATTCTTGAAACAGAATTTCAGCTATGTTCTGTGGGCAATTATGTCCAGGGATCCTTCTTGATCACCATTGCTTCTCAGGCGTACCAGCAGGGCTACCATGACCATCTCCTTCCCTGCATCAGTAAAAATGGGAACTGAGATCCCTCAACAAGCAATTCAGCTTCCCCTTCAGATGAGTAAAGCTTTCTTGATGCAATGGTTGCCAGTCATAGCAGAGGGTGACCACTGTCCTTCCTGCCCATACTTCATCAAGGCCTCCTGTTGCATAACTGTGCTGCTAATTTTTGAGTTACAGGAAAAATCACAGAGTGGAGATCAAGGCAATAAGCCAGCAACTTTAGTAGATTTAACTCTAAACAAGGGCAGTGGAAAGGAGATGCTCTTGGTGAAGTAACCATGCAAAGGAAAGCCCTTTAAAGTTTGAAAGAAGTTAATGCATTTACATGGTTGCCTGTATTTTATGCTCTAGGCAGCAAGAGATGGGGACGGAGGAGAAGGAAGAGAGGAAGTTAATGAATTCTTTAAAGATTTTGTTCTTTCCCTAGAAAGTATTTTTCAAAGGCCAAAGATCAGTTACTACCCATACGCTACCACTTCAAGCATATAACATTTGTCTTTGTGACTGTGTCTACAGTGATCCATTTTATAAAATTTAGGATCCTTTTCTGTCAGTGATGTACTTCTAGAGTACTGCTAATAAACTTTGGGGCTTGCTTAGAAAAAAGGACCTTTGACATCTTCAAACTGTGGACAGATTTTGAGGTGGTGGTAATGGTGGTAATGTGCTGTTACTCTGGCTGTGATCTAAAGCCTGTTGAAGTGAATGAAAGTCTTCCCACTTACTTCAATAGGCTTTGGATCTGTATCCCTCCCTATAAGCAGACCTAAGTCTAAACCATTTAATATTTGGAAGAAGAGAGCAACACAGATTACATTTCCTGGCTCTGGAGTTTCCTTTGTGTTGTCCTCAGGTCAAAACTTGTCTTCAAATTCTGTCTCTTCAATGTTTATTCTCACAAACGGAGATAAAGGTCTTTGTTCCTCTAGAAGTCCCTAGATGACTAGATTGAACAAACAGAGCAGTAGTGTTCTCACTGTTTTCCATCACCTACTAAAGAGTAAAACCTTCTCCCTCCCCCAGTGTTTCCATTTCCTCCACTTCCTGTCTCTGCAGATTGGGTAACAAATGCTGAATATTTCCTGAAGTTGACTAATGACAGGACATTGGTGTCTGCAGCTGAGCAGTCTGGTTAGTGCTGGGTTGAATTCTTCACTGAAAGGAGGTGCTACAGCTGTGTTTATGGAGTTGTCATGTCACCCCTCTACCCCCATATGCTTCTGTCTTTTTAATACCCTTCGGATATGGTATCAGCCTAGTCTAAGCATCCTGTGGGAAACAGACTTCAAATTACTTTTAATTTTATTGCACTATTATTATTCCCTCAAAATGATTATTATAGGCCCAGCTGAGATAGAGTGTTTATATGGGTTTTTTCTGACATTTTGCTCAAGAAAGGCCATAAATGAATGGGGAAATTCATTATCTGAAATGAATGGTTGCATTTGGTTTGTGCAGGATTTGGAAGCAGGGCTGGCTACAGTGGTGGCTTCTGTGGGAAGCTACTAGAAGCTTCCCCTGTGTCAGAGCCAATGCCAGCTGGCTCCAAGATGGGCTCAGTGCAGGCCACATCTGAGACCATCAGTGATGGTGATAGTGCCTCTGGAATAACAGATATGAGATGGAAAAAAAAAAGTTATTGCTCAGAAATGATTGCGTCCAGAGAAGACAGGAGTGAGCATATGTGAGAGGAACAACTCTGCATACACCAAGGTCAGTGCAGTAGGAGGGAGAGGAGGTATTCCAGGCACCAGAGCTGAGATTTCTCTACAGTGAGACAGACTGTCCCTTGGCAGCCCATGGAGGTTCATGGTGGGAATAGAGATTTTCCTGCAGCCCATGGAGGAGATCCGCGCTGGAGCAGGTGGAGCAGAAGGTGGCTGTGATCCCATGAGAAGGCCATGCTGGAGCAGGCTCCTGGCAGGAGCTGTGGACCCACAGAGAGGGGAGCCACACTGGAGCAGGTTTGCTAGCAAGAGTTGTGACCCCATGGGGGACCCACACTGTAGCAGTCTGTTCCTGAAGACAGCACCGTATGGATGGGATCCTTCACTGGAACAGTTTGTGAAGATCTGCAGCCTGTGGGAAGGGCTCACATTGGAGAACTCCATGGAGGAGTGTCTCCCATGGGAGGGACCCTAGGTTGGAGCAGGGGAAGGGTGTGAGGAGTCCTTCCCATGAGGAAGAAGAAGTAGCAGAGACCGTGTGTGATGAACTGATTGCAGACCCTGTTCCCCAAACAAACCACTGTGCTGCTGAAGGAGGGGAGATAAAGAAATCATGAGTAAAGTCGAGCTCAGGAAGAAGAGAGGGGTGAGGAGGAAGTGTTTTAAGATTTGATTTTATGTCTCATTATCCTACTCTTATTTGATTGGCAATAAGTCAAATTGTTTTCCCTTGAGTCTGTTTTTCCTGTGATGGCAACTGATGAGCAATCTCTCTCTGTCCTTATTTTGACCCATGAGCCTGTTGTTATATTTTCTCTTCCCTGTCCAGCTGAGGAGGGGAGGGACAGAGTGGCTTCGGTGGGCACTTGGCTTTCAGCCATGGTCAATGCAGCACAATGGCCTTTAAAATTAGGAGGAAGAGAAGATCTTCCACAGGTGGAAATCCCATTGGGTTTGGTTTACACAAAGTTTGGTTACGCACTACCAAAACTGAGAATGTTTAGACCTTGGTTTCTTAGGTCTCCTAGCTGTCCTTTATACTGAGACTATAACTGCTAAGAGGGAAAGGAATTTTATTTTATAGCTTAGGCTTTTCCTCTGAAATGGCTAGTCTGTCTCTCCTTTTGTCTGGGGGATTTCTTTCTCATTATGTCATTAAAATTTCAGTTGCTCCATTTCTTTTGTGCTGACAGAAATGCATAGATCTATGTTTCTGTATGTATCAAATTATATGGTCTTCTATGAGAAAAAGAAGTCAAATATCCATGTGTCCCTTGGCCTGATTAGTAATGGCATTCATGTGAGCAGAGAAAGTCCAGTGGCAAAGAAAAACAGATTATTTCTTTAGCTGACGCGTGATGGCTCTTGATTCCAGTGTCCTAAAGGGCTTCCAGATATCCTCGCTTTATCCTTGCCACCTCTTCAAAGACAAAGGTCAGCAACCAAAATGGTAGGCAACACTGAAATTTAAGCTCTGAAATAAGGAAGGCGAAAAGATGGGATAGAAATGGGTTGTGCAGTGATATGAGGGTTAAGATAAACAAGGAATTACAATGTATCTTTCCCATGTGACAGCAACCTTCACAAATCTTTGATCTAAAATCAGATTGTTGCTCTGTATGTGAATCTAATGGATGGAATTCACACCCAGATACCTGCTGGCAAATATACCTGTAAAAAAAAAATCTTAAGATGAGTGGGCTCATCTCCTGGTATACTACAAAAAACTATTTCTTTAACACATATGCTTACTTTGGCACCATTGGCTCATTATTGACTTAAGTAGGATTTTAGCCTTGTTTAGTAAATGAAAGTAGAAGACATATTTGGGTTTTTGCCTAAGTGGGGAAAGAATAAAGTAATCTAAATTTAGGACACATAGAACACTTAGTTCTTAGACTGCTTACACTAGTAACTACTACACTAGTTTACTAAGACTAATTCTGGGGCATGGTTTTACTTGCTGAAACTGTTTGTCCTTTTTCAAATTGAACAATATCTTTCCTTTTATATAAATGTTTGCATACTAGCTAAAACAAATGTAGGAAAAATGTGCAGTTCAGTAAAAAGCCCCCACACCATCAAATCCACAATACTTTTCCTCTTTTTCTACATCTTCACCATAACTGTTGCTAATTTTTTTCATTTGCTATGTTCTGATTCTCCAGCATAGAGACTTTCAAATGAAAGTTAACAGATGCTCTTCCACACAATCTGACTGCTCCTGAGGGGAGCTTGTTCCCACCAGACGTTTTACAACATCTGTTTGAAGCTAACTTCACATTCCCTCTGTTCCATCTCAAACTGGAAGCACTGACGAAAAGAGATGAGAAGGTACATGTACAGAGGAAGGGCTTTGATCCATGATGCCACACACTGACTGACATTTCCACTTACATTGAAACATGCTGCTCTCAGATACATGGTAATAAACAGGACTCTTCAGCTGGCTAACAGAGATGGTGTTGAGACAGCAGGAGAAAAAATTCACCTTTGTTAGCAGAAAAGTTTCTTTATATCTAAACCTTGGAAATATATTGTGTTGCTTATATAGTCTGATAGTTGTTTTTTTCTGTTTGTTGGGTTTTTTTTAAATTCACATACAGCATGAAATATTGTGAATTTATTGATGTGCTAGCACACTTTTTCTAGTGGGTTTGCTGGAGCTTGTAGGCAGAACTTTAGGATTTTTCCCTACACCAAATTTTATCACTTCAAACTGATGCTGCTATAGTGTGTAAATACAATTTCTTTTGTCCATTAGAGCAGTGCAAACTTTTTCATTCACGTTAAACTTTTCTTATTCCAACTATTTTGTCTTTCTCTTCTTAATTAAAATTAATTGCCTTTGAAATTATAGCAGTCAATGCTGTCTCTTTAAAAAATGGGGAAACGGAGATACAAATTTTTCAGATGGGGAAGGATATTGCAAAATTGTTTTCACATTTCTTCAATACATCTAAAAATGTAACACTGCAGAAACAAACAAATTATTTCATTGCAGTGCCATAATGCAAGCAGTTCTGAAGTCAACTGAAAACTTTTCCAATAATACTGATGAACAGAGTTTTCTAGAGCTCTTTCTTTTTTAACATGTTATCATTTGAATGCTGACTTGTGAGAATAATGAATTTTTTTGCAGCATTTAAAAAACTTTGATAAGATACATCTTATTTTCCTTTTCTGAAAACTGCATGTTTTGTTATTTTAATCTATAGCCTGAATGCCATTGAAAAATGGTGAAAACCTGAATTTATTCTGGTTATTTTAAGTAAAGGTTCTGGAGTGACCTAAAAGCTTTTATATTTTGAAAATTTTACCAAAAATTCTCCGTGTCCAGTGATCATGTAATCTCTCATTCTGTTTTGGCTCCTCAAGCTTTCACAAGCTGTTTAATTCCTAGTACTCTGAGACAGGAATTTAGGAATTAATTGGGTCATCGTTCAAAGCAGTAGTATTGACTGAATAATAATTTTAATAGTATTTCATTCATCCTTCATGTATTGCTATGGTCTGTTCCAGTCCTTTTTCTAATAAGTTATCCTCCTGATTACTTCACTATGTTGTGTCAGTGGCTGCTGGAAACAGGGATGGCCAATGATGCAGCAACCCTGCTGTGCCTGTGAGAGTCACAGTATCACCCAGACTTAGCATTTGAACTGCTTTTAGTTGAAAAATCTCTTTTAAATTATCTCCACAAAGTTCTGGATGAATCTTCAGGGGTTCCCAGTTGCTTATGTACTGTATTGCATGCATCACGTAACAGTGTTGGACTGGACTGAGTGTCTACTTGAAGATCATCGCTTGGTCTCACTATGATAGACTCTGAGAGACAAAGGAAATTCAGGGAACTCACTTCGTTTTTCTGCAAACTAGATAGCTTGGGCCAGTTGTATCTCCCAAGATCAGTAGTGCCAAATCAGAGGAAGTTGCCAGGCAGGGGAAGTTGCTCCAAGATGTGAGAACCCAGTACAAGAGTTTCTAATATTTTAGGCTATTTGGATTTGATTGAAACTGGTTTTTGAAAGTACTGAGAATCTTAGCTGAAGTATCTGACAGGAGGCCAAAATACATTTCCCAGTCTTCCAGATCTTTTGTGAATTACTGTGTCATGGCAGAGAGAAAGTGTGGTATCTTGAGATTCAATCTCCAAATCCACAGCTCCTTCCCTTCCTAGATGGTTGACTCCAATAAAGACTGGAAGTTTAAACAGTCTGATCATGTAACTTCAGATTTGTGGTGGTGGATCTAGCAGCAGTGACATGGATTAATTACTTCAATAAAGAAGTACAGTGGAATAGCATCTTCCACAAACCTATTTGTACCATATGTTGTGCTTCCAAATGCTGCTTTAGTAGAACCCAGAACCCTGGGGTGTGGTGTGGTATGGTGTGTGGGGAACATGGAATATCTGAAAACAGTAACTCTTACTCTGTTCATTGACATAAACCGGCTGCTAGTTCCTTGTGGGACCCAGGCTGATAAAAAACAGGGAAAAACTATTTTATTTGCAATGTAAGGAATTTTAGCCTGTGGAGATTTTTAGTTCAGCAGCAGTAAAGGTAGGGACAGCAACCAGTGAGGCTGTTAAAGGTTACATTCTCTTCCACCCTCTCTTTTTTCCCAGTCCCTTGAGTCATAATTAAAACTCCAGAAAGTGAGAAGCTGTTACTAATGCTAACATACACTTTGGCACAACAGAATCATGCATTTACTGACTTGTGGCTTTTATTTAATTTCATTTTTTATAGGTCAGGCTGAAATTTTACTTTACTATTTGGTTTACAAAGGGCTTTTTTTTCTGAATCTGGAACTTTTAATTTGAATTAAGGGTTTCCCAGGTATAATGATTATGGAAACAAACACCTTGTTCAGCAGCCTGACAAAAATTATCTCCTAATGGAACAATTAGGCACTTTAATCAGATGTGACTTTAGTGCTCTCAAGCTGAAAATGCTGGAGATGGTCTTTTGTGCTTTATACTGTTTAGAATTTCTCCCAAGAAATTAGCTGGACACAGAGATGAATTAGTTATACTTTGTATCTTTCTGAGAGCTGTTCAGGTTTGAAAGAGTGGTTTCATAATAATGATATTTATAAACTATCTTTCCCAGGACTGAAACAGTATACAGGGTTACTTAGAAGGTCCCTACTCAGACAAAACTTTGTGAATTTGGTGGGTAAAGTCTGAGAAAGAATTTAGGAATTTTTAATGCCGCTTTCAGCTATTTCCTTAATGCTCCAAAATGTTTTGTGACTCCTTTGTAAGAAAGGCTTTCTGTCAACACAGGATTCCTTTGAGTACCTGCTGGAGAGGTTTATTTACAAGTCTTTATGACTATTCATGTCTGAAGTTAACTACTGACAGGTCTTAGAGAGCCATTCCTCAGTAGAAGGTGATTATTTTTCTAACATAAACTGAGGTGGAAGGCTGTTACTCAACCCTGAGACTTGTATGAGTTTATACTTCCCGCATACAAATGTCATGGAGACAATTTAAACTCATCATTGAGATTCTTGGAAAATCTCACAGTGAATGAGAAAGAATTATTGGCAGCTGTTGGATCACCATTGCCATTTCTTAAAATACATAGCCCCTTTTAAGGTAATCTGTTAAACTACTGGCCACCCTGACCTTGTAGTCTGATGTGAATTGACCCCAAGGTAATATGAACTAGTAGATTAAAAAAAAGTCTTCCTCCTGCTGCAGATACATTTCAGTGCTTAACAGCCATTTGTGTTTTCTTTTTTCCATTTCTTGTCTAAGGGATAGGATACCTTTGCTGTCAGAAACCTGGAAAACCTTGGACTACAGTTAACCTGATGGCATACTGTTCACAATAGGTCCCAGTTTTTCTTGTGTACTGAGGCCACCAAGTTTAGATCAGCCATTCCCTGTTTCCTGATTTGGTGTTGCTGTGCAGGATATGGCAAACTGTGGGGCACAAGTTTTCATGGATTTACTGCATGACCCTAGAGATGCAGATGCAAAAAACAACAGTATCTCTTGAAATGCAGTTACAATTCTTGAAGAGTACTCCAGCTACCATCCTCATTCTCACATTATTTCTTGATGCTGCCATCTCTCCAGTAAGACAAGAGAAATGTGAATTATGGGGAAAGTTTGCCTTGTTCTCATTCAAAGGATAGTACATGAGGATTACATCTTCTCCATAGATTGCCAGTAACCAAGCTGTAGATCAAGCTGCTTGCAGAGAACAAAATGTTGCAAATTGTGAAATCAAAGAGTACTTCCCCTCTATTTGTCTAGATAGCATATCAAAGTGTATCTCTTGCCATATTTAATAAGGCAGAATTGAAGTTCTGCATTCAATTATGAGATTGAAGCCTAAATGTGAGTGGTTTTTACCTACTAAGATAGGAAATGAGAGTAGAATTGCTTGATAGGCTTACCTGTGCTGCTGCTGCTGCTGCTGCTTGGAGTACTATTTTGTAGTGCTTATTTTCTGCAAATATCCATTCAGCCATTTTTAATAAGAGTGAATCTCAGACCAGGATACCAATTTCCAGATGCATTTTTGCAATCCTGGAGAGTGTTTGTTTTCATTCTGAAACAAAGTGAACTGTACTATCATAGAATATTTTAAATTAAAACAAAAAATCTCAAATTATGTATTGACACAGTGCAGTTGTTTCTAAAAATCTCAGAAGAAGCCAAATAAATATCCATACTACATAAGCAGATTATTTGCTTTTTAAATATTTTTAGCTTCTGGTACTGCTCCTAGTCTGATCTTTGGTTTCTTGATTATTGAACCCTGAGGGTAGAGTCAGAGAGTCAGATGTTCTCTCTCTTGTTTTAGGTCAGGAGTTGAGAATACTTTTTTCTTGTCTTCATGGTTTGTGACCTGTAGACACCATAATATGAGTAATAATAAGCACACTGATGTGTGCCTAGTGGAACTCCTCTGAAGCCAATGGGTTATGTTAGTATAATGTAAAAATTAGGCTGATTATTTGACTTAGAGGCATCCTACACTTTATGTTTCTGTAAAGATATTAACAATTACTCTCTGGGTAGCATTTGCAGCTATGGTGCAGCTGTATGAAGTTTTTCTGAAGGTTTTTGTCCTTTTCTGTGTCAACAATGTTTAAGTATGTGCTATCATGGAGAATTATTAGTGCATCCCTGATATTGCTGAGCACCTTCTTATTCCATAAAGGAACAGCATTTTAAGTGGCAGTCTGTAGTGCCCTTCACTGTGGTGTATCCCAAGCTCACAGGACTACGTGCCATGACGGGAGATGGCACTTGGATTGACATTCCAACACCTTTCTTGCCCACACAGTGAAGCTCCAGTATTGCCAGCTGACACTTTCTTTGCACATTGGAATTCAGTAGTTATAATTCAGTCTGTTTGCATGTCTCAACTGCTATTTTTAAGCACTGCTAATCCCCAGCTAAGGGCCAGCCTTCATCTGGCCTTACAAGGGTGTGCGGTGGCAAAGGAGATGGTGAGGAGGGATTCTCCCCCAGACCTTGTGCGGTTGTCCTTGAGAGCCAGGCACAACTGCTACCCTAAAAGTGTGGAGAGACAACATGCTCTTGCCTTGTCTCCCCACTGAATGCAGAAATGCCATCACCTGGAGGAGCTCTGCCTGGCCACATCCCATATGCCCCAGAGAAAGAATATTCCCCCTCTGGAGGACACTTTGCAGATGACTGTGCTCTCTTCTATTGTGAATATTGTCTGCAGAGGGCAGCTGAGCTTTGGGGTGGTTGGATATGTATTTTTTTTAAATTGTGAAGGTCCTCATTTTGTGAGCTTTCCCTCAGGTTCGCAGAATTGTAGAATAGTTTGAGTTGGAAGAGAACTTAAAGATCATAATTTTCCAATCCCTCTGCCATGGGCATGGACATATTCTGCTAGAGTAGTTTGCTTAAAGCCCTATGCAATCTGACCTTCCAGGGATGGGGCACACACAACTTCTCTGGACGACATGTTCCAGTGCCTCATCACCCTTACAGAAAAGAATTTTGTTCCCAGTAGCTAATCAAAACATATTCTCAGTTTAAGCCATCAACCCTTGTCTTATCAAGGCTAACAGTTGTCAGTTCACTCAAGGAAATTAGGTCTGTAGTCTGTGCAGACCTATCCTTGCATTTGTTGCATGTTTTCCTAAACAACAGGAAAATAGAGATAATAGAGTGGAAGTCATGTTGCAAACTGAGCAAGCAGCCTGTGTGCTGCTAAAATGGGTAAGGAAACTCTTCTGTCTGACAGGGAGATACTGTTTCTGCTGGAAAACTGTTGGAAAAGAGTGGGGCACCAAAAGGGCAGCACTTAAACAAACAAGTAATTGTTTCCTTGAGAGAACCCTACTCTTATTTCTTTTTGTGTGGTTTTGCAATCCGTCTCCTTCAGCAGCTCCGAGAGGATGATGTGGAAGGTGACTTTCCTGCCACAGACTTTTCCGGCTACCCAGCTGCTGTTGCATCCAAATTGACCGTGGAGATTGGAGAGCTGATTTTATAGTCTTTTGAAATAGTTGGCTTACTGAAGCAAGGAAGGATCAAGCCTCTTTTTTCTTCTTGGAATGTTGAAGACCCTACAGATAAGGAATTATATTATGCTTTCTGAAAAAAAAGAGGGTTAGTACATGATGTTGCTTCCTGGCAAAGGCTCTTGTTCATTAAGTGTCCAGCAGGAATCTAACTGCTAAAGCTTGAAGAAGGTAGGGTTTCAGTGTGCTTTTGCAATCAAAGTAGCTGAGAATGATATGGTCTCTTGGAACTTTTATTCACATTCCCTTTATTTGATATCATTTTTAGTCAGATGCTGAAATCTGTTTCCTGCAATGTCTTAAGAAGCCCATCTAAGTCTAGAGCAGTGGCTTTTTTTAGCTGGGCAAGGCCTTTGGCTGAGTTGGAAGAAAGATGGTGGCTTGGAGGACATTCATAAAGAAGATCTCATCAGTAGTGATATCAAAGGCTGTCAGCCAAACTGGTGTTTGCAGGAGGTGTACAGAGAGTCTCAATGCCTCTATGTTTAAAAGCATCTATCCATTAACATTAACCTTTAGTGACTAAGTAAAACACATTCAATTGACTTTTTCCTTCAAGTCAGAGTTTGCAATTAAAGGTTTGTTCATCCAGGCACAAAATGAGCCTTTCCATCTTGTGCCTGGACCCCTGATATTAAGGGCCAGCTGGGGAAGCCTGTCACAATACAAATGCATCTGCTGTGTGTTACATTCAAAGCCCAAGAAAGAGGGGCTATACATTCTGTTCAAATGAAGTAAGTTTAATTTCCAATAGGTATCTTTCTACTCATGCCAAACAAGCATCTTGAGACTCACCAATTTTTCCATTACTCACTTGCACTGATGTTGGTGCAGGATGGTAAAGGTTGTGGAATTTGTTGTGCATTTGTATTGATATTATTCTTCTTTATTTACTAACTTCAGTTATGTTATTTCCTTGAGTGATGACAAACTAGTATGAGATTGTCCAAGTCTGGACCTGAATGAAATGTACTCATTGGTATCTGCCTCAAATCTGATTCAGTGGCGAGCAGCAGACAGTGTTCTGAAAGCACCAACTATTGAAACTTCATCTTTTAATTTTTAACATTAGAAATAAGAAAAGAAAATAATTGGCACTCTGTGTATGGCAAAGCTATTAACAATGATTTTCTGTTTATTATTTTACTTTTTTATTAGGGAACCAAAATATACTATACATTTTGTTTTGCCTGAAATTATATAGGCAGTAAAAGTTTGTGAACGAAGGAACACATTTTGCACTAATACCACAGCACTTCTATTTCATTTTATGATTTTTTTTATTTCACTTCTGAGACTACTTCTCCTGAATTCAGGGAACAGTAGGAAACCCACCCACTGGCTATTTTAACCTTTAAAATTTGTCTTTCTTGAAGTGAAAAAAAAAAAGTAGCCTGCTGACTATTTTATGTATCTAATTTCTGTTTCCAAGATTGTTCATTCATATCCTGCTGAACTTTGATATTGTTTTGTTTTGTTTGTTTGTTTGTTGTTTTTTTGGGTTTTGTTTGTTTGGTTTAATTTGTTATTGTTTGTTTGGATGGTTTTTTTCCTCCATTCATTTTATAATGTATTTCTGATATTAATCTAAACTGGAAAAAAAGAGCCAAATTAGATATGTGCTTAGAAATTCAATCAACAAATGTGAAAAAAAGATTAGCTGTATTTCTAGATGCAGAATCTGTAAAAAAAAAAGGGAAAAAAGGCTATCTTTTTTCCTGGTCAAATAAAATAAGACAAAAACCAGACTGGAGGTGGTATTCTATAAAGAGAAGAATTCTAAAAGGAAAACATGCAATCATTTAACCCTATTTTTGTATGGTTAGTCTCAATATATTGTGAGCCTTTATTGACATGCCAACTTGTCTAAGTG
>VWYI01044984.1:0-16948 GCA_013399455.1 Anthoscopus minutus
GCAAAAATTTTGTACAGAAAAAATTTGTACTCAAAACTAAGTTTGTGGTATCTCTTAATACTCTCAGGGGGATTGAGTCACTCCCCCCTTCCCTGCAGGCTCTGCCTGTGAAAGCATCTGCTGATTCCCAACTGAGCAGACCCTCTCAGTGCTCTCCTCTGTGGGTGAGGAGAGAATATCTCACTCTAAACATCCCCTTGCTTGGGCCATCAGGGCACCGCCACCTTCCTGACTCTTGTGTCAAAATGCTCAAACTTGCTTGGATTTTAGAGGCAAGATTTACACAATTGACAAGGCAAGGTGGAGTACCCACAAGAGAAAGGGATCATTTATGGAAAGAGCTGGCTGAGTTTTGCCTGGTATTCTTGATCTGCAGCCAGCTGGACAGAGTTAAAATCTTATATTAATGCTATATATTTCAGATGGCATTAAATAACACATTCTTGTCTTTCCTTCCTAAAACACCCTTTTTGAAAAAAGAGAATTTTATTATATATCACTGATTTAATACTATAAAGGTTTTCATGGGAAGAAACAAATGAAGAATGCAAAAGATGCAGTTTAGTCTGATTTTTTACTAGCAGATATGCAAAATAGTTGTCATTCCATCCTTCTACATTGGAGTTTACAAACTTTGAAAAACACCTAAGAATTACATCTTTCTCTAAATTTTTGCTATACTGTACCATATACCTGCTCATGACAGGGGTTTTGGAGCTAGAGGATCTTAAAGGTCCCTTCCAACAGAAACCACTCTAAGATTCTGTGATTAGAGTCCTATTCATTATGGGAGGGATTGTAGGCAGAGAACATTAAAACATAAGGTAAAGCATTCTGTTATTTTTCGACATAAGACACAATGCCTAGATACCAGGAAAATCACAGTAAAATTACTATTATAAATCATATTTGAACTATTATATAGAGCAGACTAAAAAAGGAACAAATGATATAGGCCTACACTGGTGTACCCACCACAGGTGAGGAGACACGCTCATATATCCATGCAGCTATTCATCTACACATTCACATTTGCTGTTGAGTGAATAGCTTTTCTTCTCATTTTCCTTACAGAACTTTAGGTCACTGACCTATTTTTCCAAATATAAAGTGTTCAAAAGCACTAGTATACATGTGCTTTTTACTTCTGTTAAAAACGCAAATAAGTTATGTTTGCAAAAGTGAAATCTTCAGAGGACCTTGATTTCTATGTAATGTCCTGATTGTGATTTTCACTACTGTATCCTCAGAGAAATGTAGAAACCACAACTATATTAGAAAATCAATCTCTGAATAACATGTTGTCTCAACAAAACCGATGTCTTTTCTAAGCAAAAAATATATCTTTCTGTAAAGCAGAGTGCTTGCAGGGACAGTGCTGCACTCTTGGGAAAAGAATAAAATGTGCTGAAAAATGACAGAGAATACAAAATCCAAATATATCCAACTGGTAAGTTACAGGAACAAAGAGATTTCTGCACTAGAAGTGATGTACAGCATCTCAATTTGCCTAACTTTTCCTAAGGTCTTTCAAACTCACATGGTGAGTTTCAAACTCACTCTTCACAGATAGAGTCTCCTGAACTTAAACTGATTTCCATTGCAAAAACTTGACATCTTTCATGTTCAAAGCCAATTTAATCCAAACAAAAGCTTTATTTTGTAGTAATTTCCTTTCTACAGCTGTTTTTTTGCCTAAACACATACTCAACCCACAGACTAGTATTTTTAGGGTTTTTTTTTAGCATTCTAGCTTTCCATGTTTCATGTCAGCTGAGTAAACTGTCCAGCAGAGATGTTGTTTTAATGAAATTTAGCAATTTGCTACTGATGAAATGGAAAATCACTCAAAAACCTTGGTGCAAAACAATCTGAGGAATCACTGTTGCACAGCTGTGTTAACTCCTGAAGCAGTTGCTCTTGAAACAGAACAGCTCTGTATTAAACAAAGTTAATAAGGATCACTTTCTAGCTAATGCTCTATTACCACGGGAGCTATTCATGGAAAACATAGACTTCTCGGACGGTCATTGCTACACTAGAATTATACCAATTTTCCTGTAAAATTAATGCAAATAAGTGGTAGCACTAGTTCCAATAATTATGAGGAGCAAAACCAAATGTAAAATTAAGCAACTTAAAATGGTACATCTTGTCTAATGTAGAAGATAATTATCTTATACTTTCACTACAATTTCATAAAGTATAAATGATGTATGAAATCCTGCTCTCTGTCTTTAGAGTTACACTTGATTACAGTAGCCAGTCTGATGACATCCAGCTCCCAGTAGGCATTCCTTAGCATCATATCAGGATTATGACTATAGAAATTTCCCAAAATCAAATTCCTTAAAGACACAGAGCACAATATGAATGTAATTTCTGTTCATTGGTTGGAAAACAGTATCATTAAACTTATTGTAATTAATCATGCTATTTACAGCATAACCAAATTCAGTTACTTTTGAGCTTTGTTCTTGATATTTTCTATATTAGCATTGTAATTATTCTAAATTCACCTTTTATGACAATAGTTTAATTATTATGACTTACAAAGTAAGCAAAAAAGCATATCTTTACCTTTACTGGACCCTATTTCTATTTGCTATGAAAGACTTCTGCTTTGTGGAGATGATTATGAAAGTAATCTGAACACTAATTATGAGACTGGGAAAATACTGTAACTAAATAGAAATGTGATGTGAGTGTGAGTGATAGATAACTGATGTTACATTTTTTTGTGTTATTGAAAAATACCTCAGATCTAGAAATTTTGTGCAAAAATCAACAAGAAAATACTTCAGTGATCTTGTTTTTTTCTATTATACTGTAGCTCAAAGACTGAAACAAGGAAAAATAGTGGTCATTCTATTAATAAGCATTTAAATCAGGATCAGTGACATGAAACTTAAGCTTTAATACATGTTTGTTGGTATGTGTTTTACAAATACACCAATAAGTGAACTATTTCGTGTACTTACACTTTATATGTCTTTATCATTGGTGCATTTCAGATATGGAAGCGAGGAATTGTTTACAAACGGAAAGCAAACCAAAGAGTTTCTGTTTTACATTTCTGTTTTACACTGCACTGAATACAGCGCAAAGCGAATGGAGGAAGAAGAATGAATATAAAAACTGGTTTGTCCTCCAGTTTACCAGTGAAAACATAGAATCTAGGAAATGCTTGGTATCTATTTAAAGTCTGTAACTGACACTCTACCCTCCAATGCCTGAAGACAGAGCAATAGTAGTGAGCAGCCTCCTGAAGTTATTGCAACCCTTCCCACAATTGCAATGAACATTGAATCAGGTCTTATACATCCATGAGAATTAAAACAAACCTCTGCACATTCTAAATAGGTGAGAAATAGGAGTTCTTGTCCTAAATAATTCTCATTCTATCCTAGTAAATGAAGAGTTTTGAAAATACAGGTTGCACTGTCAGCTCAGTCTGAATGGACACACAGGATCAAGGCACAAAAAGTATCAAACCAGGTGCATAAGATCTACTTTAAGTGTGTCACCAGTTAATCTGCTCTACTGCAGAAAGGACCTACTATGTTCAGTGGGAAGTGTATCAGAGCACCACATAAAAATCAAATCCATAAAGCACTCTCCCCCTTCTTCCAGGTGAGAAGCAGAAATTATTGTCTTAGATGCTTAAATTGCTTCAATGTATTAAATTAAGAGTTAAATTAAGAATGGAGGCTAAAAGAGGTGAGTCTGTGTGATGAGATGTGGGATGCTCTACATATGACTTGACAAGATGCAGTTATGAACTCATTGTCAAGATGGGGAAAATGTAAGACATAATTTAGAGTGGTTGTTTTGTTTAGTTCTTTGTTGTACTTCAAAACTTTCCTGCACTCCTGCATAGACAGACAGTCATTTCCATGCAGAACTGTTTGGAAATCTCTTTAAATATTTTTGGCACTACATCTGGTTAATTTAATCAGAAAACAATGCACTAACCTAAGATTTTTAGGAAGTCATGCAAGAGACCTGGGAGAATTGTTTAAAGAATTTCTTCATGTGGTAAATGTAGCAACTGTTGCAAACTTGCAGAAGTTATAGCACAGTCGTGTTTTTCTTGTGCAGACATTTCATGACAAATAGAGAAGATGGGAATTTAAACTTTTCTCAAATAAGACTGAATTTGTTTAGAAACAGTGAACTTTAAAATAGCATTGTTTCTTACAGAGGCAGAATGTTTTCTGCAACAAAACTATTGTAACAATTCTTAGAATGCTACTTATCCTCGCATATGACTTGCATGCATATGACTGTCCTGGTTTAGGACAAATTTGAGAGGAAACTTTCAAATGGGGTCTCTTCAGGAAAAACAAAGAAACAGATTGTTTCTGAAAACAAACTGTGAGCTTCTTCTTTCTCCTCTTCGCTCTCAGAACCAGTCTTAAAAGTGCAGAACTTAATATGTAACATAAACAGAACACACGATTGGGGATACAGGCATCATAAAGTCACCCCAGGACAATGACGCAAGAGGCTTAGTTAGAATCAGAGAATCATTTTGGTTGGAAAAGACCCTTAAGATTACTATAAACCAAACCCCTTCAACTCCACCACTAAACCATGTCCCTATATATGTCCTTTAAATATCTCCAGGGATGGTGACTCACTTGAGTAAGCATACACCATATTGAAGGGAAGACAAAAATATGAGAAAAATACATTCTTTCTCCATAAAGTAGATATGTTGCTAGAAATAATATGGATGAGAAAAAATCAGGGAAAATAAACCCCAGACATAGAGAAATAAGTGAGATCTCTTGAATCCCACAAGCTGCTTCAGGCTACTCAGCTGATTCTCTGAGATATCAAATATTAAGCAAAGACAATATTCAGGTAAGCAAGATATTATTCTGAATTCTTTCAGAATATTCAGAGTTTCATAGTCGTAGGTTATAAGCACCCTGGGTGTATGAGATTACAGAGCTATAAATTATAACTATGAAGGTACTGAAAATCAATCCATTCTCTTGTTACCAGCAACCTAATGGGTTTGCTACTGTTTAGTAAATCCTCTATAAAATCTTACAGTAGAAAATTACTAAAAATATACTTTCACCTTACATGATATTAATAACAGTTTAGTATTTCAAAAATCAGAGATGATCAGAAAACAATTGCTTTGTAATTTTGTACTTTGTTCTGTTTATGGTTGTAATCCAAATTTAGTTTTAAAACATAGATACCTATATCATTATCTGATACAGGTCATGGTTCCATGGTTTCTTTAATTTTCTGGTTCTAAAAAATTCCTGTTCTCTCATCTATTCACCTAGGCTATGTCTCAGTTCTCCTTGTACCAGCACTGGTTTCCAGAAACTTCCAGGAAGCCACTGGAGGTTCAGCTGAACACAATCCCTGGAAAAGGTGTAGTGCCTGTCAGGGTCTTCTTAGCAACTCTACAAATGTCAGTGCTGGCCAAGGAAGACTAAAAAAGGCAGGACAAAAAGCTGCACTGAATTTTATTTTTTCTTGCAAAAGCTTGGATTTTAATTTCAAACTGCAAACTGATCACTTAACTATAACCTTGTATTTTTGCTGGTGGGGTTAAGCTGATTTTACAAATATTATAGGGTCTTGACATTTTCTGAAATGTTTTTCTTCAGTATACCAACACAAAGAATTTAGGGAGTATGTACATTAGTAACTTGCTGAGGGTCTGAAAGAGAGGTGCATTGTCAAAAAGCAGCAGGAAACTGCTGTCCTCTGCCTCTTCATTCACTCCTTTATTCTTTAGCTTTGCCAAGCTATGCAGCTGAAGAAATGCCAACAATATTTTTTTATGTCAGAAGTTTGTAATAGAACATGATAGCATGAGAAAAACCCTCACTAATTTTTTATATTCAGAAGAAGAAGTTTAAGTGCTTTGTTTTCTTGGCAAAGAACTCACTCTTTCCCATGTGAAAATTGGATTGTCCCAGTGACAATTACCTTCTTACTAAATTACTTCTGCATGATGAAATTTAAACTAAGGTTACTTTTGTATCACAATTCACTCCACACTGATATTTTATGAGATCTGTAATTTGCTACTAAGTAAGTGGTAACAAAGCTCTTGATCTTGAATGGGGATAAAAATTTTGTTTGTGAATAAGGCATTCAGGTTTGGGTTAATGCCCAATAAACTTGAATGTTCAGAACTTGCCTCAATAAAAGGGTTTCAACAAAAGAGTTACGAAATTAGATGTTCATATCAGACTTCTTAATTTAACTACATGGAAGCTAGTCACAAGCAAAACAAGCCCCCCAAACTGGGATTGGGATCAAACATGTTGGGAGTGGAAATGTTGATCAAGGAAATTGTTATTCCTTTTCAGTTACATTTAGAAAGATTCTAGATAGCTAAAAAAAAAATCTTCAACAAGTACATTCACTTTGAATTCTTGGCAAACAGTAATGAATGGCAATTAGAGGTTTTGAGAAAATATAGAATCAATGGAAGCTGGATCACCATTTAAATGTCACACACCATATTTTACAACTGAGATGTTTCCTGAAATAAATAACTGAGATGCTGCAGTCACGCGAGCTTTTCTAACTCCATAACAATTACTGCACCATCTCTGCAGAGATGCTTCTGAAGAGCTGGTAATGGTCCAATTTTGGTAAAAAAATACTAAAACTCTCTTGTTTACCTCAGACACCCCTTAATAGCATCTGTCTTCTGTATATTGTCTGAAATTCATCAAAGCCAAGTGTCTGACAATGTGGTAAGTGGTTGACTGGAATTTTGGAGAAGTCTGTGGTTCAGACAAGGAATTCCACTTTTCTTTATAATATATTCAGCTATTTCATGTATGCCTTTGAAATATGTTTATGCACACTGGATTTATTCTAGCTATTAAATGTTACTTAAGGGGACTGATCTGTGCACAGTGCCCAGCATTGAGGGCTTGCTCAGGCACACACACTGGCCTGTAGACTAGCCTTTAGGGTTCACTCTCCATTCACATCAAAGGACAGAACCCATGTAACATAGAACTGAAATACAAAGCTCAGTCTGAAAGCCTCAGTCTTCTGCATCTACCTTTTAAAATCTTTTATTTCATTCTCCCCTAAAAGTGTGCAGCTTACATGTTTCTGTCATTTACTTTAAATACTCATTTTCCTTTTTCATTTCTATCCTAAATCCTTAGGAGGTTCAAAGATGCACCACATAATTGCTACTTAAGCAATTTTTCTGTAGACATTTAAATGAATACAACTTGTATGATCGTTTTTAACATTCCCTGTTTCTTTCAGCAGTAAGTTCATCTTCTCAAGACTAGTGACTATTTTAACCTGAAATAATCAACAGTAACTTGAAATATTACACAGCAATAAATCTTACATATCTAGATACTCTGTTGATGAGCTAACAACAGAAAGTCATAGAATCACAAAATATACAACTGGAAGTGATCTTGAAATGTCATGACATCTGTCTCTCAATGACAAGGCTGTCATACTTGATGTATAGTTCTCCAATTCTATTTAAAAATGCCACCAAAACTGCCTCAAGAAGAAAAAGGTCTTATTCCAGTGTTACCCTCAGTACTGAAAGCTTAATTCTAACATGGAGTCACAATCTTTCTATAGCTTGAACTTATTCATTCTTATTTATACTGATTTTTGTTCTGGAGGGCAGACTTTTCTTCTCCTTGGAAATTATATTGTGTTCCCCTCATCCTCCTATTCAGGTGCATTCCTTTCCCTCCACAATGCAAGAGTAGGGATGTTTTTCCATCTCTGGCCATTCTCATATCAATCCTTCGGTCTCTCTTGGATTCTTCTCCTTGAAGAACAATTTGCAAAACCCTCTGCCTTCATTGCAGGTGAAGTTGCTGTAAAAAGCACACCTCTGGGAATGGAAAAGCACACTGTTCTCAGGATGTTTTTCTGTTGTGACAGCAAATAAATGTCAGCCATTGAAGCCATTTCAGCTTCTAGCATTTGTGAGGTCAAAACTGCTGACAGCTGACTGAGACACGTAGGTAGCAACAGGCAAGCGAGCCGAATGATTTATTGCCAGGAATGACTCTGGTATAGACAAACTTTTCTGGAGAGAAGTTCTACAGGCCCCATCCTTGGAGTCTTTCAAGACCCAACTGAATAAAGGTCTGAGAAACCTAGTCTAATCTCAAATCTATTCAGTAGACTCCTCTTGAGGTCCCTTCCAACCAGTTACTAGGGTTATCTTTAATTTTTCCATTGCTGGATGGAAATTAATTATTATCTACAAAATTTACTGGTGAAATCAGATTTGGTAGAGATTATTATAACTGAACATAGCTAAGAATTTTGCTCAGTGATTTACCTCTAATTGTATTCCACTTAGTGTTTGTGTTGCTGTTGGCTATTGCTGCTTTTGCATATGGCCTTCACACACAGGGTATACTTGCCATTCTTACCTAGAGCCATATCTTCCAGCAAATGAATTAGACTACTTTGTATGATAAATAATCTTCTTTGAAAGATAAGAAAAATTCCTTCAAAACTGAAGTGTGGTATAGTCTTTTTAAAAGCACCCGCAATTTATTGTAACTAAAGTGAAAATTCAGCACAAATAGTTTTCCATGGGGTTATCACCTTGTTTTTTTCTTTCACAACACAGCTCAGACATGGTCAGTGTTGTGTGACATATACAAGGACTGTTTGATGATTTTTACTTTCTCTATCAGCAGTAACGAAAATATATGACTCCAAATTGTATGCATCAGTATTAGAATGAAAATTCAGATTTTCTTACTATAAAAACCTGTACTGAGGTGAGGAAAAAATATTAAAGGAAGGAAAGACTGACCACATAAGTAATATCGATGTGACAGGTAGGTTCATCCTACCTAAACCCTTAACCTTTATCTAAAAAACATAAGATATGTTTACACTGTCAATCAAGAGAGTAATAAGGAGTAACTGAGCAGTAAATGACAGTCTGAGCTGAAACCTAAGCCCCTATCCCAGGGAGACGCTAACTAGCAAGGCCCTAGCTGGATTTGAGTCCAGCTGAGACTTGGTTGTGTGCACAGCACTTTCCTTTTTCTTCTTGTCTGTGAAAGTTTCAGCCAGGCTGCAGCAGGTAATGGCATTGGTGCTCAGCTGACAGGCTGGAGGAAGGAAAACATTGTGCTCTGCTCTGGACCCAGCTGGGAGGTGAGCTCTTGCCTTCCAGCCCAGCCTGCAGCGCCTCTACGTGCCTGCACATCCCTCCTCCCTTTTGGGGAGCTGATGACTGACAGCTTCCTTTTACAGCTGCTGTCTCCCAGGAATAGAGCAGCAGAAGTGCCTGCAGCTCTGGAAGGACAAGCTGTTCAAATTGGGTTCGGTTGGTCAGTCTGTCAGTGTGTCTGTCCACACAGACACAGCAGACTGATTAGGAGCTGGGCAATTTGAATGGGAGTTGCACCTGGTTGCAAGTTCTAGTTTTGACTAATACCCAACTTATTTATATGGTAACTATGCCCACAGCGCTGTGTGTTTACACATGCAGACAAACATACATCCCCCATTACTTATATGGGTATATAAAAGATAGGCAAATAGATTCAGAAGTCAATGTTATTTCTAAGTGTGACTTTACCAGGTAAAATAGGAGAGTCACCACAAAGAGGTAATAGAATAAAAAAGACAACCATATTTGAGCCAGGATTAAATCACATATTTTAACTAATGTTCAACAAGCTTGGATTCAATTCCAAACTCTTCTCCAAAACATTTAATGGAATAAACACAAATTTATAAGGCCTAATAGAAAGTATTCAAGTAGTATTTATAGTAGTATTCAAGACAGGAAGATAAAAAGGAATATAAAATTCAGAATTTTGGGCTTTCTGTTATTTTTTACAAGTTACCTGACGTTTTCTGTGGTCAATGCAGTGTAAAAATGTTATGATATGAACATCAAATAGTGAAGGATGTTTTAAATATCATGAACACTTCCGTTTTGTGTAGGTGTCCAATAAAAGTATTAGCTTGAATATATTGCAGGGGAAATTTATTCATTTGGATTTAGTTGTATCTGTTTGGGAAATTCAGCATGGTGTGATTACCATGTCTTAATGGCATGAAAGCCATATCAACAGTTCAGCTCAAGAGAGGAAATAAATAAAAGTACATATTTTTTTCAAACACTTTCAGATATTCCAGCTGGCACATAGCATAATCCATCCATGTTTCAGGCCAGTAGAAAAAATCTTAACCATCCCCTACTGAAATGAGCCCACCTGACTAATCAAATGCTTAATGATTTACATGGTCTGGCCAGCTGGGCTAGGAATAACACAGATTGCAAAAGTTCCAAGACTAATAGGCAGTGATCACAAATCGTGGCTTTCTAATTCAATCTTCCTACCCTCAAGTGAATTCCACAACAGTGTTCTCCTTGTTAAAGGAGAGATCCCAAATGCAAGTAGAAATGAACAATGAACTTCCCTTTCAGTTCCTCAGTTTGAAATACAAAGGACGGTTTCTGCAAAATAAGTGTTTCTCATGAAACACATTACTATCAAAATCTTACAATTTTGAGAGCATGATTTTTCAAAAGTGCTGAAGTAAAATCTTTTTTCCAAGTCTATTTTGACTTTTCCTCATTGGCTCTTTGAGTTATATGCTCTAGGAAAAGCCTGTATTGTGTCATTGAGAGTATTACTGATATTCATGGTTTATTAATCATTTCATGATTTAATTGCAGAATGATTTAAGCAGAAATATTGGGTTGTTCTGAGAAGAGCTGCCAGTTTTCAAAGGCAACCACAGTGCTAGGGAAACATGGAGACTGAGAAGGACATGTTGGTCAGCATTGTCCATAGATGAGTCAGCTGGGCTGGGTATAAATATATGTATATAATATATATAAACATAAATATATATATATATGTGTGGACACAGGACGAAAACTCTTGCCAGGTCCAATGTGCAAAATGGACCTACTGAGTCAGTCATATCCCCTGTGTTCTTAAGTTAGTGCCCAATTTAAACCTCAGATGATTAAAAACTGAGTGGAAAATCAGTGAGTAAAGCAGCAGAAAGGCATATGATCAGTCAGCTCAGTGACTAGGATATTTAATGAAAAAATTTAGGCCTCTGAAGTATTACTTACATTTCAAACAGTGCAAAAAGTTACTGTAATCTGTAACTACAAAAGGATGGAACAGATTATAGACGATGTTAGAACTGATGGAAGTAGAGGATGTAAAAGTATTTTCTCTACTATCTGTGAGCATCATGGGAAGGCCCCTAACAGCTCTTTGAAATCCAAATATGTAGCTTCCAAGGATTCGTAATGTTATAGTCTTGGATTTTTAGTAGGCTTATTTGGTGTTCCCATTAAATAAAAATGATGGCACTACAGAAATTCAATGCATTTGGAGACTGGTACTAAGTAAAAGTGGTGAAACTATTGTAATTCTGGGCTTAGAAGTAAAATGAAGGACTATCTCTCCTGGTTCTTAATTAGGTCAAGAGTCTGGTACCCTAATTGATCTTATAAGATTAAAGTGTAAGAAACTGCAGAAGATAATGATCAAATTTTTTGCTGTAACTATGAAGTGAGATTTAGAAGTTCAGCAGTTAACCTGGTCTGATTTTCACAAATCCTCAGCTTTTGTTTGAATGGCATTTTCAGTAGCTCACACCTTCAAGTTAACAGAATAAAATAATCTGCTTGCCATTTCTTCCCAATTAGTGCTACTGAAATCAGTGAGACTAGTCTTTCTATATAGTCTGGCTAATTAAATTCAGGTTGGTGGAATCTAGGTACTGACAATGGAGGAACTATCATGATCAGATGCATACAACACTTATTTGTAGAACTGAGTCAGTGAGTGTTGGTAAACTGAATTACTAAATTACCATGGAGTAGGAAGCAGCCTGAATTAGAGTTTCCTATCTGCCTATCTGCATGTTCCAGTTTAGGTAGATTACTGTAAAGTACATCTGGAATATTAAATATTTTAAGTTTTTATACTCATATGTCTATAAATGTCAAGGTCCGGATAATATTTTGCATTTATAATTATATTTGCATGGAAATGTCTGATCGTTCTCTTTTTCAGTATTTTAACATGCACAAGTACATGTCATTTAAACTATTAAGCTTTTTTAAAGCAAAACAAAAATGAAGTTCGTACACTTTTATTTCAGCTGGATTTTTCCAGGTGACTCATTCCTTTTTGAAGTTATGCAATAAATGGTCTGCTTCCATGTGCAGAAAAGAAGACATGATGCAGTAACAATAGCATGTCCTCACCAAAAGTTATAAAGCCACCACAGAATGGAGCATAAACTTTTGTTTAAAAATATGCCTTAAGTGGAAGCAGTTATATAATTGTTTAGCTTTATTTTCCTTTATCATAAAATTGTGTTTTGTTGATAACAAGCTGAAATGCCCCTCTTAATTTTAGACTCCATCTCTTACTTTTCTGAGTTAAAATCTGACTAATCTCACTATGATTTACACCTCAGAGAAACAAATATTAGAAGACTCCCTGTGCAACATAGTGACCCTTGGTAATGGTCTATTTCTTGAACAGATTTGTTTTTTTTCAAACATATATGTACATATATCTCATAATCTGTATTTAAAAGTGCTAAAGTAACAGTGTACATTTTTATGAAAAGAATACCTACTGGTCAGATCTTTGAAAATTGCATAAATCAGCAGAGAAATACTTTTTGTATATCTATTTCTATGTACGTCTACAAGGTAAACTATAGCTATCATCTCCAGTAAATGTGGTGAGGAATTAAAGAAATAGTTACATTCTTGATTGAAACTTTACTAACTTATTTAAAATTAATACTTCTATATGATGAAACTCTAACATTACTATTTTAATACTTCCCTTTTATTCCCCTTTATACAATAACCATAGAGCTGTTATGGTTATTTACCCATAACAAAGCTAGAAATAACCTTGAATTTACTACACTTTAAGAAAAAAACCTTTTTAGATGTGAGGTTTCCTAATATTAAACAAAATAAGCACTGTCACCATATTTTGTGACAAAACCATAAAACATCTTTAAAGGTCAGCATAGCTTTTGCATGAAATATGTCTGAAGAGAAAAAAAAATTGCTTGAGAAGGAGAACGAGACTTTCAGAATAGTTAACTGCAGAACAGCTGGCACAGATTAGCCTATGTCCTCATACAATCAAAATGTTTCTATTAGAGAACTTGAGATAACCAGCTTGAGAGTGTTTAAGTATACTCCAGTATTTTTTTTCTGAATTTAATCAAGAATTATCTCATGAAGCATGACTGCATTATCCCAGTGGAATTAAAGAATTACAAACCCTACGTTGTTATACATATATACATATATATACATATATACATATATTTAATATCAAGTTATTTGGCTTGATATTTATCTGTGGTATATGCCAACTTTTACTGCCTTAACACACCATGACAAAATCAGCTTAGGGGAAGAAGGAAATGCATGAAAACTCGAGCTACTGATTCATGAGTGAGGCCAAAAGAGTGAAACTACAGTCTCAGAAACACATAGCAGAAATACTGTGGAAGAAATGTCTGGAGAAAGGACCTGACTCAGGCCACAGCCAGTGCTGAGACCAGCTGTAGTGACCTTCTAGTCACCACCAGCTGGCCTCCCCAGGGAAGAACTGAACTGAAAACAGTGAACTTCAAGTAAATTCTAAGCATCTGATGGTGAGTGGTGCTAGGCTAGTGATTGCACAATTTGAAGACTAGGACATTTGTAATCTAAAAGTATTTCTTCCTGTACAGAAACTTAATGTTGAAACAAATGGCACTATTATCAAACACATCCATCTGCATATGGGAGAAAGAAAAAAGCCTAATTGTTATACAATTTCCAATAAAATATAAACTGCAGTTCCATCCCTGCTTTAGTTAAATCCTGCTTCCTCTGACCCATAAAAAATATTCGTTCTTTGAAAGATGAGATAATAGATTTTATTATCAGGCTTAGGCAACTGATGACTGTTGGTAAAATTTGAGGCCCTATGAAATCACCAAGGTTTTGCTAGCAACAAAATTAGGATTTCACCGATCTGATTTGCATCCTTCTGCTATGTTTGTCACCCAGGACAAACTGGACAAGCTTTTTCATTCTACAGCTTTGTTTTTCTCATATCCAGGGCACAGTTGCTCTGCAAATGTTTATGTTTAAAAAGATAAACATCTCTAAATGTGCAGTGAAGTTGAATTGTTATATTGATACAACCTCAAAAGAGGCTGAGTATTTGTATTCCTGAAATAAAGACAGACAATTAGAGAGCTGAAAGGAACTGCTCATACAGAGAATGACAGAAAGTGGCATTGGAAAGTACAGTTTCCTCAAGCTACTGCATGAAGACCTCAGAGAGACAGAAAGCACATGCAAATGAGTAAGGGCACACCTATATTTTACATGGAACTGCGTCATTTCATCTAAATCTGATTTTAAAGCACAGGCACCGTGCTTTAAACAGGAGGTTTTCCTCACTGGGAACAAATCATGAGGTCTAATACAGAATAGAAGTACAAGAAGCAGGAGTTATATTGTAGCTCTAAAAATTTTATGGCTGCTATGGAACGTTCACCTATATATCTCAGGTAATTGCAAAGTTCTTATTACAACATTCCTGTGCATATTTAATACAGCTAAACTCACATTACACATGACAAAAGAAAATAATGACTCTGTTTCAAAGCTGTAAAAATGACCCGCAAGGTAAGTATTTTCCCAAGGCTAAAGAAGAACTTGACCTAAGTAACAATGCTGAGTACCCCTCTGTTTTGAACCATGTTTCTCTGATCCACCCATGGCATGGTAACATTTGAATGTGTATTTAATGCTCTGGCCAGTGGAATAATGACTGTGTTTGCTACAATTTTAACTGCTGGGAATGTTTCATTACTGCTTTTCATGTTTCAGGCTCAGTTCTGACAGTGTAATCAAATTGGAAAACATATGATTCAGAAGGGGATTTTTGTTGTATTTATTGAATGCATGCGTTGTCTTGCTACATTTAATAAGAGAATTCTTTTTTAATGTTTTCCCCTCCTCCCTTTATCTCTAGAGATTTTAAAAGCAACTCTCTTTAGCTTTATGTTTATCAGATTTTTTTTTCTCCTTTTCCTTTCTGAGACAGGAAGCTGAGGGTTTTGACCTCATCTGCATCTTTCCCAGTGTCAGGAGGTGGTCTGTTCAAAAAGATTCCATGACACTGATCTTTTTCTGATTTATCAAATAGCTAGGTCAATAAATAGGTCTCTACTGTTCTTCCACAGCTGTAAAATAACCAGTGGAGTCCTCTGAGAGCTAATTATCAAATCTTTTGAGTTTTTCTTTCAAGGAACAAGTTTTATCTTTCTGGTTAGTAAATTCCATTGCAGTGTACTTTAGCAGACTGCCTAATTGTAGGAACTCTGGTTTACACGAGGCAGTTCATTTAAATAAAATGCTAAGATCATTCTTAATAAATTTTTCTCTGTCCTTTTATCAATATATATTGTCATAATCATGAAACTTTTACTTGTTAACACTGGAGACCTGTTCCATTTTAATCAATTTTTCTCTGCCCTTCTATGAGTATATGTCATCATAGTCACAAAACCCTTTTACTGTTTATAAACAGATGGTAGAGCAATTGTCATACCCAATGAATCCAGCCAGTGACAAGGAATAGGATTCTTCTGTATGGCCTATGTTGATGTGAATGTTCAAGCTATGGTAGTAGGCAATAAATGGGCACCATTCCCAGATTTGTAATTTTTTGTCCATATCCTCCTCACCAATGCACCCAGTTTTTTGTGTTGCTACGGTGAGCAGCCGCATTCTGTCCTGATTGAGGTAGTTTGTTTGACATTAGATACAAACTATCTCAAATATCTCCATCACTACCTAGAAAGCATATTTTCTGACTCTCTGGGAAAAGAAATATGGAAGGCTCCAGCAATTACCAAGACAACTCTCTAAATATCTGGCAAAAGTGGAAGTAACTAAAGCACTTCTAAAAGATAATATCATAGAATCATAGAATGGTTTGGGTTGGAAGGGACCTTAAGGATAATCCAGTTCCAACTCCCTTACCATGGGCAGGGACACCTTCCACTAGAACAGGCTGCTCAAAGCCACATCCAACCTGACCTTGAACACCTCCAGGGCTGGGGAATCCACAGCCTCTCTGGGCAATGGGTACCATTCCAGTACCTCATCACCCTTATTCTGAAGAATTACTTGCTAATGTCCAATCTAAACTTACACTCAATTTAAATACACTGCCCTTGTACTATCACTACATGCTCTTGTAAAATAGCTCCCTCCATCTTCCCTGTACATCCCCTTCAAGCACTGGAAGGATGCCACAGGATCTCCACGGTGCCTTCTCTTCTCCAGGCTGAACAAATCCAGCTCTCTCAGCCTGTCTTCACAGCTGGTGCTTCAGCCCTCTGAGATGTTTTTTTTTTGCTTCCTCTGGGCATGCTCCAGTGGGTCCTTGTCCTTCTGATGTTGGGGAGTAGTTATGTTGCATCCAGAACTGGATGCAGTACTCCTGGTGAATGTCCCATGGGAGTGGAGTAGAGGGGGAGAATCTCCTTCCTTGACCTGCTGGTCACACTTCTTTTGATTCAGCCCAGGACACAGTTGGCTTTCTGGCCTGCAAGTGCTCATTGCTGCCTTATGTTGAGATTTTTATCCACTAGCACTCCTACCTTCTCCTTAGGGCTGGTCTTGATCCATTTTCTGCTGAGCCTGTATTTGTGCTTGTGACTACCCTGACTCAGGTTCAGGACCTAAATTTCTGGTTACAAAAGGCCAGTCAATAGACTGAAGCTTGCAAAAAGATCTCCAGAATACACCCAAACTATATTTCTACTGTCTTTCTGATAGTTTCTGTATATTATATTATTTCAACTGAGATATTCCTTTTAAAAGTTACGTGTTTAATATTATTCTATTGAC
>VWYI01044985.1:0-66498 GCA_013399455.1 Anthoscopus minutus
CAGGACATCATGTAAATCATGTTGTCTTGTAATTCTTTGCATTGAAGATCCAGGAAAAAGCTCACAGGATCTTCTAGGTAATTGATCACATAAAACAATGAGGCCAGCATTTGAAACAATGCCCTTTTTCATTAAAAGCACTTTTCTGTATTGGTGTAATTTAGTGATGAAAAATCAATCAGCAAGCAATTCAAAGAAAGACTGTAGTCCCCATGATTTTTTTCTAAAGCACAGGTTTTTTCCAAGTAACAAACCAGTAATTTGATTAGAGTCCTTAATTCAAGGCAAGAAATGCAAATTTCTACATGAGAGATGACTACAGGATCCTTCTCTGATTTGCATTCCGTAAGCACAGCTGTAATTTTCATAATGGAAATTCTGGAAAACATCTGATGGGCTCTGCTTTCAATGTCTATGAGAACATAATTTAAGAATTGGGAGCACATGTACAATTGCCAACTGGGCACATTTTATGGTGGTCCTTTATTAGCTCTGTATGTGCATATTGAAATGAAAGTCATGAATGGAACATTTAAGTGGATAGTGTCTTACACAAAAATACACATGTATTAAATGAGCAGTTTCTTCACAAAAATTACTTTTTTTTATCTCAGAGGGGCTTAGTTTGTTGAGATATGGAAACATAAGTGTTAATCATGTCTTCAGGTTGCAAGAGTCTTACACAAGCCCAATTTTGTTGTTTATTCAGGCCAATTCATTAAGCTCTTTTTTGCATCTTTTACTTATGCATTGAAACCTCTTAGAACAGTATCTTTTTCTTATGAAGGAGGTTAAAATTATGATACCTGGACTTAGCTTTTGAATTATTTTCATCTATCCTATGAAATTGAACTCTATACTAAGCTCAGAGTTGAAAAATGAAAACTCTATTGTCCTCAAGTAGTTGCATACATATGTAAATGTGTGTTGAATTAATCCAAAATGTAGGATGGGAAGAAATTTCAGTTCAGCTCTGACAGCATATATGTGTTTGTGAAAGTCCAGGAGCAGTTAACATCAATTGCTCAAAAAATGATGGAAATTTCTGCTTAAGGGAGCTCTCAGCAAATCACTGCTTGTTTTTACCACAGCCACAGAAAGGGTGTATCTACAAGTACATCTTACTCATGGATTCAAAGATCATTTATTTAACAGGGAAAAAAAGAGACTTGAATAGAAAACCTCATTATTCAGTGTTATGAAAGTTGGGATTGCTTAAAAAATCATCAGCAAGGGTATCAGTAAAAATCAGATTTAATACTAAGCAAAAGCATGACAAAGTTCGTTGCCAAGGTTCATTCTACTACTTACTAAATGGTTAAGGCACACCAAGGGTAAAAAAGCAACAAATAAAATCCACTCAATCAAAACAGAAATTAACTGAGAACTATATATGTGTGTGTGTGTTTAGCTGTGTGTAATAAAAGGATAGAAAGGACAAGGATAAAAAGGAATAAGGCCTAAAAGCTTAATAGCACTCAAACTTAACAGTACTTATCTTGTACCTTAAACTTGACAATTTAGCAATGGAGCAACACTTAATAGCATTTACCATAACTTAAATTATACCTTAAATGTAGCAAATTAACAAAGTAGTAACACTCAACAGCACTTAACTTAGCTTATAACTTAAATTAAAGTTACTTACAGGCCTAACGTCCTTAGACATCTAAGGTACTTAAATACCTAAGAGAGCAAAATTTCTCCCATTTTGCCATAGCATATACACACTTTTATGCACACAGATATAATGAGTCAGTGCAAGGCACCTGTGAAAAACTCCCCTCAAAGGTAACAAAATTCTCACTTTGGGTGCCTCTGCATCTCCTCAACCGGCAAAGGGGCGTCAAGGAGCGGGGGTATCATTGGGATCCATTGTTGCTTGGTGATCTCTGAGGGCAGCAAACAAAAGCTGGCTGGCTCTGAGAGGCCTCTCTCAGAGGGAGGGTGCTGGTCACAGCCCCTGCACCGCAGGACAGCTCCAAGGGTCTCCTTTTGGACCGCTGTTTAGAGTGAGGGGGCCTTAGTCATAGCAATGTTCCATCCTGGCCGCACTTTGGGTCGGAATCCTTTCTCTGAAAGTGTGAGAATAAGGATGTTACGCCATTCAGGCAAGAAAAATAGCTTCCAAGGCTGTTCATTAAAAAACCCGGGAGCTCACGAGGCAGTGCGAATTTCTGGGAGCGCTCAGTGTTTCTGATAAGCTCGAGAGGAGCCGGGCCCAGGCGCTGCTCATCAAGGCCGAGGCCTAACGAGCGATCACAGTGCGGCCTGGGAAGGGAGGGCATGCTGGAGAACCCACCACAGCCAGTAAAAATCAGTCTAAATGGTCTAAGAGGAAGGAGCTACCAAATCCTTTTCCAGCCTTGCCTGAACAAACGCTAAGAAGATCCCACTGCGTAAGAATAAGGCTTGCACTTGAAATCACTTGCACTCTCAGAAGTGGGAAGAGAGATGAAAGGGCAGGTGAATGTGACGCACGCTCTTGGTGCAGAACCAAGGGAACAAGAGGATCAGAGGAAAAATGAAGGGAAGAAGGTAGACTATTGTATAACTGGGTACAAGTGCAAGAGACCAGTAGTACAAAGGGAATTTATTAACTAATTAATTGGTGTAGCTTTCCTTAATTATCTCTTGCTTTATCTCAGCATCCAACTACATGTTTCTTCATCATTTATGTTGGATGCTGCCACAGTTTTCAACTCCCAGACGGGCAAGATCATCATAGACTTCAGCATTTGACACATTTCTTCCAATCAGAGGGAGGAGAATAAACACACTTTATGTATTCCTAAGGGGATCCAATCACTTTGCTTTACCACATCAATTTCATACAACCTCCATAGCTTTGGTTACTGGTAATACCTAGGCTGACTCTATTCTATGTGTATGATGCTCAGTTTTTCTTCTGAAATCTCTTCAGACATCAGTCACAAAGCTGATGCAGTTTAATTGACACAGCTTGCACTGAATTCATGGGTTTTTTTAATTGCCTGTTTTTCTGGGCACAATATGGAAATGTAAAGCAGGATGATCCACAAGTTCTGTTCATTTAATATAGAAAGAGTTAAATGCAGCATCTAACAGAATATGTAAACAGCTATTCACTGTAGTTTGCATCCTTCTGGTTACTACTTGGGCTTTTACAATCAAAGCATTCCATCCTCATCTAAGAGGAATGGAAAATTGTATTGCATTTTTGAGGCTTTCCTGGATGTCCATAACCTTGTCTTTTTCTGAGTATATACCTTAAGAGCAATACTATCATCCTGATTTTAGTTTGATTAATGCCTATACACAGATGATAGTTGTGAAATGTGACACCTAACTTTAACATAGCATCTTGAAAATATGCCTAATACATTTTTATAACGTAAAAAATTATAAAACCCCCCAAACATTAGTAAAAAGTGACTAATCACATCTGATGCCTACATTTTCAGCGCTGAAATTATTGCCTTGCAAAGATATAGTCAATCTTCTATTTTCCAAATCTGAAAATTTAAGGATTCAATTGACCATACATAATAGCAGACCTGGCAAGTCTTTAACAGATTTTCTCCTTTATATATCAAGACATAAGCCATAACATTTACTGCAAATTCCATTTTCCTTGTCAGAAGATTCTGCCATGCAGAAAGAGCACAAAAAATATTTACTTCAATGTCTTTTATTAAGAGGCTATTTTTTACCACACATTTTAAATTAATAAATAGTTATTCACCAAGAAAATACACTTAGCTTCCATAGTTCCCTCTCTCTCTCTTTCTGTCTCACACACATACACACTCATAGTAACCTCTAATTGAATTATGAAAGGAAAACAGTTTTAAATTATTATTACTAAACAATCACCAGTGCTGAAGGAAGAAAATATGCAAACATTGCAAGCAGCAGTAGCATGTTGATTAATGAGTGATTTGCATCCCTCAGATCACATCTGAAATCCCTTTCTTAAGCTAGAACTGTGGTGTTATGCTGGTTTGGTCTGGAGAAATTGTGGGTCTAGAGACCAGCTACCAGAGAGACCTGGTCCACTGTTTTTAATTTGTGCCTTCAAATTCAAAGATGAAAGATTTAAATATTCAGAAGAAAAGTCTAGAAACCTTATCTTACAAAAAGGGATAAACACAGACATAGACATCACCTTGTTCCTATCGAAACTTGAATCATTTTGATCTTGAGAACTGAGATGCTGCCATATAATTAAAAACTAGATGAGTCCTCACAATTCCCTCAAGCAAAGGTCAGAGCACAATCTGCCATAACTTATGCAAATTTTTGGTGGCCATTGGATCAGTTGTTCCATAGTTAGCTGACTGCACACTTACCATGAAATCCTAGACCATGACCCCATGTTAATTTTAATACACTTAGTTTGAATAAATAGTGATTTCATTATTATTTAGAATTAACAAAACTTCGGGGGAAAAAAAATAACAGAGAATCATATAAAAAGATTTTTTAAATTATTAAGAAAAAATGGAGAAGAAAGCAACAATAATCACAAATAAAATCCTGTCAAAATGTATGTATAAATGAAAATGTCTAAGAGGAAATGCATTGAAAACGTCTGCCTTAGACCACAATTGAAAGACGTCATTAAAACTTTGCTTTCAATTTGTTTAACTCTTCAGCCAATGGGTCATAAGATCAAAACACTGTTTATTCTGAAACTGAATAACATCTTTTCTTACAGTAAAAATCATATTGGTTTACACTTGAAGTCTCCCTGAAACCAAATTTTGTCAAATACTAATATTTCTTTAGAGTCTAATTTCTTCAATACTTTTGGTGAAAAATTTCTGACTGACACTTCTCCAAAAACATTTGGGCTCACAATACAATAAATATATAACTAGCTTTTGGAAGGTTTTGACAAATACATTTATAAAGATAACACAAAAGTAAATACCACTCCAGATGTCTGTTTAAACCACTGTCAGTTTGAGACACAGAGATTAATCCATCTCAAAGCTTACCTTAACCACAGGATACATCTCATTTCTCTGAAATTCAAAATCCCTCCAGCACAGCCTGAGTAAGGAAGAAAGTGGTTTCCTTCCTAACTGCTTGTTTTCCTCCAGGCAGCCCTGTCTTTACCTTAGCACTTAGCATTTTACCTTCATCTCTTAACTCCATCTATGTTTTGTTTAAAGATAATGGCAGTTCAAAGACACATGGACTTACACAGCCCCAAAACAAGTTTGGAGGCAGCCTGTATTAACTTCAGACCACAAGACATGCATTTGGGTGTGCTTATCTTTCTCACTTTCACAGGCTTATGGGACTAACAGTTGTGAAACCTGGAGAAAGCCTTCAGAAATGTGTACAGTCTTCTGTACTAAAGGGTTTATACCCTGAATTGAAACAACCAGGCAAGAGTGGTTTGTCTCTTAGTTATCTTGCAGTGAGTGATATGCTTTGAAATTCTATGTTGCATTGTGCAGCAGGAGAAGTATAAATTTCCCATAGATACAAAAGACCTGGGTTCAGAGGGATTGTAGGCAAAGCTGAAATCATGGGACAGGACAGTGTCCTGTGGGAGACATGATGGCTTTTGGATCAACTCTGGCTCTGCTTTTCTGTCATAAAAAGACTACATGGGGTGAATTTGCATGAATGAGCAGGGCCTGTGTGTGATACCAGAAACCAGATCAAAGAAATAGGCACTGAGAGGCAGGTGAAATTCTCCCAAAAAATTCATAAGGTCAGGAGATTCTCAGTCCTGCAAATTGATAAGAACAGAAAAACTCAGAACATCAAGATTCCCAAGTCTCTCAAGGCCACAAGCACGTTGTGATACCAGGTAACAGTGAGTGAGTGTGAGGCAATAACTGAGTATGATGTGTGACTTGTTTTCTGCCATTAATTATAACAGCTTGATTCTACTAATAGTCTAACTAGTAAGAAGTGATCTAATAGACATTAATTGTGATGTTTTTCTCTCCTGACTTGAATACCAGGAAAATTCACAAATTTACTCATGAAACCATCACGTCTTTGCTTGACTCTCTAAGACTAGTACAGGCTTATTAATGGTTGCCTGCTTGACCCCCATCTGTACCCCACTGATCAATAAATATTCCACTAATCCTGCTCATTGTCCCTTCACTGACCTGCCTACTTAGCATTGTGTTGGCCATAGTATAGGGAAGTCTGAGATTTTGCATATCCTCAGGGCAGACTTCATTGTCAAGTGCCAGATTAAAATACTCTGTGGTGATTATGGAGTGAGGCCTTTCTCTCTGCTCTACAGCAATCTTCTCTTGTATCAGCATCAAAAGGATGATTTATTCAGAGGGCCTGCTGTGGTAAATCTGGAACAATGGGGAAGGGATTTAAGGGGACCATTGGAGTAATCAAATCTACACTTATGTTAACTGAATGAAATACACCAAATAGTTCCTTTCAGTGACCTTGGTCAATGCTGCAGAAGCTTCTGTCATAATTTTTACTCAGACCTAATTCCAGAGCCTTATTTTTCTCATTGCTAGAAACCTCCTTGTGATATCCAGTCTTAAATGTCTACATAACAACTTTATGCTTTTCTTCACATTATATAGTTCTTGTTCTAGTTTGTGTCAAAATAGACACTGTCTATTTAGCTGTCTCAAAATACATAGAAGCAAAAGTTTGTTTCGTTAGGCTGACAACTTTTTGAAGTCACTTCATTACTCTTTGACTGTAAAATTGACTTTGTATTCATCTGATCATCCCTGAAGACATTCTTTGTATTTCTCCAATTCTAGCACATCATTTTGGTAAGCAAAGTATTGTATTCAGTTTCTTAAGCAAATTATCTCAGTTGTTCTGCTGTTTCCTGCTTGATTTTCCCAGAATGATAGCACCATTTTAGTTAGCAAAGATGTTAATATCAAGTCCAACCATTAACCTAGCACAAAACCTAAGGGCACTCTGGTCCTAAGTGCCTCCTCTACATATCTTTGAAATAAATATGTGGATGACAACTCAACCACTTCCCTAGGTAGTCTGTCCCAGTGCTTGAAAACCCTGTCAGTGAAGAACTTTTTCCAAATATCTCACCTAAGCTTCCTCTAGCACAATGTGAAGTAATTACTTTTTTGCTGTCTCATCTAACATCCATGGGCACTGGCATGTACCTGGCTCCGTGGACACAGTGCCCAGAGAAGAAGCTCTGGTCATCAAGGGCCTGTACACTGAGAAACAGATCTTACTCTAAGGCTTCCTGGAGTAGGTTTAAAATGTCAGTGAGAATTCAGTTGGTGGACACCAATCAGCAAAGAATAGTGCTAAGTAAAACCACTGAACCTCAGTATACGAACCGACAGGGTAATGGATACCTTACCTATCTCTCATTAGCACATCTGTAGTGGGGTTTTCCCCACCCTGACCACATTTCCAATGGAGTAGCAGTGACTTTCTGGTTTTCAGAGGTCTGTATCAGGTAGCAGAAGCAGGATGCTCTGCAACGGAAAATCAGCCAGGAACTGAAGCTGACAGCAAACCAGGCATAAAGCAAGATCCTCACAAGTGGTGCAGTCCCATAAGTACCTGAACAAAAAAATCATTCAGAATAGGTCAGCAACAGCAAGGTTAAGCTAGTATTCCAGGCAATCCAGACAAAACCAAGATCAAGCCGTGAAGTCAAATCAGCAGATCAGGGTCAGGTATCAGCAAAGTTCATGGCCAGACCTCAGCCTGGCTGCCCTGTAGCTCTAGCAGAGACCACAGGCAAGTGTCTGCGCTTCTGAGCAAAGAACAGGCAGCCTCCAGCCAGACTCTCTGCTCTTCCTCTCAGCTCTTTCTGCAGCAATCTGACCCAAGGCTATCCTGCTGCAAAGTTACACAGAACCGGAAACAGGCAAAGCTCAGAGAGAAGGGGAAGAGGTTGCAAAGATTGGTGTTCTAAGAACTCAACAGCATGGATGTTACTGAACTCAGGATTCTGGATAAAGAGTAGATAGATGCCATCAGACAAAAGGAGGATGCTGTCATTCTCATCCTATCACTCATACAGAGGAGTGTGTGTTTAGACTGATGTAAACAGCATTCTGCAACTTGTTCCAGTTGTCAGAATGAGTCAAATAGCCACTGTAAATAGCTTTTATTTCACTAAAGTTGCCATTCTAGAGTGAATGAGAGAGGGGGTGGAACTACCAGCAGTGGTCACCTGAAACAAAAAGAAACTCAGCAGAGGAAACAGGAAGGCCTATAATTCAAATCCTAAGGAAGAGATATTTTGAAGAGTTTCTGCCCAAAAAGTTTTGACCAAATAAGGAAGCCTTAAGCCTGCCCCAAAGACAGAGAGGGTATAATTTTTTACTCACCGAACTACCTCTAGTGATAAACACCATTTCCGTTGATTGGAGTACAACTTCTACCAATGAGACAGAGAAGCTACAAATTAAAGGAATTTTCTTTGCCTTTTTTTCTTCTGAAGTTATTCATAAATGACCAGTGTTCTGCACTTTCATTTATTAGGTGAGAAATAACATTTTATGCACAGCTCTGCCTATGCCACCAGTGTTGGTCTGCAGTAAAACAATTCCGATGATGACATCAGATACACAATCATCCTTCATATAAGGTCACAAGTACACTTTTTGAATGTTATTGGATGTTTTGGGTCCTTCAGATTGGAGATTAATCTGCTGATAATGTCTAAAAAGGTGAACAATATTTCTATTGGTTCCTTCAGGTAGCTCATGCTAGCACGTGAATATATGTATTTCCTCCTTCGCAATCATTTGTGAGATACAGGAATGCCCAGCCAGAGTTTTATCTAGGCAGTGCCTGGAAAGTGAAGTTTCATCCATCTGTGGTCAGGATGCCAACAAAAGAGTATCTTTCTGCTCCAGTGCTGTGGTTGATTCTCCTCTCCATTCAGGTCTCCCTGGGTACGTACATGCTTTATTTCACATAAGGCAGTGAGATAAAAAAAGTATGCAAATTTAATATAAGTAGGTTGTTAGTCTACCAACCTCTAAAGCAAAGTGACAAAAAGGTATTGAAATATGTTTCTGGTTTTGATTCCATCTCCTTGGTAATCCTGAGAGAAGGAAGGGTAAGCCTTTTGCAAAAGATTTGTATTTTACACAGGTATCAGTAACTGGCCATTCTCATGAGAATTTAAGTCCAAATTTTGTAAACAGTTTAGCTGTACTAAGAACCAGCTAGGTATTCTTACTACTGTCTTATCTCCCCTGGTGAGCTCTTTGTGGCTGGAATTAATAATTCCAGGTCTGTTCAACACCAGTTAAAATGATGTAGCTCTACCCTGTGTGTCCAGTGGAGTTTGGGTAACACATCTCCTTAGTTTTTTCTGTATATCTGAAGCTTATCACTATTTGTCTTTCTGATTTTCTAGAGCTATGTGTACATGCTTGATGCTGGTGATGAGAGACAGGTTTTAGAAATCTCTTTTTTTTTCTCTCTAAACATGGAGGTGACATTAAGGCATTGTGGTGGACACATCTCAATATGATGAGAACAAGACTTCACGGTTGATGTTTTATTATAGCATGGCCCTAGTCTTGAAGGTTCTCACCACTTGTGTGGATGCAGTCAGAGTTCACATGGCAAGGAACAGGAGGTACTCTTGCCATACACTTTCATAATATGAAGCATTTTGTATTTTGACAACTTTGTAGTGGTTTTAGTGCCAGCTGAGATGTACTGCAGAAATGAGAGTGAGTTTTCTGCCAGCTCCTTGTTAACATCAGGGAACAGTAACAGATTGACTGGAAGATGCAGACAAAAGTAGCTTTGCAATCACATCATCATCAGCACCTACGACCCTCTCCTCCGGCAGCACTTGTATTCTCCATACTGCCACAGGAGTTCTGATACTCCCCAGGCACAGAGCACTTTGCAGAGCACTGCAGGAGTCACAACTCTCTGGGAGTGAGCTGACAATCTGCCCCTAAGGCAGCAGGCCTGGGCTGGAGATTTCTTCTTAGGGTCTGAAGACAGGAATGCATAGTATATCCTTTGTCTATAAGAAGAATAGAGTTTTCAGCTGGAGCAAGCAAAAATCTCATGCCTTCTCAGCCAAGTGGAACACCAAACCTCTGAATTCAATGAAGGTACCCGTGGACATGCTGTGGAGTGTGAGGAAATACAAAATTGTACCTGTACGTATCATAAAAAATTCACAGAAGAGTGATACAGCAAATGATAGATTTTATTTGGAAATGTTTAAATCTGTCAGTTGGGTTATGTCTACCTCTGCATCCAATCTTCCATGCTGTTATATGATGAAAAAGTCAGATGTACAATTATTTAAAAATTCAAGTGCACAGAGGTCATAGAGTTGAGTGAAGAGCTATTTGTTTTTCTCCTGGATATGGCTAATAGAAATTGGTTATCTAGTTCCTTTAAAAATATATTAGGAATTCAACTTTTCTTAGAATTAATTTATATTTTAAATGTAAAAATATTATAGTTGAGAAAACTCTTTTTTTGGACTATGTTCTTCAAATAGCCTGGGGGTTGTTCTCCAGAATATCTTTCTAGAGACTTATCAGACTTATTACAGAAAGATTGTGCTTCCTCTGAGACTGCATGTTGCAAGCACAAAGTGATTTTGTAGTTATCTGAGGATTATGCTGTGCATGTGATTTTCTTACTCAGGAGACTTTAGGAGAGAGGACATTTTGCAGAAAAAAATAGGTTTTGGAAGTTACTAATTGTCAGTCACTCGAATAACTACCTTTTTGTTTGTTTGTTTGTATTTAAATGATAGGCAGGAAATTGTGAGAAAATCCAGCAGTGTTAGCAAAGAGGTAAAGCCTTTTCCTGTGTGTGAGAGGTGATCATGTTTCAAAGCCACATTATCTGTGTCTGATGAAGCAGTTATAGACCACATGAAAATGGAGGCAAAATTGCCTTCCAATTGACTACTGCTAGCAGTTTATTCAGCAATAAGAAATGAAACAATGTTTAGTTTTGGAAAGAAATGGCTGCATTAGCACCAGCTCATGGGTTAAGACTGACACACTTGCAGTGAGTAGAGAGAATAATCAGATTTGTTTCCAAATGCAAAGAAAAATTAAATATTCTCATTTCACAATGTCAGACAACAGCAAGATGCGTGATATGTAGAATCACCTGTCTCTTTTGAGGAAGAGAGGGAAGGTGATATTTTACATAGAGGATTGTTTTAAAAAAATCTTACAGGAAAACCCAAGGCTTAGTGCAAATTATCTTTTGTTGCTTATCAAGCACCATCATTGATAGCAGATGATCTTCATGGACTAGTTGTAAGGTTTGCACAGCTGCATTGCTTTCCATCCACATCAGCGCTGGGTTGGATGAGTACTGCAGGTTTCTCTTGGCACCTGGTCACTGTGGCTGTGAGTGCAGATCAACAGGGCCCATGGCCAGGCATGGCCAGAGTAGAACACAGATGCATATCCCTCTTAGCACAGGCAGTGACAGAAAGTCCAGGTCTGTGCTTAAATGGGTCCTTGGGCAGAGCACATGGGTGGAAAACCCACGTGGGGAAGGCCAAAGACATCAAGGATTCTTAGTGCACTCAGGACATTGAGAATTGGATCAAACCTGTCCTGTAAATGTTTGATTTAATATTCCATTGTGTGTTAGATCTTGAAACAGTAAAAATTTGTGAGCAAAGTTATTACGCTTCTTATGTGACTGTCCTATAAACCTCCTTTAACTATGTGGTCAATCTGAATAATACCCCAGGCCCAAAAGAAGTTGCCACCCCTCTTCAGGAATTTACCTGTTCCATAACATGCTGAAATACAAATCTGATCAAAATGAAGAAAAAAGTCAGATGTAGTGGCCAAATTCTTCCTGTTTCCTATTCACATTTAGCTTGTCCATAACCTGGGAATACAACAGTCCTGCATGTGATTTTCTACCATTTGATTTTCTATCCATTTCATGAGTGTCTTCTTTCATGCTTCAAAGAGCAGTGACTTTGATCCAGCTGGTAGTGAGGCTAACTTATAGTCCAGTGACACATATGTAATACATACAAATATGTACCCACACATGCAACAGCTGTACATGGCTGCCCATACAGATGGAAACACACAACATCTGAAACGTGACACAAACATAAACAGCACCAGTGGCCTTACAACTATCTATCTTAACTTCTGTAAGGCCTTTGACATTGTCCCACACAACAGTTTTGTCATTAAGTTGGACATATGTGAGTTTGATGGACTATTCAATGGATAAAAAATTGGCTGGATGGAGGCGTCCAAAGAGTTACAGTCAATGGCTCCATGTCCAAATAGAGATCAGTAACAAGTGATCCATCAGGGGATGGGAACTGTTCAAAATCCTTATTACTGACATTGGTAGTGGGATTGAGCTCAACCTTGGCAAGTTTCCAGAGGACACCAAGCTCAGTGGAGCAGCCATTGAGGGAAGGAATGTTATCCAGAAGAATTTTGACAGGTTTGAAAAATAAACCTCACCCCATTAAGTTCAATAGGGGCAGGTGCAAGGGGCTGTACCTGGTTTAGGACAACCATCAGGATCAGTACAGATCAGAGGATGCATGGCTTGAGAGCAGCCCCATGGTGAAGGACTTGGGGATACTGGTAGGGACAAAATTGGACATAAGCCAGCAATGTGCCTTTGCAGCCCAGAAAGCCAACTTTGAGCTGAGTCTTCGAGTAGACCCCCTGATCTTACCACCTCTCCAGTAGCTGGCCTGGCCCCTCTGGTCCCTCTGGTAGCCAACTTCTCCAGTTACCTCACTCCCAAAGACACACACACAAACTCGGGTTCCAGGCCAATTAACTCACAGGATAATGAAGCTTGATGTACCGTAGCAATCACACACTGACAGGCAGTCGACTCACCCACTCCAGTTGCCAGTGTTTATTGTGGCAGACTTTGTGAATCACAAAGCAGGGACATCACTCAGCATTTCCCAGCCCTGATAAGTCAGTAAAAGAGAGAGTTTGCCTGTCATTAGAAATAATTTACATTTTAGCAGTGCAGTTAGCTCAAACTTGTAAATACAGACATAGCTCCTTGCAAAAAAGTGTTCTTTAAGTTGGACTATTTAGAAAGGTGAACCAAATGAGTCTGATGTAAGAGTAAATTAAGAGCAATAATGATCTCATTAACATCTGCAATAGATTGCAGATCATGCAATCATGCAATCTAGAATCATGATTAAGCTCTGTCCTTTCTATAACCTTGCTCTGTCTGAAGGTGCTGATGAATTAAGGCTGTCAAATGGAACTGGCCCCTGCTCTGGGAGAGTGGAAGTAAAACATGAGGAGCAGTGGGGAACTGTGTGTGATGGTGACTGGACCATAAAGGATGCTGAGGTTGTCTGTAAGCAACTACAATGTGGATTTGCTGTTAAGGCCCTTAATCGAGCTCCTTTTGGAGAAGGAACTGGACCAACGTGGTTGTTCCGAGTTGATTGCCATGGTGATGAATCTGCTCTCTGGAACTGCACACATACAGGATGGGGTGCTTTCACCTGCCCTCATTACTTTGATATTGGAGTGGTCTGCTCAGGTAAGAAGTGATCCATATATTATTGTATAATGGAAAAAACATACAAGCCTGGGATCAAACTTGGGCCTAGCTGGATAAAGCCAAGTACTCCCTCTACTCATCCACAGCAAGTCTCCAGCATTAAGTCTTCTGCTGACTATGAGTGCAAGCTGCACTTTGCCTGGGCATAGCAATAACACCGAATGAGCATATTAAATGACATATAAAAGAAAAATAAACCAAACCTCTATTTGTTTCCACCACAACTCTCCCAGGCAACAGGAGAGCAGTACTGAACTTGTCGTTGACCAGGGATGGGGGTTAAAAAAAGCACTTGCTTTTTTAGGCTGCTAGGTAGAGAAGCAATAAAATGCAATGTTATGTCATACAACCACCCTTCTCCTCCAGATCTTCAGGTAAACTAAGACAGGAGAGTCTTAAATGGCAAAAAAAAGTCCAGTACCTGTCTGGCTGCTTCCTGTGCAAGATGTGCATGGTTTTACTCTTTGGAAAAAGAACCACTGCAAGAGGTTTTTCTTTCCCAACTTCAGGCCTTTACATTTGTCCCTTTTTGATTTTTGTATGGTTCCTGTAAGCCCATTAGTCTAGCCTGTCTAGGTCTGTCTGAATGGCAGCTCAGCGCCTGTGATGTTATCTCCCCACCCTCCTAAAATCATAAGAATGTACTCCATCACCATCTCCATGAAGAGAAGACACTGAGCAGAACAGGCTCCTGGAAAGATTCAACAAGTGACATTCCACTAGCTGATGGTCTTCATGTAGAGTGCAACTCACTAATGACTGAGCCTGACCATCCAATCAGCTGCTTAACTATGTCCTTCCAGCCAGACAGTAATATCCTAGTTCTTGGACATAAGAATATTGTGCAGTGTTAATGTCAGTGCTAAATGTGAGGTAAATGACATGTGCTGCTGTCCCCTTATCCATAAACCCATTTTAATCAGACAAAGCAATACAGTATCATAGGCATGATATATGCTTCATAAAACCATGCTGACTCTTCCCATTCATTTACTTGTGCCCGCAAATGAGTTCCTAGAAGTCTCACTCCGTATTTCTTTCAAGTACCAAAGTGAGGCTGGTCAGCCTGTAGATCTCCAGACTGTCTTTTTAGCAATTTCTGAAACTGGGTGCAAAATTTCCTGTTTCCTCTTTCTGGAGTGCTTCGGCTTCCTATTCATTGAAATAATGAACTCTCAAGGACACACACTAGTAAACAGTTATTTGTCTATTTATCTGTTTGGGGATTTCTACTACTCGATCATTGGCAGATGTCCAAGCTTCCTTCCTTCTTTCCCAAGGATTTTGTATTTTCACATGCTGAGAAATAAGCAATCTCATACACCATTTTCTTTTTTATTAGTGCTATACAAAAATTGCCTCACAAATCAAAAGTATCAGTGGTCCTCAGAGAAGTGAAATGTGTCTTGCCTATTAAGGTACAGGAGTTATGAAAATAGGTCAGTACAACCAACCCTTGATGCTGGATTTCTTGTTTTTTGGTTCTTTTTCCAGGCTTCTCTGATTTGCGTCTGAGTGGAGGGAACACTACCTGCTCAGGACATCTGAAAGTAAAGCAAAAAGAAACTTGGACTACTCTCTGTTTCTCACACATTGATTTCAAAACTGCCTCTGTTATATGTAATGAATTAGAGTGTGGCCAGGCTGTGGATATCTTGAGAGGAAGTCACTTTGGAGACAAACATGAACTGGTCTGGCAAGAAGAGTTTCACTGTGAAGGGAATGAGACTCGCCTTGCAGACTGTCCCAGGAACATACACCGTACTAACACGTGCTCTCATGATGCCACTGTTGTGTGTTCAGGTGAGACTTTGGACTGACAGACATAATTCACCCATGTTCTGCATCCCTTCTTCCTGTTAACCCACAGTTCAGAGCATCTTTACACTTCTGTGGTCCTCAGCATCCTTGGATGCTTCCCCTACCATGCCTTGAATCACTCAAGGGGGAAATGAAAATAACAGAGAGCAATAAGACAATGTCTCATTCATTTTGCTGAGAGTCTGCATCTAACATGGGCTGTTCTAATCACTCCACTACTACACAAAGGTCTCAAAAGGGCTGTTATTTCTTTTCTGCTATTAGAAATATGCACCTAATAGTCCTAATATTGCTGGACACATCCTTCTCTTATAAATAAAAGGAAAAATGGCCGGAACAGACAAGCGGGAATATTAAGACATTAATTTATTTCCTGTGGTGCCAGTGTGTATGTTAATCCCTGGCACTTCAGTTAATTATAAAACTGGGAGAGGTACTGTATCTCCAAAAGGTTGAAGGAGGCACAAGTTACAAATGTAAATAATTAAAATATAAAAAATGGTTGCCAGAGGCTAGATAACTTTCATTGTGACTGGAAGGTAACATTGCTTAAGAACTCCATACATTCATGGCTGCTGGGGGCTCTGAATACAGCTATATATTGCCACAGCTATATATTGAAAAAGTGAAGATTAGGCCTAACAAACACAATTTTCATCCTGAGGCCACAGTTCTAAAGGGATAAACTAAACCTGGGGCAGAGCTGCTGGCAACAGTCTGACACAAAACAAGCCTGGAAACAGGCTGGAGTTCATTTCCATTTCCTGCCCAAAGGGCTTCAGAGTGTTCCAGGACTGCCTTGGACACTTGTGACCAGTGTACCTCAGTTACTAATACCTCAATTAAGGCATCTAACAGGCCTTGGCTCCTGCCTCTATCTTGCAGGAGTCTTAGCTCAGAGCTGAAATCCTGGGCTCATTAGGGGTACAATGCAAGGACAAGGTAAGGGTAGAAAGTAACAGTGAGTGAAGACAGAGGGACTGCATGGGGCTGACAGTAGGATACCACAGTGCCATCCATTCTGCACTTAATTTCTTGTCAGTATGCTGATGGTTATGGCCTGTGGTGTTCAGAGCCTTGCTCTGGGGCATGGATGAAAGCTGAGAATTCCCCACTGCAGTTTCTGTTCACCAAGAAATGTGACATGACTAACTGCTGGGAGAGAGAGTGATACCAGTTGCTCCTACTCAGAGTTCTTCCCATGCGAGGCAGTGCTGAAACTGCCTCTGCAAGAGAAGATGTTGTAAGGTAGTAGCAGTACTGTGAGGGGAGAACAGAGCAAAGAGAAGACACTGAACTTATAGACTTTTATTCATACAATGCAGTCTACAACATGGACAATAAAGACTTTTATTCAGGGCAGGCTTATCAGCATCCTGTTCTAAGATGCTTTCCAGTAACCTGACATGTAACTAACTGCTAGTTTCTTGCAGACAGAGAGAGCTCTCTTACAGTTTTCAGTGCAATAGCACAAAGTCCCAAAAGTAACTGCTAAGCTCCTTTATTCTTTCTGCAGGCTACGGTGGGTACAGGCTGGCAAATGGCAGTACCACATGTTCAGGGAGAGTAGAGCTTCTTCATGGAGGCACATGGGGAACCCTGTGTGACTACCTGTGGGATTTACCAGCTGCCAATAACCTCTGCCAGCAGCTAGACTGTGGACTTGCACTACTGATACCAAGTGGACAGTCCTTTGGGCCAGGAAATGGATCTGTCTGGAATGGCACATTCAGCTGCCAGAAGAATGGCTCACTCATGAGGGACTGTCCTGTGCATGCTCTAGGTCATGATGAATGCCCTGCTGGAAAAGAGGCTCGTGTGGTATGTTCAGGTAAGCAGGGGAAAGGTCTAAGAAGAGAACTGAAAAACTCTTTTCTTGAGGAAAAATATGGACTGAAAATTCAGAGGGCATATGTGGAGTCAGGCTCTGTCTTTTGACTGCTGCAACAGGAGTCAAGGCTTCACTTCAACTGTACCACAAGGCTGCTGTCCCTGAAATGCTCCTAGTGTCAGGTAACAGCAAGAGCAGAACTGCTGCATAAGCCAGGATGAGCTAGGCACAGAGACTGAGCACAGCACAAGCAAAGTCCTTGCCACCAAGACACAATCCAAAGCATCTGCACAGAGGACAGAGGAATGTAATAAGGTCTGTGAGCAGTCCCAGGCAAGTGAAAGCAAACATAGAGATGTGGGTCTGGCTAGAGAGCACAGCCAGGCATAGCACGAGACAAGACTGGAGATGGTTACACCTGTCATGTACTTGAGGCAGAGACTGAATTCCTGGTCCAGGTTTAAGTGAGAACTTGGACTGCAGAGCTGTAGGCCCTCGGTCATATTGGTCTAAAAAATTAAGGTCTATTGGTCAACCCAAAGGCCCAAAACCTAGTGCCCTGATTTTAAAAACTGCAAATGGGACCTAATCCTTAGTTCTAGTCATTCTTCTCAGTAGAACAGGCTGGACTGAAGTCTAGTTCTGAGTATGGAAGTTTCTAGTTATGAGTATGGCCTGGTTAAGTCATTTTTACCACTGAATGATAAGGAAAATTCATTCCCATTCCACAGTCAGTTCCAGGTGCTTCCCATGAGCCACTGCAAATGTAACACTCCAATGTTCCCTCTCCCTTACATTCAGGGTGTCCAGGGGGCAGGTTGGTGAATGGCAACACATGCTCTGGCATAGTGGAGATCCGCCATGGAGACACATGGGGAAGGCTCTGTCACTCCCACTGGAATTTGCAAGCTGCCAGTGTTCTCTGCCATCAGCTGAACTGTGGATATGCAAAATCAATCGAGAGGGAAGGCGTTTTTGTGGATGGAAATGCGCCTATATGGAGAGATGCTTTTCACTGTGAAGGGACAGAGTCCTGCCTGTGGGATTGTACTCAAGTGACTTTGGGCAATCCAGCTTGTTCAGCCAAAGAAGCAGCCACTGTAACTTGCTCAGGTAAGTCAGAAGTGGCCTTTTATGGGTGATGCAACTTAGACCAAAGCAGTGCTGGTGATCTCACTGACAGAATCTCTAGTCTTTGAGGTGGAGAAGCCTTTCTCACTTCCCATTGCAGGCCTTGTGTGCACAAAAGCAAACAAAGCATTAACAGGGCCAGTCTCCTTAATCAGTGGTGAGAATTAATATTTTACCAGCACAGAAATTTGTCTTCCACAGCTTTCCTGCAAGTAATTTCTAGTGCAGTGAGATAAGTAGATGTTACTCAATGTATTTCCCAACTTTCTTGAGCCCAGGTCTTGCTGAATCACTCAGACTCTCAGGGGGTGAGAGCCGCTGTGATGGGCGAGTCGAGATCTCCCTCCACGGCGTGTGGAGCAGACTCCTGGATGACAACTGGGACATTAAGGATGCCAGTGTGGTGTGCAGACAGCTCGAGTGTGGAACAGCTGAGAAAGCCTATTACCTGCCAAAGTCTGAGCGAGGCACGGGTCTTGTTGGCCTGAGGAGTGTCCAGTGTACTGGAAATGAGACTCAGCTGATGCTCTGCAACACATCCCATTATCAGACAGTGCCAATGGGAGTTTCTGAAGATGTCGGTGTGATTTGTTCAGGTCAGCTACTGTGTGAAAGATACAGAATGTTTCCTAGGGTTTCTCCAGCTCACATTGTGCTGTGGTGTCACAGATCTAAAGCCGGCATGAGTCTGACCTTGATGATAGTTAAGGAAGCAAGTGTAATTTACATGCTTTCTTCATCTGAATTTCTTACAGAATTATCTTCCAGAGTCAAAAAGAACTATTAGAACACAGAAGCCATAAGAACACTAATTTTGCTATGATTGCCAAGCATTCTTACTGCCACTTGAGAATGAAATAGCTTTTATTTTGTGACATTTCTGTATTTATAGATACTTGCAGCTATTCTACAGAATATTATAACTGTTTCTACTCTTTGATTTTGTAACCCATCTGTAACAGGAATAGTGTCTATCTCTAACTAAATGATTATAGATATAAAACAAGTTGTCTCAATTTCTAAGGTAAGGTGACCTCTGCTTATACTTAGTATGATTAGACACTTCTTGCTTGCAATATCTCAGGGGAATTATTCAAACATTCACCTGGTGCAGGAGTAGGCCTTTCCCTTAATGCAGTTTTAGCCTCACAGGACCACTGCCCAAGCAAGCATAGCAGAAGAATTGGGATATAACACGAACATGATGTCTTAAAAGTGCTTTAAAAATATTGCCATTAAGCTGACCTGTGCATTATAGTTGTGTTGCATGTTGACAGCTGGATTTTATTCCTACAGGCAGCAGACAGATGAGGCTGGTGAATGGAACAAACCGCTGCGCTGGGAGAGTAGAGCTTTATCATCATGGCATCTGGGGCACCATCTGTGATGATAACTGGGATCTATCAGATGCCAATGTTGTTTGCAAACAGCTTGGATGTGGGCATGCTATCGAGGCACTTGTCTCTGCTCATTATGGCAAAGGGTCAGGGCAGATCTGGCTGGATGACGTGAATTGCACTGGGGCTGAATCTGATCTCTGGGCATGCCCCTCTAGGGCATGGGGCCAGCACAACTGCCAGCACAAAGAGGATGCTGGAGTCCTGTGCTCAGGTGTGTTTGGAAAACCCTTTTCTGAGCCTTCAGGTTGAACAACAGGAGAGATGTCCCCTGTGAAGTCATGAAGGGAAGTCAAGAATAGTGGGAACTTGCTTGGACAGCCTCTTCCCATCTTGATGACAAGCACAATTGGTCAGCACCTCTTCTTGGTCCTACCAAGATGCAAAGGATCTGCAGAAGCCCATATTATGCACCAATACATGCACAAAAGTCTGTGGCATGGTAGAATATGTGGGGGATAAATGTGAGGAGTTTGGAAGGATTTCCACAGCAGGTGCTGTGTGCTTGTTACAGTCAGTTACAGCTGGCTCTGAAACCAGTGGGAACAATCCACTGGGCACCATCAGATAATCCAAGAAGCTTAGGTGGCTCTGCTCACGCATATATAAGACAGAATGGCAACAGCAAGAGAGAGGAGAAATGAAGGAGAAGTGGGAAAAAATACTGATAACCCCTGAAGAGAGTGTAGCCTGAGAGGGCCCAGGTTGGAACCAGTACAAACCCTGAAAGGACTGCAGCCTCTGGAGTATCCATGCTCCACAATACAGGTAGAACCTGTATTGTGTAAAGGCAGTTAGCACTGTAAAAAGAAAGAATTATTACCCAGGCAGGAAAGCAACATATCACAAGAACTTTGTGGCACTAATTCCATTTTTATGTCTTCACTTTACAGATTTCCTGGCTCTGAGGCTGGTGAATGGCAATGACTGTGCTGGACGTGTAGAAGTTTTCTACAACGGGACGTGGGGGAGCATTTGTTCCAATAGCATGTCCCAGCTCACTGCAGTAACCATGTGCAAACACCTGGGATGTGGAGATGGAGGAGCAATAGCGATGGATTTCAAATATGGCAGAGGGTCTGGGCCCACATGGCTGGACCACATTGAGTGCACTGAGCAGCACAGCTCGCTCTGGCAGTGTCAGTCAGATCCCTGGCATCCTCAGTCGTGCAATAACCGAGCTGAAGAGACCCACATTACTTGCTTTGGTAATCAGAAATGCATTTGTGTATGGCCAGACATGTACATTAACCTATGCCTGCATATATGGACACCACAGTAATTGCTTTGTGTTCATTTGTTATCTGGCGTATATTATTTCTAGTTTCCTGAAAATGGCACCAAACTTTTTTTCTTGTCTGTATCACTGACTTAAATGAGTAAATTAAAATTACAAGATTATCACAGAGTGCTGGGGCCCAGTGAAACTCTAAGGAATTCCCTAATAGGATGGTGCCATTGCATATTTTATAATGCAAAAATCTATGATACAGACAGTCTGTGAGATCTGAGTTATGGTAAGACTTACCAAGAGGTCTAGAGCCAAGTCTATGCTTCTGCATGTAAGGAGGCATATCAGTGTATACATACAGCCATAGACAAGTGTACAAATCAATTTGGCTCTAAAGGTCTATTTCTAATGCCTGCTCTTATGACAGTATTTCACATCTATAGATATCAATATCTGTAGCCATATATATATTCACTATAATAAAAATGAATTATGATATAATTCAGATAAATATAAATGATATATAGCCTATATATATATATTCACTATAATAAAAATGACATTCAGATATCCTGAAAGGGATTGCAGCTGACTCATGAGAAGAAGCAAAGCATAACCATCAGGAAAATTATTACTCACAGCAACAGCCAAACAGCCATCCACCAAGAACTAAACAGGCCATACACATATTTCAGGAAATAATTAACCTGTTGGTTAATTTTCAGGAATCTTACACTCCCTCAATTTTTTTTTCAGATAATAATTAAATTATTTACTTCATTATTTAAATTCTGCAGGAAGAAAGGAGACAACGTCTCCAGCTGCATTTGCTGAGTGTCCAAACTCTACAAGTTGTTCAGGTACCTTCACCTCTTCGTTTTTCCTTATTGATCCCTGTGGATCTTCCTGCTGTTTCAGTAAAACAAAAGGTTTCTGTGTTTTGCAGACAGGGAGAAGTTACGAGTCATTGGAGGGGAGGATGACTGTTCAGGCAGAGTGGAGATGTGGCACCAAGGTTCCTGGGGAACAATCTGTGATGATGCCTGGGATGTGGCAGATGCCAGTGTTGTATGCAGGCAGCTGGGCTGTGGATCTGCTGTGTCTGCTCTGAGTGAGGCTGCCTTTGGGGAAGGGACTGGTCCCATCTGGTTGGAGAAGGTGCACTGTAAAGGAACAGAGGTGTCTCTTTGGGACTGTCCAGCCAAGTCTTTGTTTGGCAAAAGCTGTGATCATAAGGAAGATGCTGCTGTGAATTGCTCTGGTTAGTGACTGGTCCTTTATTACACAGGTCTGGGAAGGAGGTGGGTAGGGGACCATTACGCCAGCTGTACTTCCCAGAAACTAGCCTTTCCATAATTTTGACTGAAAAAACATCACAAATTATATGAAGACGTTCTCCAATTTTTCACACTTGCCTCTTCCTTAATCTGGACTCACTTTCCTTTTGCAGGTGCGACAGAAACAACATCACCCACGAGAGCAGGTAGATTCTTTCTCTCTCTTTTCTTTGTCCCATCAAACGACAATTTAATGTCCCTGATACTTAGCAGATAAAACAGCAGTTTATTTCAGCTCACCAGAAAGCACTTCCCCCAGCCTTCCATGAAGGAACACTGAGCAGCATCACCCCCAGTTGCTGAATTTTATCTGCTTGAGCAGCAAATGCCCTGCCTCACCCTGCTAGCATAGGCACAGCAAGGGGCTGCAGATGAGGAGCCCTTTGGGACACGTGATGCTCTACCTGCTTCCTCTTTGTTTCCGTTCAGATCGTCCCCGCCGCCCTGCCAAGGGCAGTACGAGACTCTCAGTGCCTGTCATCCTCTGCATTATCCTGGGGATCCTTCTCTGCCTGGTCCTTGCCATTCTTGCTGGGCAGATCCGACGTGCCAGGGCACAGCAGAGAGGTTGGTCTCTCAGGAATGGTATGAAATGCCTCCTTTACAGGGCCCCAAATGCTGGAGAGGCAGTGGGGATGGGTGACTGAGATGAACTTATCTTTTCAGGCTCCAGACTATCCTATGATCCCTTCTCCGAAGCTGTCTATGAAGAGATTGATTATAACCTGATGAAGGAAAATCAGGGCGTGACTTTCCTCTCAGGTCTGTGTGTATGTCTTGCTTTTCTCAAGGGAAAGCTCCTCCTTTCTGATCTCAATCTGATACTTTGCAGCTCCCAAATCTACTGAGAAATTTAAAATTCCTGGATTTGAGGAGAGGAGTTTCCTGACCAGTGGCGTCTTTCAAATCCTTTCCTAGGGGCAATTTGTTTTGTGCAGTCCTCACTGCAGCCACAGACCATAGATCAGAATAGGTCAAACAAACAAAAGCCTTTTGCTGCAATTATTTAAAGCAGGGACAAATATAGGAAAAATTTGCATCTCCTTCACAGCAGCTGGGTGCCTGTAGGTTTCCTCCCATGGATTTCCTTTCTCCCTTTGTGGCTTGCCTTCCCCATGATCTGTGAGAGGGGTTTTGGGGCCCCCAAGAGATTCTTGGTTATTCCATTGTAAGCCTTACAGAAGCAATACCAACTGCCAAAGAATATGCTTGGATCTGGACTTGGATGCTATTACTGTAGCCTGTTCTTTTTCTCATGGTGCAGTCTTAGCACTTAAGGAGAGTTTAATCTGGTACCATGCTTTTTCTTATTTGCCTAGATTCTTATTCAAAGAGCTCAAAACCGAAGGACAGTGATGAAGAAAATGGTCCTGGAGCAACTCAAGGTAATGTGAGAAAGGGTTTGTACAAAGAAAGAGGTACCAAATCAGGGCAACTTTCAATATCCATAGCATTATGAGTGATTTAGGCTTTTATTTCATGTCCTAGTGATGTTTCCTTGCGATTCAAAATCTTCTGTGTAACTCTTGTGGTGGAAAAGTATCATATAATCTCATATACAAGTGCTAGTTTTCTCTTCTATATCAGAAATGTAGTTCTGCACACACTTCACAGGATCCAGTCACATGAATCCAACAATACAACTGCTTCTCCCAGACATTGCAACCGTAATAGCTTGTAAACTGTTGCCTTATTTCTGAGACAAATGGGGAGAATTAAAACAGAGGAAAGACATATCCCAAATAAAAACACTGGTGGTACAATTTGAGCTCATCAAGGGACCTTAATCCAAGTGATCTGAAGAAAATACAGATTCTTAGCTGTGGGGTTTGCCTGGGGGTTACATTTGGTTTGCTGGTTGTTTCCTTTTTTAATTTGAAATGGGTAAGGGAGAGCAAGTGTTTGGAAAAGAACTGCATTTTCCTAGAGCTGATCAAAAAGCTCTGTTAACTATTGTCCAAGTAACTGGCAAAGGTACAAGCAGTTTTGTACCTCAGTTGCCCATATCCCAGACTCTGCTGCACCATGTCTTTATTTCCTACTGCTTTTCTTATATTAAGGACTTTTTTTCATTTAAAAAATAAACAAAAAGCTTTTCCTTACTCGCTTTGAAGTGCTTATAGAGAAGACAATTACTCTAAATACTTTTTCTTTCTCTTATTCAGATTGAATATTGATTTCCAGGTAAAAAGTGAGACATGAGTGCTTTGATTTATGTTTATATATGTATTATTTGTAAGCATATGTATATACAATAAAACTATGCACACTAACATTCGTTGAGGGATGGATTCCAGTTAAGTACAGACATGTCAGTATTACAGCCCTGTGCTGCTGGATCATCAGCTACTGCTTTCCCTAGTGAAAGTTAATGCCTGTATTTTTCCAGAGAGCTCTCCAATGCCTGAAAATGCCCTGGAAGATGGTTATGATGATGCGACAGAAGCTCCTGGACCTAGAGATGCTCCACTTTCTGGGCAGAATGAACAGGAAATCACTGAGATCCCTGGAGAAAGTGACAGAAACAAGGATTCATGGGCAGGTGAGGCTAGAAGAATAATGCTGTTCTGTTCTTACAGCCAGCTAATCTACACCCATGCTCTGTTTTCCTTACATCCATACAATTCCTGCCTGTGGCCAACCCAACCTAAGTTTCCAGTGCCATGAATTGTTACTTATTAGAATGATCATGGGGACAGAGGCTTGCAGTCATCTTTGTAACAGCCTTTTAAGTACCTGAAGACTGATAACAGTTCACATACCTGAGCCCAGTTCTGTTTTGTATTTTGTTTCTCAGACAGCCACAACCTAAATTTGTCAGATTTCTACTTAAGCTTTGTAGACTACACTCTGCTCATGATGTGACTCCACTCAGTCCATGTCAGTAGATCTGTATCTTTCAAAAATTGTTTCAAACTCAAAATTTCACAGTGTTTCTTTACAGCATGGTACTGAAATCCTACTAGTGTCAGGTAGAGCAGAAGGACCAGCTCTTATTTCTTACAGCACATCCTTCTGTTTATGGATGCTGATGTGACACTTCCCTTTTTTCCAACACCATGAAGGCTTGAGAGGGCTCAATGTCTGATGTGGCTTCAAATCGTGCTCTGTAAAATGCTATGTATCATTAGACATGGATTTTTCAAATTATGCAATTGACTGTTTCTCCCTTCATCTGTAGTCTCTTAAGTGTCCTTATAGATCTCATTCTGTGTCCATGGAGGATGGATTCAGCTAGGTCTTTAACGTGGCACTAAAATTTGTCAGGCCAATTCAGTAAGAATTAACAATAAATATTTAGGACAGACTTTTCTTTATCAGTGCATTTAATATAACTGTGGAATACCTTCTGATCTGAACTCTACTTTTTGGGGTAGTGACAAATATTTCCAGCCTATTTGAGACATGGAAAAATAATCAAAATATAGGACTCAAAGTAACTAGAGAGACATTGGAGATTGTTGGGGTTTTTTTTAACAGCCCATGGATATATTCCTTTTAACATTGGATTATAAAGCTTGATCCCTGGATATGTATACACGCAGCAGAAGGCAGAGTGACACAAGCCTTTCTCAGGTCTTTCACAGTCACTCCTATCTAAAGTTCTAATTTCTGGAGGAGACAACTGGCAGCTGCACAACCACACAGAGGTAATATGTACAGGATGTGCATTTATCTACCTTAGTGTTCTTCCCTTCATGTTTTCAGACTGGACTCCCAGAAACAGGACCTCTGAGGCTGAGAAACCCTCATCCCCTGCTCTTGAAGATACAGGCTATGACGACATTGAAGAGCTGAGGCTCTGATAGAGACTACTGAGCTGTGCTGACTTCTTCTGGAAACATACCACTGTTCATAAAATTCTAATCTTGTTCTTGCAGAACCAGAACAACGTGCATGTAGGATTAGCTTGCATAAGTTTAGGCTATTTCCAGAGAAGAATTACATACATAAAAGATAAACAAGCGTGGCTGTTAAGAAAATCTTTCAATTTCTCTTATAATTTCTCGTTGCCAAGACTTAGTGGACACTTTTTACTTTTATTTTTAAACACCTTCATTTTAATTTTATTTTTTAAATTACGATATTTTCTTATTAGAAACTGTCCAAAGAGCTCAAATTATGCTTTTCCTCCTGGATATATGGAGGCAGCTTCTGGGAATTATTCAGAGTGGAAACTGAACTGCAAGAAAATAATCAAAATTCTGTTTCAGCCAAGTCTTTGAGAAAGGAATTCTTGCTCATTGCTTCTGTAGCAACATCAAGATCTGACAGGTGTGCTGCAGGCATGCTGTGAGGCACAGAAGGAGGGAAACCCATACACCCATGGGATTTAACTACATCACGCAATCTACTTTTTCTGGCTCACTAATAGGAAAACTGGGGAAGTAGAAAGTTTTTGCAAGGAATAGGAAAAGGCATCAGAAACCAACAGGGACAGCTAATTCTGCGCCAGAAAAATGTGCAGCAAGCTATTTATCCCTGTCAGAACTATCTACACAGGACAGAACCTCGTGAGAAAAACGTAAGGTAAAATTCCCTTTGGAGAAGCTCTACCAATTTTCCTAATAGATTTCTTATTCAGTCACTCATTGATTATTTTTTTGCCACCAATATGCTTGGTAAAGACTTCTCACTTAAGTTTTCCAGCTCTCTCCCAAATCGCTTCTTAACGGTTGATTCCCTGTTCGGTACTCATGTTTTTAAAAAAGACTTAATTCAGTGTGGGGCCACAAACTGCTGTTGGCACTTCAGGATTTTCATTCTTGAGTTGAATTTACTCATAATTCAGAAAGCCGCTTTGCTCAAAAAACCAAGATTACAGCCAAAGGAGGGATCCAGGAGCACGTTCCAAATCACACCCGGGAGCAAAGGGCGCTGCTGCACTGGGGAGGGAACCGTGGCAGAACCAGAGCATTTGGGAATTGCATAAGGATTTCCTGTGGGATGGGCAGGGGAGGAACCAAAGGTGGGGAAAGAGAAGGGCATAGGTGAATGGAGGAGGAACAAGTGTGGAGAAAATTAAGGGTAAGGGAATGAAAGGGCCAGCGGCACCTAAATCGCTTGCTGATCCGCCAGGGAAGCCATGCTCCCGGAAAAACAGGCTGGACCGCTGCGCTGAGTCAGCCCCCTCCTCGGGAGCCTCGGCCTCGCCATGCACAAGGGCATAGGGCTCCGTCCCAGCGCCCTGCGAACTCACCCCTGCTCTTCCTCCCGGGCCGGGACTCGGCAGAGAGCCAGCGAAGCGCGGCGCAAGCCCGGCCCGACCGAGCAGCGGCCTCGGGGAGGCGGGGCCGGAGGGGCGGCGCCGGCGGCTCCGTCCCGCAGCGGCGGAAGCGCCTCCCGCTGCCCGGAGCGCTGCTGCGGCCGCCAGACGCTGCGGAGCGCCGGCACGGCACGGGGCCAGCATGGGCCGGACACTTGTGGAGCTGTTTTACGATGTGATCTCCCCGTACTCCTGGCTGGCGTTTGAGGTGAGCGGTCGGCAGAGCGAGGGAGGCCCTTTCCTTCCCGGGTCCTTCTCCGCGGTGCCTGGGCGGCTCTGGCGCCCGGGCGGTCCCGCCGCCGCCTGCTCCTCGGAAGAGCCGCTCAAGGGCACCTCGGCCGGCTGGCTGCAGGCAGCGCCCTTCGCGCCCCATAGTTACTTTTTCCCTCACCACTCAGTGGTGCCTGGGCTTCCTCTCGCCTCCCGGGGCACCAGGGAAGCGTGTCCGAGCCAAACGCCAGTGCAGGAGTTAGTGGTGAACATGTTGCTTCAAGGGTGGTTTTAATATTTAACAAGTGCGAGTGTCCTGCTCGTGACGTGAGCCTGACCTTTGCCTTACTCACTCCTGCTTAGACTTGGACAGTCGTGATACGGATAGAGATCCCTCATTTTTCTGAGATCAGAGTTCTCTGGCAGCATCCAAGAAAGGCTTTAGGACTAGCCTTAATACAACAGGAAATTATTTCTCTGTAGTATTTACTGCCTTAGCTGCACACAGACATCTCTGACTGAATCCCTCACAACTCTTTCACACTGCAGGTTCTCTGCCGGTACCGGCACATCTGGAATATTGACCTGCGCTTCCGTCCTGCTTTCCTTGGTGGCATAATGCAGCAAACTGGTATGGAGTACAGGGAGATGAGCTCTGCAGGGAGAAACCTTCTTCACTGGCACAGCACTAGTGTGTGGGCCCTTGGTGTATGCAGAGCCAGCTCTGAACTAAGTTTTGGCACCAGTAGCAGATTAACTACAGAACTGTGGAGCTGCAAAGGGATTGAGAAATTAGTCACAAGGAATTTCACACTGTTGCAACTACACAGAGAGTCTATACAGAAGTTCATCGGTTCTAAAAACAATAAAATAAATTAATAATAATAGTAACTTGATATGGAGTGCTTTCCTAGAGTTAGATGTTAAACCAGAATTAATTTGTGGAACACTTGTACTTTGTAATATGGAGGAAGGATACAAGTATGTCCTGAAACAGTACTCATGGCCTTAATTAGATCACCATGACTTATAAATCATGAAGTAATAGGTCTTTACATTGGTTTATCCATGCATTAGGAGTTGTCTAACTTAAAAGTCATCTGTCTGATGAATCAACATAAATCCCTGCTAGGGCATTTGTACCTTCGTTTAAAACTGATTCAGCTATCTTAAAGGTTAGATATGTACAAAACTGTAATGAACCATGTTTAAATAGTAGCATTATCTTTGGAAAAGCCAAGTATGTTTCAGTAAGCCAACATGAAATTCTTCCTGAGTATATGTATATATGAGGCATAATTTGTCCAATGTTGGTTTGTTCAGTGTTATTATAATACAGCTGGAAATCTCAACAGAACTTTTTCCTAAAAGGTAACAAGCCACCAGCAATGTTACCAAAGCGAGGTGAGTACCTGCTGAAGGATATGAAAAGGATGGCAAAATACTACCAGGTGCCTCTACGCATGCCCACAGACAGCTTGCAGCATATCCTGGGCACAAGTAAGTCTTGGCTGGTATTTCTCATCCCCAGCATTTCTGGTTCCAGTTCTCCCTACCACTAAAGGTGAAGATAAATTCCCTGTGTGCAGCCTTTTCCTGAACCTGTGAGCAGTATGAAGTCTGTGCATTCACAGCCAAAGAAATTTCTGGAGAAATATGGCTGTGGGTAGTACTAGCACAGGAGACAGCTGTGGGTCAGCACAAGCTCTGCCATACAGACTGTGGGATCCTCAGGACTCTTAGAGGGGAGATCACACTGTTCTTAGGTAGCAGTTGTGCAGATCAGCTGCTCCTGGTGCTGTGCTTTGTCTGAGTGTTTCTCTGTCTCCCTGTGAACCCAGGCAGCCTGATGGCCATGCGCTTTATCACAGCCATCAGCACGACAAACCCACAGTACCTGGAACCCTTATCTAGGGAGTTCTGGATGCGGTTTTGGTCACAGGTCAGTATTACATGCAGCAAACTTTTTGTCCCTTTCTGTCACCCTTTCTGTCCCACATCATTCAAATGTGTAATTCTGGCAAGAGGAAGATGTCTTTTAATGCAAAGTCATAGCAGGAACTTAAGGTCACAGTGGTTCAGGACCCACTATGAAAAGAACTAGCTTAAAATCAGCTTAATTTGCCTTCTTTTAGATATATATGGTGGGTCCAGCAGGCTGGACCAGTGGATCAGTGGTTTGTATCAGAAAACACTTTAATACATTCCTATATTAGGTGATTTAAGACCTTTTCTGAGGTAATTTCTCCAACAACTAGTGTGGGGTTTATTTTTGTTTTCTTAGAAAACTTGCTTTTAAATCCAGAGCAGAGCTTTTGTTTCTTAAAATACTGATTTACTTATTTTATTCTTTTACCAGCATGAAGATATCAGTCAGCCAGAGAACATATTGGTTGTAAGTTTCTCCTTTTTCTTGGTGCTTCTGTATTTCTGATAGAGATTCTTATTGATGACTTCAATCAGGAACAGATATAAAGACATTTTTGTCAAATGAACACTTGAAGTATTGAAAAATTTCAGACAAAAAAATGGATTTAAATTCCCTTGCAGCTCTATTTGAAATTTTTTGGTGGTTTGTTTTGTTTTGTTTTGTTTTGTTGGTTTTGTTTTGTTTTCTTTTCTTGTCATGTTTTACATAACACTTAGAACCAGAATACACTTTTTTTTTTGTTAATTAATGTGGCAAGATACCCAGGCTGGACAATGAGTTACCTTTTGATACTGTTTTCTTAACAGTCATGAAAGTTGAAATAGTTTCACCAGAGTGCATTGAGGTATTGCTGCTATATGAAATGTTCAGGTGGAATTCAACACCTGGGGAAGGTGACTTTCCTTAGAGTGATGGAGTCAGGTTTTTTATTAAGCTCAGTGCTATACTGCCCTTTTATTTATCTGGAANCAGGTTTTTTATTAAGCTCAGTGCTATATTGCCCTTTTATATACCTGGAAATTGATGTATTTTTTTTGCCGTTTTGATGGTTTTTGTTACCATAAAAGCTGTAATGGAATGTAAGTTAGTATACCAGGAGATCCTCATTAAGGTCTCTCTTCATTATTTTATAAGTTCCTGGAATATGAAGAGAGGAGCTGTCCATGACTAGTCTCTCCTATCCAACCTCCCTAGCTGAAATCTGAAACTTGGCAGTCTTGCTATTCCCTCCCAAGGCCAGTTCTTGCACTTCAGCTTCATCTTAGTGTAGCTTTTTTACCAAAATTTCAGCAAAGGTTTGCATTTTGCCTCTTTAAGAAGCAAGATTTGAAGGATATAAGTGTGGTACTTTCACCATGGTAGGCAGCCAAGCACCACACAGGTGGTGGAGCTCACTTGAGGGAGCTCACTTCTTCCCTCTCACTACCCAATAGGACAGGGGAAGAAGAAAAGAATAAAAGCCAGAAAACTTGTGGGTTGAGATAAAATTACTTAATAAGCAAAAGAGAAGTGAAAACAAAGAACCACCTACACATAGACTGATGCTCAGCCAGTTCCCAAGAAAAAGGTTAACCTGCCTAAACTCCCTCCTCACCAATTACTGCTAAGCATGGCATATGGCATGGCCTGTCTTTTGGATTAGATCAGGTCATCTCCTAGCCTCTGGTAAAACTCAAATTTATTCACTGTGGGGGGAGAGTGAGAACCAGAGACTGCCTCGACACTGTGCAAACACTATTCATCAATAACTAAAATAATCAGGATGTTATCAGCATTGTTTTGGTCACAGATCTGAAACACAAAACCATAGGAGCTGCTGTGAAGAAAAGTAGCTCCATTCCAGCTAGACCCAGTACATAAATACATATAGAACATTGTCACATAGTCTCTGAATCCATCATTATTTAAACAAAGCAAGGACATGCAGAATTTCAGCACCACAAACTTAATAGAATGATTTCTAATTTAGTCACAGTTTAGTATCCCCCCTGTTCATCAAGGCAGAGAGGGAGGTGTCCCTTTGTCTGCTTGTGTCTGTCTTCATTCACTCCTGCAACAAGTAACAGACTTTCCTCTCTTCTGGAAACTTGTCTTCCAAAGGCAGGTGAGAGGTCCCAACCAATAATCTGAGTCTTTACAGGTGAATTTATTTTACACATCAGTCACAAAAACTGAACTTTTTTTACTTGCTAATAATTACTTAGGTTTTTTTTTTACTTCTTTATTTAGTCGGCAGTAGCTTCACATAAATTGCTATAGCAGCAATGTATGGTCTGAATTCTGCCCAGTCTACTTAAATCCTCTTTCCACTCTGAAATGTTGAGGACCAGATAATATGTTACTGTGTAAATATTGCAGTCTAAACACTGTGGCTACCAAGCATTTTGTTCTGGTCCAGTGGTACACTTGTTTAGCCTCCTGTTCAAGCAGAGTCAAAAAGAACTCCTAATTTCCCTGATGTGTAAATAGGAGAAGGTACATGTGGGTGCTAAACAAAAAAGTAATTGAAAGAGAGTCATTAACACCTGCATATGCAGGATTACTTGTCCATGTGCAGTATTGGTTTCTTGGTTGTTTTGCGTTTTTTTTTTAAATACTTTATTCAAAGGGTACTTGTAATTCATTGTTACCAGATAAACATTGGACTTCTAAATTCGGCTACTTTGTCTCATTCCTGTGTGACAGCGGCTCAGGCAGGAGAAGTGAAAAAGATAGAGCAACTATTTAGCCTCTGTGATTTAGTGTCTTTCATGCAGTGTCACTTACAGATGCCATGTGGCCACATTTGTGATACAAACAGTTTCTGTCTTGGCAGGCTTGTACAGTGAGATTTTATTTTTCATAACACCAGTTTGAGATTTTTTGGTAAGTTATTTGATGAGGTTCTTTTTTTTTTTTCTTCGATTTAGGAGCTCCTGGGGAAAAAGTGCAGATCTGGAGCTTGGAAGATTTAAAATGTCTCTCCTATTTTGTATCTGAGAGTTGTTAAATGATGAATAGGTTGGGAATACAGCAAGACAGTTGTGCAAAAATCATTCAAGAGTATTTTGAAAATTTTTTGTCAAAAGACTTTAGGTGATAATACTAAAGATTAAATTAATTAGGCCACGGTAGGAATTAGAATATTTACTTTTAGAGTATTCTTAATTGTACCATCTTTTCACAGGTTGCCAAACAGGCTGGGCTCTCACCAGAGCTCTCCCAGAAGGCACTTGAAATGACTTCATCTGCTGCAGTGAAGGACCAGCTGAAAGAGACAACAGCTGAAGCACTGAAATTTGGGGTGAGATGCTTCCAGTGGCACTGGGCTTCACAGCTATGCATTCCTTCCCTCTTAAGAATACAGGCAAGCAAGGAACAAGGAGAGAGATGATTAGAAGGCACTATATAGACTCCTTGTTTTACAGTGTGTGAAAGCCACCTCACTGTTGTTGGTAGTTTATCCCACTGTCATCATGGAAAACAAAGCTGACCCACTCAGCTCACTGCAGCTGGACAGCAAGGACAGGACTAGTACTAAGAGGTGCCATTTATGGCTAATTGAAATAGAACTGTGGATTAATCAGGTTGTTCTTTATGCTCCTTCAAAAGAGGCATGCAGGCTCTGGAGAGTCACCTACTTTCATTAGGCTTATCTTTAAGAATGAAGAAAGTAAAAAGAAGGGGTGGAAAAAAGTAAAAGTTATCGGGATAGATTCATGAAGATTGATGATATGTCTGCAAGAAATTCTCCCATTATAACATCCTCTGTTTTATCTCCATGGTGTCAATAGGCATTTGGGATGCCTGCTGTTGTGGCACATTATGATGGGAAACCTCATCTGTTTTTTGGCTCTGATCGTTTGGAGCTGCTAGGCAGTATTATAGGTGAGTCTGTCTCATTACATCACTTTGGTTTCATGCTTTCACCCTCTTGGAATGAAATATGTAATGCAGCGAAGTAAAACACTCATAAGGTCTTTCAAATGTTAAATAATGTTGTTTATCCTTCTCCTGGACTGAAACTGCTGACCGAAATCTGTCTCAGTACACTTAAAATGACCAAATGATTCTTTTTGAGACTACAAGTAGCTTGAATTCTCCATCCCCTCTTGGTATGTTTCAAGACTTTGTGCTCCATGTGCCATTCTCAAAACAGTACTGAAACTCTTTTAGTTCTCAAAATATTAATGTGTAACCTTTTGGTACTGGACAGTAGGCCTGGGCTAAGCTTATGACTATGGCTGGTAATGGTTTTTTCTTTTTTTTGTCATTCTAGTATTCTCATTTTATGTCTGTTCCTTCTTAGTAAAAACACATTATTGCAACTCCCCAATCCATAACTTGTGTCTACTTGCATAGCTGTTTAAAAGCTGTTCATATATTGGCCATCCTTCTTCTCATTTTTCTATTTACAGAATACACACATTAAATGCTTTAAGAGATTGAAATATGTTGTGATAAATAATAAAACTAAAGTCACGTGTTTCTATGAGTTAGAGGGCATTTGACTATTCATCTCAAGATCTGGCACTTGGGAGAGTGTCTCTAGAAAGTTATGCACATAATTAGCTCATGCATTTGTGGAAAACATCAGCAGGAAGTATTAAGTAATGCAAATTAGTATTAGTCATGGGCTTTAGCAGAAGGGAAATTTTCTGAGGGATTTTTCTTTTTAGTCTTCTGGATGAGTTTCTGATTCTATAAAATATTCTTGATAAACATAAGAGTGAGGAAGAAGAGTACCAAACAACCACTACAGTAGTCACTGACTGGAATGTTGTGATCTGGTTTCTAGTCTCAGCTTCAAGGACTTCATCAGATTTTCTTTTTGATTCTCTGACTCTATGGCCTTGCTTTTTTTTTTTAACCCTCAGCCCCCCCACCAAAAAATGAGTCCTAAAAAGAACTGATTTCTCCCTCATGTGGAATACTCCCAACTTGCAGAATATCTCCTCTGTAATACAGAAAAATAACTCTTCTGTAAAGTTTCAGTTGTGACTAGACAGTGAAAAAATTATGGAGTTGACTGAACCACACCAAATAAGATATAAATCTGTATTCCATCACCAGTAGTTATCCTTCACAAGAGTAGGAATAGTAATCCTGCTGCAGAAAAATGACTGGCCAATCACTTGTATGGATTACATTTTAACTGTCTCTTTTGTGCTGGTTTGTCTTGCAGGTGAAAAATGGCTGGGACCAGTTCCAAGCCCCAAGCTGTGAAAAGTCCCAGGGAAATATATAAGAAAGAAAATATGTATGTCAATCTTCAGTGATTATCTATCTGAATCTATTCAGTTTTATGAAGAGATGGCTTTCTTGTCCTTATCAGTTAACTTTACTACCTGGTCTCATCTCTAATTTTGAAGAATTTCAAGGTTTGCCAGCCTGGTGAGGTGTTTACCAACACAAATGTGCTTCCTTTCTTTCAACATATCAAAGATTAGCATTAAAATTTTAACTTCTTGCAGACTGAACATTCTTCTTTCCCAGTTGGTTTTCTTTCCTTTACCCTAAAAACATGAGGATTATGTAGTTACTGGACTGCGAACTCTGTGTTTCTCATGTCTTCCTCCTTGTCCTTTATAAACACACACACACACACAACCTAAGAGAAGCTGGCCACATTCTCCTTTTATTTTAAGTCCAGTGTACTACACAGACATAAGAAGCACAGGATAAGATATTAATGCTTCCTTTTACTTTGCATCATGGCAGCTGGGAAGGACACGATTCAAGCCCAAGGAAGAGTCTAGGGAGCCAACTGAGAATTTTAAAAGGAACTGTCCCTATGCTGGACAATATTTGATACACCTTGCTCTGCAGTGACTGATATTTGAGGAAACCACCATACACGTGCATTCTTGGACACCAACCCCAAATCTTGCAGCAGGAGTTTCTAATTAATGCAAGTTTTACAGTAATGTCTTTGGAGAACGGTGGTGAACACCATTGTAGGTTCAGCTGTTTACTGAAGAAAACTCTGTTTTGCTTCCTCAAGGATGCCCTAATTGCTGCCCACCCGAAGGTGATTTGGATATGGCTGTGAGGAACTTCCAATCATGTTGTCTGCAGTGGGAAAGGTTGCAAACAATAAAATGAAGAATTTTCACATGGAAACTGTTTGAGCCTGGCCCTGTGTGAATTGGAATAACACATGGAAATTTTATTTATATGAAGTTTGATTTCTCAATGATTCCACACTCTCTGATGCACTGCTGAATGAAACAGCAGCAGCAGCTGGAATCCCTTTTTTGTCTTTTTCTGAACTTTAAGGTAGAGCATATTCACATATTTTCGCTTGAACAGCAAATCCTGAAACAAAGCATCAGAAAAAAAATCTGTATCCTTCATGTTGTTACAGCTGTAAGTGTTGTGTGAGTATCATTTGTTTCCCCATTCACAATTTTTACTTCTTTCAGCTCTTCAGGAAATGACCTAGGATTGGAAGAGTCCTTCCTCCTTTCTACCAGTGCACCCATTAACCTTTGGGCAAATCCACCTTGGAACTTAAAGAAATCTTTGTGAGAGATAAGAGAAGTTAGAATGACAAGGAAGTTAAAATGTATGTGGTTGCCATCGGTTTCTTTGAGTCACTTGAAGCCATATTAAAGAAATTTTTTACCATTTCTTCCCTGAAACTTGCTAGTCTCCAATCCATGCTATCAAACTAATTCAGAGATTGTGATAAAATGGAATGACTAAAACATCACTTCAAGCCAGTAGTGGTGTCTCAAGAGTGGGTAAAATGCCCTTTTGTGGAAATAATGACCTCTAGTAAGGAGCTGGTGAGAATTCAAAGAACATCTGGAAACAATCTCACAGTGAAAAGCAGGGTCTCGTGAAACTTTGTTCTTTGAACCAGATCAGTTGAAAAATAACCAGCCTTTGTGGCAGAACGTTGTTGATTTAGCAGATAGACTAAAAGACGTGGATCCTACAGACTGCAATATATTTCACAAAATTATCTTAAATGCTCTTTGACCTACTTCAAATCTGTGGCAATTAAATGCTCAAAACATTAGGTACTAAAATCATACTTAAGCACTACTGAGATACATTGCTTATTGCCTGCAGTAACCACCAGTAAATGCAAAAGTACAGCTTTTGCATTTGTATCAGTGAGTTTGCAGATTGCTGCAATTCTGACTCTGTACCTATTTTGAGCAAAACTTGCCTGTTTGGGAGCAGAACCTTGAGGGAGTTCTGCCCCTCATTTAGACAACCTTGTTCCTGTGTTACAGAGCTGTGATGTGAGCACAAGCTCTTGGCAGACACTGTGGGGATGACCCCAGTTAAGAACGGCTGGCAGCTGCACTGTCATGCTCAGTTCTGATCTTTGTCGTAGCACACGCTGAAGCGGTCTCGGTGGTGAGTACCATCTCCCCTCTGATCTGCTGCACCAGGTGCCTCTCCATGGAGCTGGACTGTTCACCTGACTGCTCTGAACACCACAAGGTGGCAGGGCAGCTAAAACTTGAGCACTGAGAATTGAAACTGCAACAGTAAGCTAAAACTTGAGCACTGAGGATCTAAACTGCAACAGTAAGCTAAAGAACTACAAGCTCTTTAGGAATATTTAGGAATAGCTCGAAGAATTTTCTTCCATGAAGATGATACATGTACTCAGCTATGTACTAAACTAGTTCCTGAGAGCCTCATGTTCTCACCACTTTCAAGGCAGCTGTTTAGCTGTCAGGCCAGGGAAGATAAGAGGCAAGGAGAGGGACATTGAGCAAAAAGAGACTCTCAACAAAACTGGACTGTGAGTTCTAGAGAACAAACCTAAAGTTGTGTTCCCCTTTGCTCTATTACAGACCTCACCAGGAAATCAAGTCCCACTTCCATGCCTGGAAAAGCTGTGAAACTGGCATGGACAAGTAGGTCCCACCAATGCTAGGCTGAAAGTAAATAAGCAAGTACAGATAGACACATCAGAAAATGAGCAACAGAAAGGGGTTCTGTAAAGTAAGGAAACTATAAAAAGCAGAGGTTAGGCACAGAGAAAGGTATGTTGCATCTGAGCAAAGGAAAATGAGCAATCAAAGATGAGGAAGAGAAAGAAACTGCCTAGATTAGGGCAGAGAGCAGAATCTCACTGGGAAATGCTGCTCCCTGAGAGGGAGGAGGCAACCAAGAAAGGGAGCACTTAGGTAAATCAGGCCAGAGTTGCTGGCTGTGGAAGATGTCTTGGGGAGAAAGGTAATGTACTAACTGCTGAGCAGCTGTACAGCACTTGCTGCACTGTCTCAGTGAGGCAGGGATGGCCAGGGGCCCATGGCTCCACTCCCCCCATGCCCATTACCTGTGCTCCTCACCCTGCATGCAGCAGGCAGTGCTCCAGCGCTGACATCACACACAGCACAAAATGGAGGCCTGCAGAACAAGGCACTGCTTTAACTTCCCCCTGTAAGCACCTTCCTGCCTCCCCCTTTCAACCCTCAGCAAGCAACACCTCCGAAATCAAGCCTCTCTCTTTTCTCCCTTCCTTACCTCTTCAAGTGAGAAGGAAACATTTTATTACAGCACTTACTGGATTATGGTGCTGAGCCTCTGCTTTGCTGCCTTTTCTTTTTCCAGTGGAGCCAGCAACACTGCTGGAAGGAAGCAACCTGCTTCCTAGAAGGCAACCAAGCACAGAACAATACAGAAGTAATCAAGAAGGTATCCTAGGAGCTGCACACATAGCTGGTTTTACCCCAAAGTTTTCATAGATCTGTGGCTTATCCACAGGTTAGAGTGAAAGGAATGTACCTATTCCCAAACTGACTAGTGTTACCTTCACCTGTTTCTCATTCCAGCTCGAAACATGAGGAAACATGCTCGAAACATGACTGCTTTCATTTCATTTTAAAAAAAAAATCATCAGCCATTGGTTCCAGACAATCTGAATGCCTTATTCCCGAGGATACACATTTGTGAAGCAGACTCTAATCTTACAATCTCAATGTTTCTTCTCCTTCTACCTCTTACCCCTCCCTTGAGATTCCCACATCTGACCTCAGGGTTTAAGGAATTTGCCTCTCATTACATATCAACACCATGGCACAACTAGGGATTAAATACTTGCAAAATTCACAAATTAAAAGCATTCTTTCGCTTTCTGTATTCAGCTTATATTCACCATACACATTTCTCAAGAAATGAGTAAGATATCTTTAACCTAACAGCCTTCTTAAACCATTCTACATTTTTTTCTTAGGTGATCCTCCATTCTATCCATCCTATGGTTAAAATTACTAAATATGGTAATTTCCTAACCAGTATAGTTTATGGGAGTTTATGCATAGCTGCATCACAATATAAATCTGTATTATAACTTTTTTTTAAATCAGAGGAAAATGGAAAGAGTTTGAATTAAAGAGTTCATGTTAATGTAAAATGTGCCAAGGGGTAGAAAGAATGGGCAGGTGAATGCTCTGATGGCATATGTAACCACTATTCAATCAGGAAAGTGAAGAAAGCTAATGAGGGATTCCTGCAGTAAAATAGGAAGCTAAAATGCTTTTCCAAGGAACAATTCATTTTTTTTTTACTTATATGTAATCACACCAGTATTTTCTAGGAAACAGATGAGAGGCAACTATTTTTTCAGCATTTTTTCCAAGGTAGACTATCACCTTGCTCAGTGTCATTATGTAATTTAAAACTGAGACTTAAAAACAAAACTAGTAAATCACTGCCAAATGCTGCTAAACTGTGGTTTTAAACAACATGAATTTACAGTATGAGAGTTCTTCTCTATTTTATACATATCCCAGTTCCACTATGCTGAAATTTATTTATGATGTATGGTTTTTTTAGGAAATGACTAATAGGCCAAGTAACTAAATAACACAACTGGTAGTGTCTAAATGTTAAGGAGAGTTATAGCCGAATTTTTATCCTGCCCTTGAGGCTAGGGGGTAAGTCACCTCTGCCTCATGTGACATGCACTGGCACATGAGACATGTTGGTGCTTTAAAGCCAACTCAGAAAATATTTTGGCAATGGCAGTTCTCTATATCATTATTTGGGAACCTAATGACCACAGACTGCTGACTTTTTTTTCCTGTAACTTTGCTCTCTCAATCTGAAAGGCAAATTGGAGAAGCCAAGAATGTGTACATTGGTTAGGAATGCTGGATTTATTCAGCGAAGGATCTAGACTCACAGTTGGCTTGTCTTAGGTTTCCCCATGTAAAAAAAAAAATAAGTTCAGTCTGATTTTACACAGTGCATTAACTGTGGCTAAATACTTACTGGAAAACTCAGTAAAAGGAAAACGAAACCACCAGGATATTGCTCTCTGTCCCCAGGGTTGTAAGGGTTGTAAAACCTAAAAATGATGTTGAACTTGACATTGAATTCTCTGTAATGATTATTCTCAGTGATGCATATTACTGATTTATATACTGTGAGACAATAAAGAGTCAGCAGACAGAGAATCTGTGAAAAGCAGCAGAGGCCAATAGAAAGGATCCCTGCCTCCAGCATCCATAACAAAAGAGGAACATGTCACAGAATAGAGGTCTCTGCAGAATATCTGACAGTATCATGTCTTCAGTGCTGTTGCTAAGACACAGACAATTTTAAGCAGGGATCTGTCTGATGGCCACTCTTGGTATCTCATATACAACAGCTGTAAGGACTAACTCTATCCTCAAAGTAAGCTGGCTCCACTTTCTACCCTTGTAATCTTTACAAGCAATCCTTTTTCACACAATTCCTATAAAGATTTCTGGTTCCTTCCAACCAATTCTCTTCCTTGCCAAACACATAATCCCTAGTATCTCTTACCACTTCAACATGCTCCTATTCCAGTCTTCCAGCAATAAATATTAACTGTTTTGCTTTTCACAGTTTCTAATGACTCCCTAAACTAAAAAGAGTGTTTTCAATCATACTTTCCAAAAATTTACAGAGCCTCATTCTCAGAAACAGACTGAAACCGATTTAAACTTTCCCTAGTTTTAGCTTAAGGCTGATGCTCAATAAGAAATGCTTCATTCCAAACCAGTTCATTTTAACAAAGTGAAACACAACTGCAAACAGGGTCTGAGATAAGGGCAAGTGATCCAGCTCCACAGCAGGAAATGCAATAGTTGTCTCTGCTACATGACTGAAGAGAACTGCTAAGGACTATAATCATCTCTGTGATATGAATGGATCCAAGCTGATTTTAATCAATTACATCAGTTTTAATAAAGTACTAGACTAAGAGCCCAGCCAGTGCAGGTTAGCTACCTGATTACCCACTTTCTCAGGAGCATACTACTTTGTTCAAGAAGCAGTTCCTACAATCCCATATCCAAACTATCTAGTTTATATAGGGACTGCATTCAGAAATGCAACCATAGGTCTCCACAGAAAACACACAAACACTTTAATTCTCTGCAGTCTACTTCTGCAGTATGTACAGAACTATTCATGCCACTGAAACACTCTTTCCCCATTAAACTTTGCATAGGCAGCTTCTCTCCCCATTCTCCTGGGCTATCATCTACCTGTGCTTCTAAAATAAAAAGTACAGCATACAAAAGATTTGGCTCAACCTCCAATACGCTTCTAGAAGCATAAGTAGAGGGTTTTCTCTATTTTTCTTTATTTTTTACCTGGTGAGCTAGAAGTACTGGGTGTGCAGTCACTGTCATCCAGCCACATACTCTGAACCATTGAATCCTGTTTTGGAGGGCCCTTAATTGAGCACGTCAACTCCTGGAGAGGGCAAAGAAGACGTGTTTTAATAATGCACCTGGTAAAATCAGGGATGGTAGCCTCTGTTTGTTAGAGATCATACACCCACCCTGTTATTCTCCTCTTCCTCAGATGTTCCATTTTCCCTCAATCCACTACAACAACTGCTTACACTGGATGAACGTGAGAGTGGCTGCATCACACAGTATCCTGAAGTCTGACTCCTGAGCATTCTGTGAAATGCAAGCATTCAACATCATCATGCTTATTGTTACACACAGACTTAATTTTTTGAGGCATAGCTTTATTATGTAGCAGTCAGAAACAGTAAGAGTATATTAGTCATCCACAGGTAGTTTTTCCACCTAGGAACAGAATTCAGGTGAACTGGCATGCATAACTTAATTTCTAGTTGCTACATCATTTAGGAGAAACACCAATTCTCCGTCTCCATTCTGGGTAACTGTATGAAAGGACAAGTCTGAAGGAATTTTTAAGCCATAGACCTAACTGTAATAAAGCAGAGTGACTCTAACCACCTGCATTTAAGTATTAAATACATCTAGATATTCCTTAAGATCAAGATTTTATTTTGAAGATCAGAGGTTTTAAGAGCCTCAATACAGTATGAAGAGGAGGCATAGACAGGTGCAACCTTGTCTAGGCCACCCACAGCCACTCTCAGGCCATCATGTTTTGTCTTATGTGAAATTCCAGGCAGAACAAAGGGACCATAAAAAGCATACTTTTAATGTCACAGAGCTTATAAATTTTTACTGCTGTTTTCTGTACAGGTGTAACAGGAGGAGGCAGGAAAGCAGACAGACATTAACCAGTATTACAGAACAGGTAAATAAGAAAGTTTTAAGAAGCAACAGGGAGGATGAAACACATTACTCTGTTCTGCATTATAGCAGATTGTCTCAGTGTCAAACTATGTAGGATCAAGTGCCAAGCTCTTGCACAGACATGTCAGAGCCTTCCTCCTGCTTATAGACAGGAACACACCTAGGTCAGGATAACCATCCTGGTGATTTTCCACGTGCCCAGCTGCCAATAGACTGAATCCTGTAGGTCCATCCCACTAAAATTTAGCTCCCACAAGGCCATTCAAAGGGGACAGTCAAAGCAAACTGTACTGGATCCCTTTACCACCACTCTATCAAGTGGAACAGGCATTGAGGTAGCCTGGTGCATGTCTCAGATCTATCAAAGAACACCCTTAAGGTCAGTTCTTCCCAGCTGAGGATTTGGGATCCACTTCTTAAGAGTCATTCAGGAGACAGAGCAATCTATGAGGCTGACACACTTGCATAGTAGAAGGTGCACTGTGCATGTAACCCCCAAATTTATGGAGAAATACTCATTGTCTGCATAAAAGACCAGCTAGTAAGAGAGATGAAGTACTTAAAAATGTTAAGGAACAAAAAAAAAATTGAGAGGCAAGAAGGAAAAGACACCTTTAACATACTAAATATATTTATTCCTTCAGAAACACTGCAAAATATGGCCAGTCTTGACCTACAAGCAGTAATGAAACCTAAAGTCCCAGGCATATTACATGCCAGCATGCAACAGGGAGAACAGTAAAGACAGGGCCAATAAAGGCCAAAGATATTTCCTCAAGAGATTAGGAAATATATTTTGGAGGAAATGAAGGCCAACATGCTTCTCCCTTAGCAGAGCAAATCAGTAACATGAATCTAAGTCAAGTGGGATCTAGATTTCCACAAACTATGTCCTTCTCAGCACCCTTCCTCAGCAGGTTTCTCCATCCTTCTTCTCTGCACTGCATTTCTTGACCTGTGTCAAGGCACTAGAGACAGAGGTGGAGTTGTGTTCTTCTGCTCTTGCCTTCTGCAGGCCAAACTATTCTAACTCAACTGAGGGGAGAGGAAGGGAAGAGAAGGGGTTGCACTCAAGGTGGCCTCCATTCCCCATCATTAACAGAGGTTGGTTCAGTGGTTGCTGATTTGGCAATGGGAAGGGCACAAAGCCAAAATGCTCCAACAGGAGCTATGTGTCCATCTCCCTCTCACAGAATTCCTGCTCCAGGAACTGCCAGTGGAGCGTTACTTGGTGCCACTCGGTCTCTCCACAGCCCTTGAGGTCCTCTAAGTACGTTCATGGTCCTCTCAGCCAAGACTCTGATTTCACCCCAAAAGTCTTGCCAGTGTCTTCAGTGAGGTACCCAATGACTGAGTAGCATCCGGTCCACTCCTGATTGGCTTGATGTCCCCACTCAGATGTGTCTGACGAGGGAAAACACACATACAAAAAACCCATGTATTTTTCCTAGGATATGGACATACACAGTACAGTGCTTGATTTTTCAGATGCAACCCAGAGAGTCGTCGATCCTCAGGAGTTCTACTTGGTTACATAGGCTAGGTTCATTCTTTTGAGTCTGTCCCTTGGGAAGAAGGATTATTTGGAAGGCTACCTGGACACTTAAGCAGAAAATCTAAGGACAATTGTCCCTGTATGTGGGAGAGAAGACACCGTTAGCTCAAGTGAACAATGCAGTTTCATGGATTGCTGGCTGATCACTGCATAAATGAGTGTTAAACTCAGCATGAGAGGACAGAAAGTAAGTGCTGCTTTGCCTCTACTGTAAAATAACAAATCTATCACTAATGTGTTCCCTTTGCATTTATTTCCAGGTTGGTTTTAGTAGAACACAGGTGAAGAGGTTGATCATTCCAAGTTTTGAATCTAAAATGATTATGTAAGACATCATACTGGACATTTCTGAGGTAACAGAAATTTCTCGTGACTCTATGGAGAAAGCCAGGAGTGGACTGATGACATACTACCAGGGATAGCCCATTCTGTTATCTAATAGGGACTACATAAATTATTCTAGAACAAGGCAGAACTCTTTTCCATTGCACATATGCCTACATCTTGATCCTGCTTTCACAGCTGATGAACAGGTAGGCTACTTCAGCAGAAAGCCAGGAAACTGTCTCCAAGACTGACTTCACACTCCCAGCCTTTTCCTGCAATATTGTGCTAATACTGTCTTGCTGAAAATGGTGTGCTTTACATGTTCTTAATTCTCTGTTCTCAATGTCATGCAAAAAGTACGGCTGCACATGGGTTAGTCCTTAACTTTGTGATCACAACTCTAACTCTGACTAATCACTAATTGTGCAAAAATCCATGCTGCATCCCACCTTGTAAATGAACTGTCCAGGGATGGGCTAAACCACCATAGACATGAAAATACTTCTTTTTTTCTGGTGGTCCTAAGTGGTTTTGAGTCCATGACTGGAAAAAGAATCCTGAGAACAGACTGACAAATAATACAGGTCATGCCTAATGTGCATAAACAATATCCATGCAAGTATTGTTAGTAAAACCCCATGCTATGTTTGCTGGATACCAACTTGAAAAAGCCATTGCAGCTGGCTCACCTCCTCAGCTGATGGAGAATGGGGGTTGGGAAGTGGGGGAAGCAGAATTCTTGGTGATAATGCAAGGTAATCAACTATCTAATCAGAGCAAGAGTCCCTCACACATGCCTGTCAGGAACTTCTAGTTCACTAAAAAGGTCCCAGGCATGGGATGAGGAAGGGAAGGTGGAATGATGTGGTTATGCTGGAAGATGGGAGATGCTGACCAATCAGCAGTTCCATGTCCAGTATTCCCTCTAGTCCTTAGCTGCCAGAGCTAACACTTTAAATGGTCTGTATCTCCTAGATGTGCTCCCATCCTCCTCCACACCAAAATTCTGGGCACTCATCCAACCCAAAAACTAGCACACACACAAAAACATGCCAGAACACTGCACCTTGGCTGTGGCAAAATTCTGAGCAGTCCTACAGCATACAGCTGGGCAGCTGAACTACCAGCTTGTAATTCTTAGGGAGCATTGGGTGTAGTCGGAAAGGAGGCCTTTCCTTTGTCAAAGAAGAAACTATAACCATAGATGCCTGGTTCTAGGGAACCTCCTGAAATTTTCTTAAGTCTCTACAGTCCTGAGAAAGGGAAATGCCCTAATACAAAGTATTTGCTACCTTTCTTGCCACAGGTGTCATCAAAGTTCTCTTGAAAAAAATTATTTGCAGCAAAATGTTCCAGAAAGTCAATTCAGCCTTTCATTTAGAGACAGGCTGTTCTGGAGTCTTGGAAATGTAAATGGGTGGTTTCCCTGAAGCGTTCTAGTATAATACAGCTTAGCAGCAGCAAAGCTCTACTAGAAAATTGCATTTTTCCAGTTTTTGACAACCAGAAACTGGAGAATTAACTTGCAGACTACTTCATGAAGTGTCTTGCACATACCACTGGGTGTGATATGGCATGCTTTAGCAATGAAACATAGGTGCAACACATGGGGCCGTGCTGGAATCCTGCTGTAACACTTTGGGGAGACTGGAAACAGGTTAGTTCACGCTGGTTGGGAGCAGCGGCATGAATCCTGCTTAAAGGGGCAGAACTTGAGTACAACCCAACATCCCAACATACCCTTGTCCAAGCTTCTCCATGAAGCTCCAAAATCACTCCAGAGCAAACTATAGAGGAAACATACACAAGAGTAAACATGGATAATTGGACAGCTAGGATTTTGCGTATCCTGTTGGATGCAAGCTCACATTACAGTAAAGATATAACCAAAATCAAGTGGTTCAATCTTTCATCATGGTCTGTTTAAGAAAGTCCAGTTCCTGACAGGCTCTGAACTACTGTGCCACAGCCAGACATGCAACTTTTTTGATGCTACAATGCCTGATGTGGACAATTTCAGTAAAGCCTCCAACAGAGTAAGACATGCACCACACTTAAGCCAATACCAGAGACAGTGAGCATCTTTCAAATACTGAAATTCATTTTCAACTCACTTGCTCTTCCTGCTAGGAAACTCTGGAGAGCTGGGACTGGATGATCCATCAGACTTCAGGTCAAAGAAAGTTCCTGGACTCTCTAACACCCTCTGTATCCTCTCTGTGGTGTCTCTGCTGGGAGAAAAGAGAAACCAGCTATACCCTAGGGCCAGACTTAACTACCATCTATTCTAACACTGTCTTACAAGACACAGTACAAAGGTGTATCTCCTGTATACATGTAAAAGGGAAGCAAACACAGTTGTGCTGAGAAGGGAGACTCTTTAGATATCATATGTGACATCAGGAAATAGCCAACCTTAAGCTCCTTTTGAACTGATATAAAAGCCTGAATTAATTGCAGTATTCACCTTTAATTTTTTAACTTTTTCCTCTATCCTCCCCATTCTACTGGTCATAATAAGCTATAGGATTTAATAGAAAGTGTAAATATAATGGCTACAAAAGTGTTATTGCTACTAGGACTTGTCAAGACACCTCTGAAGAAAGCTGTCTGTGCAAGTAACTGAAATGAGAGATACATTTGATTACAGAAAGGAAAACGAAGAGATTTTCGAGTATTTTTTAGGGCTTCAGTGATGGAGTTTGTCACAAAGGTTCCTCCTCTGTTCTCCTGGTCAGTTGACCCTACCCATGATCCTCACATCAGAATTTCTGATACCCTCACTTATGCTAATACAATTGTTTGTGAGACTGGAAATTACCCTGACAAAAAGTAATTCTAAAATTAAAAGAGCCCTGGAACTCCTACAACACACTAACAAGCAGGATGGGTCAGGTCTGTCAGTAAAGCCTGCATATCACTAAGTTACAGCTTCAGGGTGAAGTCACATGTGACATTTTGAGCTCACTGTTCCCAGAAAGAGAGAATGCTCCAGCTTCCTTCATTCTTGCTGAGTGCACTTTCCAACAGTCCTGGTATCCATTAGACTTCTCCACGAGCCAGTTCATGGCAGAACCTGGCAGACAATTAATCCAGGGAAAGAAAGTTGATACTTTTTCTATTTGATTAATGGGCTGAATCAGTTCCATGAAAGGCCCACTAGGGATCTGAGCAATCATCACAAGGAACAGTCAGGACTGGGTAGATGAAAGGGACAGAGGGGAAGTATCACATCTGCTTTCAATAACAATGAACTCTTAGAGCAGTTGCTAGTAAAACTGAACGTTCAAGAATGACCCAAAAAGTCTTTCAGAAAATACAAGCTATGGCTCCCTGTTCCTCACATTTAAGTTTACAAGTAAGCAAAAGGAAAGCTAAATAAGCCAGTTAGTTCATCAGATCCCTCCAAGCAAAGAGCAGGGAAAAAAAAGAAAATAAATCCAGGGGATTTCCTTCTGGTAGTAAAGGTTTACAGATCCTTCAAGGGGATAGAAACAGTTGCTGTATACAAGTAATGGATTGAAGGACGCATCTGCCTAAGGTACAAAAGTATTTAAAGGAGTGAGGAGCTGTGGCTACTGTCTGTGACAGATTAGATTGTTACAGGGCAGTTGTCTCTGAAGATTTAATTTTTCTCAAAAGAAGTTCTATTTTTATTCAGATTAGGTCACAGGCACCTCATTAAAAAGAAGGGAAAATGCAGTGATTTCCTCCTAAAATAAATAGTTTCCACATCAGAGATGACTTTCCCCCTTTTGCACCTAGTCTTCAAGCTGTTTCCTGGAATTCTTGCAACTGGGAAAATGCATATTAGATGCAGAGCATTCATGTGATTTTTGGGACTCTGTATATCTTAAAAAGGTCTCAGCTAGAGCTGAGACGAATTTGTAATTTAACTAAATAATCTCTCATGACCAGTAGACAACTTTTGAATGGTTATAATCCTGTCAAATATGCCGAACCACTCCTTGAAGCAGTGTATTATCCATTAATTATTAATTATTTCTCAGGCAATCTAACTTAAACACTAGTCATTTGTACTTAAAGCTTTTTTAAATAAATCCTTTAAGTTACCAGAAGTTTTGCCTATCTGAATATTTTAACATGAAAACAAACAATCAAACATTCCCTTCCCAAATACCAGCCTTTCATCTGACTCTTCTAAAAGTGGTGAGTGAAGAACAGGAAACTGAAGAGTCCTGGATCATACTGCACAATATTTAAGAGAGATCTTATAATGTTCCTCCACCCATTTCCTCCATTCTTCAAGTACTGATTCTCTCCAATTCCAAACATACTCTTCTAATTTTTTTCTGTTTCTTTGTCCATTTCTCCATCAGTCAACAATCAGTCCCTTTCCTTTCCATTCCAATCATTTCCATTTTAGTTCTCATTCCTGATGGTTCCCTTCTGCCTGTATGTGCCTTTCTATGCTGCTTTTCTCATCTCCTCTTGTTTTTTTTACCCTCTTTGTCTCATCTCCCCACAGCTCATACCTCTTTTCCTCCTGTATGTTTTCAATGCCAATGGCACTACTCCGTCGCCCATGGAAGCGGCTGGCTCGAGTACGTGATGGGCTCCTACCAGGCAAGGCAAAAGACTAGAAAAAAGGAAAGCATGACAGAAAGGAGAGGAACAAGACAGGAAAAGCTGTGGAGAGCTGAAAGCAAAGGAGAAGAATTTGCAATGTGGATCCAGATCTTCTCCTTTACTGCAACACAAGAGCTCAGCTCCACCTGTGCAAGGACTGCTTTCTGTCAGTGAGCAAGAGAAGCCAGGGCATACAAAGGTGGTGTGAGAAAGGGACAGAGATCTAAAGAAACAAAGGCAGAACACAGCCAGTATACAGAGAAATATAGCCTTGGGAAGGGAGGTATCCCCATATGGTGAGAGGAGAGGCAGAACCAGAAAGGCAAAGAAAACCAGAAGTTAAAGGAGCAAAGGAGGCAGCAAACCCAAGTCATTAGTATGCTGTGACTTTGCTGTATTGACATAAAGAATGCATACAACCAAGTAAACTATAACCAAGAAATCTTCACATTGAAGAGCACCTTCTTGGCTTACTCAGAGATGGTTTTTTCTGTAGTTTGCCTGTATTGACGTCACTAGTGCAGAGACCACAACCAGATGGATGTACTTTGGCCAAGGCAACCATATTTTCAATATCAGAAACATGGATCTTTTTCTGGAAAGATTTGTGATAGATTTTTAATTCATTGGTCATATATGTTTAATATCCCTATCAAAATGAAAAGGCTTTGATAGCAACTAGAAATACTCATTCTTTTTCTCACCCCAAACTTTATTCATTCTGCTGTTTGTTCCCAACATGCAAATTCTGTTTATATCAAAACAGCACCTTGAATTTCTTGTGTACCTGTTTATATTACAGAAAATAGTGTGATGGGTGAAATTGAAGAAAACGAAACAGTTCTAGTGTCATATTCTCAGGTCTTGCCATATGACAATACAGTACCATTACAGCCAAACCACAGTGCATGCATTTTTGAACACATGGCACTGTGCAGGATCTAATTCGGGATAGGAGAGATAGACTGCTGATGTAGAATCATGTTTGGCTTTCTTCTCCCAGTTTGCATCAATCTCAGCTCTAGTTTACACATGAACTGGGGCTAGAGATGAGCACAGACAAAACAGATTGCAACACATGCTGTCACCACTGGTGAAGACGGGAGATACAACAAAAAGATTCACAGTGGGGCAAGAGGACAAACTAACAGGGAGAGGAAATGCATGAGTAGTTACAAAGGTATGCCGGGTTCTCTTGTTACAGCCCACCCGAATACCTTACCGCAGCAATGGCCTTAGGGCCCTCGGTGACACTCTGGCTGAGGGCAAGGCCAGCTGTAGCTGGGCGGCTGGGCAGGGTGGCTGGCTGCTGCTTTCTCATGGATATCCCCATGGTATCCAGGCTCTGGCTGCGGCCTCTGATCACCCGCTGAACAGGAGGGAGGCAGGGAAACAGACAAACACAGATATACACATATAGACATGCACACGGCAGGGTAGTGTGAGAAGCACCACAGATTGAGTGGGAAGTTGTGACAGACCAACACAGATCCTAACTCCTAGAAGGCAGCACCTTGGACACTGCCCTGTTTTAGTCCTTGCTGATTCATGGAGCTCTGGGAAGAGCTCTTCCTCAAGTATATTCTCTAATTTCACTTCCCTTCTCCTATTGCAATGAATAGAGGTTTCCAACCAGTATCCCAGCATATTGGTCTAAACAAAACACAAAATCAAACTCCTCTTTGATTGTAAGGTTCAGTCTCATATGAACTTGAGCTCTGGCTTCAATGGGAAAGCAGCCATATCAAAATCTGCAGCATTTGAAAAAGCCATTTTCTGGCTTAACTCAGCATTTTCCAGCCTTCTACAAATGTCATCTTGTGTACATGATATGCAAATCACAGCATCTGCCAGAGGTCATAAAAGGACATTTTGGGAGAATTAGGGTAAGACATGGATGGGTTAAAATTCATGGTTAGCAGCAAAGGCAGTTTGTATGTAAAAATACACCTCACCAAAGCATCCCAGACCTGATCAAACCTACACACACAGAACCAAATCTATCTGTGAATAGGTTAGTTTTATAGACCTTAGTAACTCTAATCGACCCACCATGTAAAGCCATAAAGTCATCTGGAGAAATGCTATTTATAACATATTTCTCTTTCCAGAGAGATAACTTACTTTATAAAAGAAGTGGAAAGGCATCTCCCATGTAAGTGGGAAAGGACCAGTAGAACAGGAAAGCAATAAAGATTTGCTCTATATAACCAGTTCAAAACTCAGTTTGCCCATTCATACAAAACCTTTGCTTTCTCTTATCAATCATCTTTATCACTTCAAAAAGAAAGTTCCATCACGTCTTTTAATAAAAAAAATCAACAATAAAAACCCCCTAGCATGCCCTTCACACTGAAAAGGTACATTAACTCTGGCTTTTACAGGTAAAGCATCACAGTTTTTCTAGACAGTACACTCAGAGATATGTTAGAAACTTTTGCAGTGGCTCCTGCAATTCTTTCAGTTATAGTGAAAATTAATTGAAAGAAGTCTGCTGTAGGAACTGAAAGCCCCTTGCTCCTAGTTATTACAATTCCTCTTACAAACACTGACTCCTTCTGGAAGTTATGGAATAAAACCACATCTGACGCTTGACACCAGAACAAAGCATAAAGAGTTTCACTTCTAAGAGCCAGTATGGAATTCTAGACCACATTAGGTTTGTAGAAAGGCTCACCTTGAAGTTCTCGAGGAAGCCCCCACTGCCATTCTCTATCTTGTCATCCTCCCCTACAGGTAATCCCATCATGCTGCGGCTGCGAAGCTGCAGCTCCTCAAAAAGGCTCTCCAAGAGGGCACTCCGTGTTCTTTCCTGCATCAACATTGGGAATGAGAACAGCTTTTACTGGGAGCAGACAGATTTTTCTCCTGTTTTTTCAATGTCTCCCATCTGCCTTAAAAGAAAGCAACCCAACAAACAAATAAAAAACCACAAAATACCAACAATGACAAAAACAAAACCCCAACAGCAGAGTCTGGAACAGAATTTTGGTACCTTGAACCAAAAATCAGTGATATCAGCATGTATCCTGTAATGTAATACTGAATTTCAACTAATATGGAATTTCCTCCAGCAAAATATATGCACCATATTCCCATCCTTACTTAAGGATTAGATCTTTATATTAAAAGGCACCTGTTCATATTCTATCACACCTGCTAAGAAATAAAAAGGAAATATCCTCTAACTGACTGTAAAATCACATTTAGTCTTCCTTTCTTAAGCAACACAAAATTTAAAAAAAAAAGTCAGGAATTTTACTTTATTTTCTTTATCTGCTGATAATGTATTTATTATACATATAATTAAAATTTTTAGTTGAAGCAGCCAGATAACAGACCCACCTCTAATTTAGCAAATTTCTCAGCTCGATAGCAACTGTACTCAGCATTGATGAGCTTGACCAGAAGGAATTCACGAAACTCTGCACTCTAGAAGACAAGATGAAGACTAGACTAAACTGAAGATGAAAACACTAGTAAAAATATCACATTATAAAAGCTCTGCTTACTATTCTTTGGACCTCCAAGGTGCTCTAGCCAGACTGACAAAATCTACTCAGAACACAAGTGTTTGCACCACGTCCCCTGCAACTAACACTGGACCAGAGAAACAAACCTTTTTAAATATGGCTGGATTTGGCAGAGGTGGTCCAAAGAAGGGGACATCATCTCGGGCTGTGACTGAAACCTGAAATAATATAAGGGGGGAAAAATGAGTACCAGAACATAAGTGAGACCATCAAACTACTATGATAGATCTGATTCCTCCTAAATAATTTACCTATAGAAAAGAGATGTAACATAGTGTCCTGTGCATCCCTCTGCTCCTGAACTCAGTGAATGGATGTGCTAATTTATCTCCCAAAAACTCAGTCAGCCAAATGTGCATACAGTAAGTGCAATAAAAAAGGCTGAACTGACTGCTTTTTAAAAAATTATTTTAAATAATAACTAGTATAACCAGTATATTTAGGAACAAAAACATGCACCTATTCAGCCTGCAAGATTAACCTCCACTAAAGAATCTTTGTCAGTGTGGTTGTACTGATCCAGAGAATCCTTGGTATAGATAGGCTGCACACTGAGGGGAGTGTTTCAGTGCCACTGCCTCTGTGAGTCACAGGTGGTAAACATGCAAATGCACTTTCCCAGTAAGAGATAAGTTTCATTTGCTTTATTTCTAGCGTGCTCCTACCTGACATACCAATGTCTAAAGAAGTAACTGTAATGCAGTTCAGTTTTTACACAGTCACTTGTTTCTTCACAGCACTTATCCATAATTATATGTACCTATCTTACCAAATACATACAGTACTTCACACTATTTCACAAGAGTTTTACTGCCATGTTTGAGATTAAACAAGACCATTATTTGTCCTTTCATACAAGAGGGAACAATGTCATAACAACCACAACTGCTTCAAAACAACAACAAATAAAGGTCACAGAACCACTGAGAGGTGTGAGTTTAATGAGAAGAAGAAGGAAATGGGCTCTTGATTTAATTCATGTTTCTCATATTTAGGCCACCTCCACTAATTACAAAGCCTCCACCTCTCTCCTAATGGATATCTACCAGTTAAAATCCTGCTTTGCATTTTTAGTTTTCTGATTGCAAAAATTGATTCCGTGAAATAAATTCCACTAATATTCCAATTTAACAGTAGGACTACAGCTTAAGTAAATGGAACAAGGATGGCAAAGAAATCTTTCAAATGGCAGTCTTTTGTGTACTACAATGTTCTCAAGGCAGCATCAGTTAAAGCCCCTTTAGAAAAACCTTTAGAGAAAACTTTGCACTGGCTCTAGGGTGATTACTGGGTTGATTTCTTCTGCATGGAATGAAGTAGCCCTATTACACTAACAAAAAAAAAAGTACTGCAGACAGGCAAAGATGAAAACACACAGGAAGACACACAACAAATAGGAAGCTTTCCCAGCTCTTTCCTTGTTATTAGAAGTCCAGTGAATTTTTGTGCCCTACAAAACAGAGAGCAAAAGGAGAACTGGAACTCCATGGCCTGGACAACACAAGGCTTTCACTACAAACCAGCTGCCCAAAGCATAGGGAACAAGAGAAGCTGGCTGCTCCACCACCAACACCCTCTTGGTAGAAGTGGAGATGGGGGTACTGTCCTAATTTTGATATTCTTGATGTTCCTGTAGACTTCCAAGGCATAAGGACTCATCATCACCATATCAAAATTCTTCCATAACACATGGCACTTGGATTAAAATGTTTCTACAAGGAAAAATCCATCACAATTCCAAGTTTCTTTCCATTTTCTGCTCTCTCAGCATCACTGAAAGTTGAACATAAAGATATACAGATATCCATACAGATTTATGTCAGAGAGAGAACGAGTCCAAAGACCACAGATAATTAATGTGGGCTCTAGCAGCACTCCTTTCAGCTGGAAGACCCTAACAGGTAACACTTCTCTGCCAGATGGGCATCAGGTCTGGAATCCCCAGAAGCGAGTGTAGCTGGCTTGGATTCCATAGTCAGGTCACCCATCTGCATCTGATCTGCAGCCTCAGACAATGCATGCTGCAAGCACTGTGCTGTGCTGCACAGGCAATGCAGACATGAATTTATGTGACTTATACAATGTAAGTGAGACAACTCCCAAAGTGGGATCAATTGTGGCTCATGCTCTTAAATGTAAACACATTTTTTTACCTGAATTCTTTCTGCTTCAATGCCAAAGCTTTAAGCTTCAGAAATTAATCAGCTACTTTGAAAAGCATACAACTTCACTCTGCTTTCAGGTGTAGATACTCAAGAAATCAGGACAACATCTGGCTTAACCTGCACCTCTCCCAAAGGCCCAAGAACCCGTTTCCACTTCAAGGATCAGAATCAGTACAGGTTAATCCATTGATCCTGGTTACCTTGTAGAGAGTGTCCCCAGTGGTGCTATGAGTGAGCTGAACTACCACATAAGCATGTAGGAAATTAGAAGCAATCATATCAGGGACAAAAGGTGTGCTTTCATCCTGGAAAATGATGGCTACAATATCATTCCCAATGTGACGCTTCCGCTGAAGCTGGAGAGGAAAGAAATAATGAAGAGAGAAGGCAGGTGAAAAAGAGCTTAACAGCACGATGAGGCCTCAAACACCAATCTACCTAACATCTCAAACCCATCTGTTCACCAAACCCCTCATTATTACTTTTGCCATTACTCCAGCCATAATTCCCAATGTTATACAGTCAGTCATTCTCCCCTCTATGCAGCCCTTCTTCAAATACCCCTCCTCTCCCAACCACGCTGTCGTAATCCTTATTCCTCCTTCTGATACCTGCTGGGAATCTCCCTCTGTGAAGGGCAGCTTTGTGGACACATGAAACATGATCTCTTTCCCCCGGAAATTTGTGTAGACTGACTCGGTGCCTGTTTGACCTCTGGTAACATCCAAGCCTCCCCGGAACCTGAGCAAATCCACACCATAGGCCAGGCAGAACAGAAATGAGAGAGCAGAGAGAAGACAGACAGTATCAGTAACAGTGGTACATCTGGACTACCAAAGGTAATTTTTAAGAAATCAGTGGTAGTGAGGCACCACATCTTCCCCAAACCAATGCACTGACTGAAGCTGCACCATGTTTGTGCTGGTGAACATACCAGCTTGCTAAAAGCTATGAAGTTGAACCAGGGAGCCTCAAAGTAGCTACCTTCTTTGGCATTCTTCTGAGAAACACACTCCTTATGTTAGAACTACAGAAGGGATGGAATGCCTCACAGAAAGAGCCTGAAATAATACTGACCCATACCACTGTGAAACAAACTAGTTTTTATACTGCCAAATACAATTAATATATTCTCTGCTGATACTGCAAGGTCAGATTGAGATACCAGGAGACCTTTAAATCAAAATACCAGCAGAGATCTAAGATCCAACTAATTCCCAGACATGATGGCTGACAAAAGCATCCAGGACTTCTTCACCTGCACTGGGATTCAGAGACACAGCACTTCTCTAGAAGGTGGACTATAACAGAGTCACAGCCCCTGAACACATGCTGCTCCCTAATTCAATCTGGCTTTCCAGATGCACTGGGTACGCACCCACGGAAATCCTGCAGCTGAATCTTGTCACCAAGGAAATCCAGGAACTCCAGGAAACCCTGACTCTCTACTGTGTTACTGAAGACTTCTTCTTCAGTTGTCTACAGAAGGAAAGCAGAAGTAGAAAGAAGCACAAGGAATACAAAGAACAGGTAGCAATTTCTATAGACAGTTCAACCAACAAACATCTCTGCTTTAATAAATTTCTGATCTAGGCCCTGCCATGGTGCTGAGGTCCTGTGCCTCAGCCCCAAGCTGCCATGAGGGATAGAGGTAAGGCTCAGAGATCCACAAAGCCTATACTGCCAGAGACACTGCAGGTGGAAAAGGCAAGCCAAAGGATAAATGGCACAACACAAATGCTGCTGCCTCCACGCCACTGTTTCTGGGAAGTACACACTGTGCTATAACATCCTTTAAGCTAAAAAAACTGATTCTTTGCATTTTGCCCCAAGTACCATAGGATCTGATGGGTCTTACCTGTCCAGGTTTTTGGTAGATGACCCCAAATTTGAAGTTATTGCTTATGACGTGTTCATCGAATGCAACAATAAGCTGTGAGGCCTGAGGTAATGGGAACAGAAATTATTAACTGGATGTCATTAGCCAGACCTTGGTGGAAAAGTGATGCACAGACATATTAGAACACTGTACCTTGGGATAGAGGACAGGAAAGAAGCGTTCAACATTCACATCCTCACACAGTAGCTGTTGAGTGAGAGAGATGGAAACAGAAGTGTGATTATCATGCGCTCAGGTTTGCTGCAGGCATGAGAGTGTAGGCACTGTTTATAACTATCTGACAGAAGCCCGTTCAGGCAAAAATTCTGAGGTAAAATTAGAAGAGAAAGAAGGCAAATGGAAAGGTAAAAGGTAAACTATATGACAATTCTACTGAGGAATAGTAGAAAAAGAGGGAAATGAGAGGACAGAGGTGAAAATAACTTGAAGAATGAGGCCTTAAAGAAAACAGGCAAGCATGAATCTCACCTTTGCCATCTGAACAGCATTGGGAAACTCATTCAGACAGGAAATGGGAATTAGATCATGTTTGGTGCCAGTACGAGTCCTGACACAAAACAAAAAAGGCATTAGAGACAAGGCTGAAGGGAGACACAAGCAACACTGGCTCTTTAAAGAAAGAGTAGCCATTTCTTCAGAGTATTGTTAAAGCAGTTAATTCCAGAGGGTTCATTTTAACCATGGTGCATAGAATCACTGGAAAAGCAAGGTATTTTCATGTCTTACTGCCCACCACTTATTGTGGCGAGCAGAGAAAGACAAAACAGGAGCCCTTAGTGTCTCTGCTCCTTTGCACTCTTGTCTGACTCGAAGAAATATTTTGCTTCCCCCTCCACACTGTTTCCTTTCACAGAAATCTAAATGTCAAAATACAATTCACGGACACAGAATAATAAGGGATTCATTCATATGATCAGTGAGGGCTTGAAATATTGTTAAAAGGTCTGTTTAAACAGCCTAGGAAAGCAGACCTATACAAAGCAAAGGAGGTAGAAACTGGTGTAACATTGTTTCAGAAAGCCGACAGAGGAAAGCTGCCTTTCTCTTTGTATGTGTATTTAAGGAGAGATATCTTTCCAAGGAGGAGGAAATATTGGGCTGTCAAAAGCCTCTTCAAACTATTATAAACAAGCTATTGAGCAAAAAGTTCTGCATATAATAAAATACCTTACTAGAGGAATAACTACCCTTTTGCTTTTCCCTGGTCTCTTCTACATAGGAATATAAACATTCCCAGGCAGAGCTCACAAACAGGATCTCTGTTCCCAGATTATTGCTGGCAGTCTGAAGCATTCTCTGCAGACACTGGAGGGAACCCACTCATGATTTTCTCATAGGTAATTCCTATGCAGCCATTTTTTTCCCTCAGTCCTGGACAAATCCTTGTCAGCAGCTACTGTACGTCACTTGGGTCCAGTAGCACTGCCTACTGAGAGTGTACCCAGCCCATAGGGCAGTAAAAAGCTTCTCTGCAGTGGCCTCTCACCTACCCAAGATCCTTCTCTGTTCTTCTTGTAGTTCATTCAGCAGTTCTCTCTAGGTAATGTGTCTCTTCACAACCCTCTCTAAGGGTTATGGCTTCACAGACTGCCCTGGGAATCTAGGGAATGGTGTAGATCACCTCCAAGGGAGCCTTAGGCTCAAGTACAAAGCCTGGGCTAGGCTGTCCTCCAATTAGGGAACCCATATTCTCCTAGAGAGTACTCACATGTCTCTAAGTGGACAGAATAAACAGAAAAGCTTTCTATTTGAGGGAAGAACATGTACTGTAAAGATGCACCTGTAAGCATCACACTACCTTCTTTATGGAAACTGCTGAGAGCAACTCAAGAGCAGAAGGCAAGGAAAAAAATTTCAAATGTTTCTTTGCAGTTTCTTTTCTCTTCAGAGGAAAGACACAAAATTCCCACCCAGATCTATGCAGAGGGAGTGCAAGGGACAACAAGAGACACAGCACAGCAGCATACACTTCAATAACAGGCACTGTTACCTCAGCAACAGACGTAGATTTTCCTGTTTCTCAATCTGCTCATACTTCACAGAAAGTACTAGGTAGCCCAAGGACATGTCACTGGAGTAAAAGTTCTGGTGCTCCTGCAAACCAGGAACCAAAATGCATTAACCCCAACACACTTCCTGGAGAAGTTTACCAGGTTGGTTTCTTTGCATACAACCTCTCACTCAAGATTAGTTAATTTTTAATTTAACTAGGAGTAGCATGCTTCCAGATGTATGTATGTTGTCATCCAGCCCACTTGACCATAAGTGCATGAGCATATCAGTCAAAGTGCATCCAGTCAGTTCAGCTCCTTCTCACATGCCCAACATCAGAAGGGCTTCTGAGAAGGAACAGTATTAGAACAGTCAACAACATATTTTGAAGAAATTGAGTTTCTAGTACATAAAATCGTATCTTTCATGGACTTTCCCCATATCCATTTAGATTCTGTTTAACTAAGCAGTGTCTTCCAGACATTCAAGTGGATGTGCTTGTGGGAATTTTCTGTCTAAAGAGCAATGGCAGGATTATGGTAAATGGCTGAACTCCAAGTGTGCTCAATCTCAGGAAGGATACAAGTAAGCAAAGAGGTTTTGCAGATGAAGACTGGTCTCAGCAGTGCCAGCTAACACTGACTGAGCTTTAGTGGAGCGTGCCTGGAACAGAGTGATGCAGTCAAACAATAAAAGATACTGCAAACACTTTCACAGTCTCTATACATAAATGGCTGAAGCCATACTTTTCTCCTGGGTACACAGCCTTATTCCAGTGGACTAGGTATAGCAAAATATATTTTATATATTGCTATATAATATATACTCCTATATAATCTCTAACCACAAAAGGCTAAAGCCCTTTCAACAGGATGTGAATGGAAACCTCCAGCTCAATGAAAATACTATTTAGGTGAAATTGTGCAGAAATTACTTGCTCACTCTCATCATCCTAGTGGAAAAGCATCCTCATGCATGACACAGAAGTGGGACAGCAAGTTGTATTCAGTTGTACAGTCAAAATTTTCACAATTTGGAATATGTTCTGTGAAAGGAACACTCCAGGCACAATAAATTAGAGAAGAAGAAGTCAGAAGGAGCAATGTGTAATTTGATAAAAAATGGTTGCTAGTCTGTCAGCTCATTCCTCAGTCTCTTGTCTAGAATATATAGAAAATATATATGCCTAGAAGGTCTGCTGTGGCTCTGATGGATTGCAGTCTCTCTCAAAACACTGGTAAGATTGTCTTTTGCTGTCTACATTTTTTGTATTAGTCATAGTTCTGACTCACTGTCAAAAATAAAGATACATCTAGTGAAATACTCTGATATCTATGTGGACACAGCCACCTTGAAGTTAACAGACAAAAACCAATCCTCTCTTTGAAACAGAAAATAGGAATAAGTAAAACTGCAGTCCCTAAACCAAAATGTGAAGATGTACCTATCTAAACTTTTTAAGTATCAAAGATGTCATTGTTCTCACCTCCTCTCTGAGAGAATTGAGCAGAGGAACAGACAGATTCAAGGAGCAAAGTCTAGAATCAAAATCCTTAAACCAAAAGCCAAATGCCAGGCTGGATGCCCAAGACAGGCTGTTAAGGAAAAAGATGGCATAATGCCAACAAAAATCAGAACTAAAACGCAAAGCAAAAGAAGATGAGCCAAAGCCTGAAGTCAGTTGCAGTTAAAAGTAACACTGAGTTGCAAAGACCAGAAATTAAGATGCCTTTTGATGAGACTTCTAAGCCAGGCCCCAGCAGACTTGACACAGGGGGATCTCAATTGCTTTGGAGACTGTGCTATCAGCTCTGCAGCTGACATAGCTAGGCAGAGCTGCACAAATGGATGCAATCCTCACATGGGAATGGGTACCAAAATTAGTGGAGATCTTAAAATAACTGAATTTTTGACAAGGCCACTCTGGCTATGTAGCTTGGTCCTGAATGCAAGCCTGGGGTTTAAACTGAGATCTGAGCAATCTTATGTATGAAAAAACTTCTTATGATTTTCTTTCTCTGTAAAAAAACATACAGGTAACAGATGTCAGATTCATATTCCTTCAATGGACAGCAGCCTTTATTGTTAACTGTCCTGAAGTTAGAGATGAACTATCAAAAGGCTTTAAAGTTGATACTGAAGATTGCAAGTTAGTGATGACAAGATACCCTGGAGCTGAGATGACAAACGTATTAAGTACAAATTTGTACAGCCACAGAAGCAGTTTCTGTAACATTTAATATAGTCTGAAAGATAGCTCTGGATTTCAAACAGATCTCTGTAAAAACAATTATTTTCCATGGGCCAAGGGAAAATACTAACAGAACACATAAGGAAAGCAGACAGTTTGCCTAAGAAGTTATAAACCTACTAAGACATCTGCCATCTGCAGCAACTTTAACCAGCACAAAGAAAGGACAGCAAAAAGGAGAAATACAGGATCACACACCAATGTGTAGTAAGAAAGCTTCTCCCTCAGCACTGAGAGCTTCAAGGGCTTGAGAAACTGGACCCAACGTTTATTTGACTGGCAGTTACAACGTATACCTTTATTAAATCCTTTCTGGCTTCAGGCTATTTCTCTTTATTGCAGTCTTGAAAAACAACATAAGACATTGAATAATTCCCACAGGATAATACATAAGGTTTTACAGGCCTTCTTCCTAAAGGCTAAATAAATCTTACTGTGGAATCATCATATAAAATACAAAACATGAAGCAAGGAAAAGGAACTGAGCTATGGCTCAGTTCTAGTACTTTTTTTGGTTGTTGTTTTATAGGGTCTGCTGTATGATGTTCTGTAAAAAGTATCACAGAATTGTGCGAGTTTGAACAATCTGCAAATGCACATCCACAACACAGACATGCATATTAAGTCTGTGGCACCATACAATACTCTAATCCCCTGTCTTGCTTAAAGGATATTCCCTAAACCATTTGCTATGCCTCTCCCACCATGTGATGCTTTCAGACTCTTCTTCAGCTAAGTGTTTGCTATTATTCAAAGCATGAAAAAGACCTTTCCTGACATTGCTGAAATTACCTTCCCATGTTACCAACAAGAAAAAGATCCAACACAGCATCAAAATCACTGCTAACTTTGCACTCCAGAAATACTCTTCTAGTGGAAAAGCTCTGAGCTCTCTCCTTAACTAAGCTTTTAAACCATGGGGAAAGCTTTCTAGCCAAGGGTAGAGTTTTCTGTGACAGAAGAGTCCTGTTCACCTTGTTCTTTTCTGACACTGGCTTGCTCAAAAACTTGCAAGTTAACTGAACATGGACACATAGTCATGTCAGTTAAGGCAAAGAATAAAACACTGGACACCAGAAAAGGAAGAATATAGGAGAGAGCTTTCCCATAGGACTGAGGCACTAATGGTTGGGCACTTCACAAATGAGAAGCTCCACAAGAGAGGAAGTCCTGGATCTCACTTGGAAGGAGTGATGATGATATGGCCTTGCTTGAGCAGGAGTATGGACAAGATGAGCCCCAGAGGTCCCTTCCAACCTCAACTGTTTTGTGATATCAGGTCAGCAACGAATCCTACAACTGGACTGAAAAAATCATATCCAAATTTGCCTCTTGTCTTATCTGGCTCTGGAAACCTTCAAGAACAACCCTAAATCTACCATGACAGAAAAATAATTACAGTTGGCATTCAGAAAGCTTCCAGAAGGTTACAGGATAAATGTCCATTAACAGACTGCACAGCGGACCTGTTAGTCTTGAGGGGAAGCCTCCCAGAAGGCTTCTGTTTCTGCCTTAATTATTTATAAATCATATTAATATAATTTCCCAGGGTTGTGGAACAAGATTCGCTACAGAAGATCACTCTGACAAGCCCAATTACTGCAGAACAGGTCCCCAGCACTGTCCAAAGCACCACCTGTTCCTGGTTTTGAACTTATTCAGCAGTCACTGAGGGAGATCACTGAATAAGATGCAGTGTGAGCATACTTGTCAGGCTTTCTTATCTCCTTATGCCATGAACTAAACTCAGAAAAGATTGTGGGGTTTTCTCACTTCTTTACAGCTAATATCATCCTGAGATTCAGTCTGGTAAACAGACAATTCCCTAAACAAGCCCACCCAGATGGACCTTAATGGCCGGCCAGCAAACATTCACTTTACGAGGCCTAGCTCTGTTTCCCTATGTGTCAAATCAGAATTTTTATATTCACAGAGCATTTAGCACCAAACTTAGTTAAATCAACAACTATAAAACACATGGTCCATTTCATCATATACATTTTGCAATGACACTCCACACTGAGGGAAATGGACTGTTCTGCTTCCTACTGAGGAGCTTGCACTGTCAGTGCTGAAGTCACCTCTAAAAGTAATGCCATTTCCACTTCCAATACTATTACACTCTTGTCCACTTGTTATCCCAAGGCTGGTATCTTTACAGGAGCCTCAAAAGACCTTCTTAAGTAAATAAAAGTATTTCCTGTGCAAATAATTCTATTAATGCATAGGATGATGCACATTTCACAAGGGGACATGATCAACTTAAAACACTACAGACCGTATCATAGTATATACCTCATTTACATCAGTTCAAGGCATCATAAGGAACTGAAATACAGCAGCAGTGCAGATATTTTTAAGTCGACCAGAAAAAGTCTGAGGAACATTTCAGCCTTGTGGCTGGGTGGGCAAAGAAGGCTCTGAAGGTCACCCTTACCTTTCCCAAAAAATGTTTGCGGTACAGCTTGGCTGTGGGGTCACTTTCCAGTTTCACTTTACCACTCCAGGAAAAGGGTACATCAGACAGAGTTGGACTCAAGTTGGAGAGGTTGTGGCTGGTCCCTTCAATCCAGTAACCCCCAAACTGGGGTAGGATAATGAGAGGATATGGCCACCCCTTCTGTAATACCTATTCAGAAGGACACAGAGCATTAAAGCTGACAGGTCTGTGAACTGAAAGGCCAATAAGCTGAAAAACCAAGGAAGGTCGAAGGATGAACAGAGAGAGAAGAGAGCAGCACTAACTGACCTCATGGATGCTGGGATAAGGAATATACTCCTCTTCTGTCTGAAATCAGAACAGGCCATTAGCAAAAACATATGACATCTTTTAAAGTATTATGCTCTCGTGACTGTGCAAGCTGTGCCTTCAGCTTTTATTCTGCCCCAGGTCATCCTTAAGAGCTGTACTTCAGGACTTAAGGTTAGACTCCATTTCCAAGGTCTCAGCATTATAACAAAGAACTTTGAGAACAATAAACTTAGGAGTCAGATTCTACCCATCCTCTTCCTCCAAACTACAGGGAACATGGAAAATGTGGAAGTAGCCAAGCTAAGGCAAACTTGATGTGGTTAGGAGTGGCAGCCTCTCTCCTCTCCTTCCACACAGCGTCAGACAGCTGCTGTCCTGCTGACAGGGAAGACAATAGGAATGGTGGAAAAAGTGCTGTTATTTACAGTGAGATTGAGACTGTGTCATATCCCTGGCTGATCTGTGGGATTCATCTGAGCAATGCCGAGGTGTGACTCAGAGAACAGAGCAGTATCTGGGCCATTTATGCCAGCTGGATATCCCCTCCATCACCACAAAGAGCTCTGACTATTTCCATCAGAATAAAGCTATGTCTATTCTCGATGTGGCTTTTTTAATAGGTCATCCCAAGATAAAAGTCAAGGTCAAGTTTGATTTTAAGGTTAGTAGGCCTGAGCTGAGACTGAAGAAATGGAGTTTAATCCTCAGTTTGAGGATTTAAAGATAGGATCTTTAATCTGTTCTTATTGACTTAATATTGGACAAAACAGATCAACTTTCTAGTAGCATCTCTACGAGTCATCAAGCAGACTACTGAAATAAATACTATGTGGTTTCACAAATATTATTACAGATCTTAAATTGAATAAATTTAAGGAATTACTTAGTCAAAATAACACTTTTTATAATAATAAACTCTTATTGGAACCACTTAAATTATAAACAGGGAAATGTTAATTCTATTTCAGCTACATAGTTTCACTCCCTTGTGCAGCAACTAGGAAAAAAAAAAGAAATGTAAAAAGGCAAGCATGCAAGTGTTCTTGGGATGTTTGCAGACTCCCTGTTCATTCCAGTATAAAAGTACATTGCAAGCCAGGTCAGTAATTATCTGCCATTCTCAGCAATTCAGGAGGCAACAATAACTTGGCCTGACCTTGAGAGGAGCTGGAAGGGAACATCTTTGCTCATCCAGACGACTCCCCTGGAAACATAAAGTCACAGACAGTGAATCCTGTATTTTAGCATTTCTGTTTCACTTACCCTCTGCGTCCTTCTCCATATCCTCAACACGCATATTTTGTCTCTATAAAATCTTCTATTTTAAGCAAGTTTGGAACATTGGGATAAAAAGGAAAAGTGAAGCTAGAAACTGCCCAGTCCCCTAATCTGGCATTAAAACTGAAATGCTACACTTAGGCTTATATCTCTTAAAAAGCAGACAACTGGCAGATATTAAAAACAATCTCCCAAACTGATTCTCTTATTCGATTCTCTAATCTCTTCTAGCTACCTTCCTTCATATCCTAAATAAAAAAAAAATAAAAAGAAATTACTACAAGATGGATTGGAATAACAGGGCAAAAGCTACTGGCTGCCTACTTTCTTCCTGAATGAGGAGCTGGCATCCAGACTTGAATCTCCTCCTCAAGGCTACTCCATCCCCTGCCTTCTCACCACAGCAAAGTACCTCACTTCCACCACATCTCTGCAGCAGAAGCACACAAGAATAGGACAACTTTAGTGAGGAGACTGAGCAGAGGCCCAGATCGGAAAATATCAGAGTCAACAGGCCACAGTCCAAGTGGGCATCACAGACAGAAGAGTAAGAAGCAGAATTTGCATCATCTATCAGATAGAAAGGCAAGGACCAGGATTTAAAATGTAGATTTCTCTCATACACAGTATATGAGTACTCAACTACTGTCACTGAAATCTTGTAGCTACATTTTTATATACCATCAGTGACTGCATAATGGTGAGGCTAATCAGGGATTCCAGACAGGATAAGCAGCTCTTGACTTTGTTGTGAAAATAAGCAGGATTGGATTTATAACAGCCATGTCTGTGCACATATTCTACAATGGAACTAGCTGGTCAACTAGATTCTGACAGAAATAGGTAAATCTCAGAGTGCTACACTGGAGACTTAGGAGGCACAGGAACAAAAGTTTTGGACAATGCTCCAACTGTACAGGGTACAAAAACTGGTAGCATAGTACCACTAACACTGAGCAACAGCAACCCTACTGCTGAGGATTTGTAGTAATCAGGATGCTCTCTGCAGGAGTAACAAAAGAAAAAAAAAAGAAAGAAAAAACCCAACACACATCTACTTCACATAAAAACAAGGATTTAGGAAAATGAGAAAGTTTATTAGAAGAACCTAAGAAGAAACCATTAAAAAAAACTAAATCTGCAGGAAATCATGAGAAGCCAGACCATGAGTGCACAACAAATGCTTGACATCTTTTAAAAACTCTGAGAAACATCAGAAGTAAACCAGTATGGCCACACTCCAGGGTAAGGGAGACTAGTAGTAGAGCATGAGGCCATTCTTCAGAAGTCTTGGGTTGAGTTCAATCACAAAAAATAAAAGTAACAACAAAATTTAATTGGTTAAATATAGAAACGCAGTAAAACAAGTGAGGAACAACGAGTAGATAACAAAAAACCAAATTATTTTCCTTAGTTCTACAAGGAGAAAGAATCTTCACATGTTTTCTACAGGGTGACACAAGATCAAACTACAAAAGCTGAGCTTCGAGACAGTTACACACCCTCCCCAAAGCAATTGTTTTTTTTTGTATTTTCAACAATGGAGACTAAACAAATACCAGCTTGGAAATATTCTTCATAGGAAAACTTTAGAATATGTATTTTGAATTGTGATGTCAATACACAGTATTGACAAAATTAAAAGCCAATTACCAGGATGTGGTGAGTTGTGAAATTAAGATGAAACACAGGTTGACAAGTGATCTTTATCTTTTGCAGAGGCAGTTAGTTACCATTTTGTTTTTAGGGAAGTTTCAGAGGGGAAAATGTTGAGTTCCTAGAATGTTAAGTGCTAAAAAGCATTTTGTTGCTGCGTTTCAGTTGTCAGCCTACTGAGCTGAGGTTCACAAGGAAGACTAGATTCTGAAACAGGGATTTGGAAAAGAGACAGAAAGTCCTGTGCACTGTCAAAACAGGACTGAGGCAGGATGGACACATAGGTACAAAGCAGCCATGTGGGAACCCAGGACATCC
>VWYI01044987.1:0-17151 GCA_013399455.1 Anthoscopus minutus
TCTTTATTACTTGTGTGTAAATAATTATAAATGCAAGTTTTCAAAACTTTAGAAAACTGTGTTTCAGCAACAAGTCAGTCACCAAGGTGGCTCAAGGTACAACTGTGAAAAAATAGTGAAAAGTGCATTGCTAAGACAAGCAAGCATTGTTGGTAATAATTAATTATAATTATAATCTGGATTTAAGTAGGTGAATTTGTTTGCCCTGGAAACAGAAAAGACTTTTTATAGCAAAAAAGACAATTTCTCTGTTTATATTGTCACTGTTAGTTCTTCCAAGGTTCATTACTTGTGGCTTTGTAAATATGTCATGTAAATTACTTCTTTTTTTGTGTCTTATTATAACTTTTTTGTTTTAAATCTGACTTGTATTAGTTGTTGTAGTGGTTTAGGTTCACCAATTTGAGTTTCCTGGCCAGTGCACCAAATAATGTAGTCGGTTTAGCATTGGGTAAAATTGCCAGTGCACCTACTAGAATTATTTACTCATTTCCTGCTCTAAGATTTTAATTAGGAGGAAGACAAAGCAGGTTCAAAACTTAAAAGGTATAAGGAAAACTTTATTAATAGAACTAAAACAATAAGAATCAGAATAAAACCATCAGAATGCTTCTCCTCTCCCTACCACACTTATTGTCTTTCCCAACTGACAACATAGAGACAAAACCTGGGATTGTCAGTCAGTTACCAGCTCTACAATAGTCTTTCATCAGTTCTTGTAGCAAGAGGAGTTTTCTCTTGCCATACCATGGAGACTTCTCCAGAAGAAACAGTTCTCTCATGGCTTTTAATTTCCATGATTAGCAGCTGCCTAGATAATCTTCTATCATGAAGTTCCTCCCATTTTCACAGCCTTCCCACAGCTGAGTTAATGGGCCATGTCAATTATAGGGTATTTTAAGGATGAACTGTTTAAAAACAAAAGTTCTCTTCATCTGTCTCTAAGTCATCTTCATCTCTGGGAACAGAGGTCTTCTTCTCTCCCTGGGGGCAAAGGGTCTTCATCACTCTTATCTCTCTCTCTGTTCAAGTTACTTATGGGATCACAGTTACTTCAACATCTGCTTTGCTTGATTATAGATACCTCTGCTCACAGAAATACAGCTTGAACACTCCATCCCCCCATACTTTCTCATGAGTTAAAGGGGATATTTTAGTGTATCATAGTCCATCTCCATGGCTTTACCAAAAGAACTTTCAGCCCAATACTAAGGCATCTCCTCATTCTCCTTCTATCTGGGACTTGACTCCTTCTTTACTGACCTTGGTTCTTCATATGTTGTCCTCTACATATCTTCACTCTGTCCTTTTCTCTCACTCAAGAGAGGATTAACGTTTTGGAAGTTTGATCTGTGCACTCTAAGAGTTAATATCTTACCCAGGCTTGCGGATGGTCATGATGGTTTCTGCTGGGCATTGACTGAAGCAGTCATGGTGATGGATTTGAGGCTGTGCTGGGGGCTGTTCCCAGATCTCAGGGGGCCCAGCCAGAACGGTGGCTGGTCTTTGGCCCCTGCTTCCTTCAATTTCAGCTGTGGGCTGATGGGTTCCACTTCCTCTCCCCGGCAGCCACTGGGGCTGTGTGGGCCACACGGCACCCAGTTATTTCTTCAAAGCCAGAAGCAAGAGAGAGATTTTCTGGGCTTGCCTGTCATTAAAATGTGAATTTCACAGAAGCAGACCCAGTTTCTGAAGGATTTCATGGGTGGTCAGTTCTCAGAGCTAGCCAGCTATTGTTTTTTTCTAGGCACAGAGGAAGCTCTTCTCTCTCTGAGAGAGAGGGAGCAGCTTCTCTCAGAAAGATTACTTCCGTGGGTGGCTTCTTTGCTCCTCATCAAATATCAATGCAAAACCAGCACAATTGTTTTCATGGAAATGTGAATGTGGAAAGTGAGTAGCAAGTTGTACTCTAATAAAAAATGTGTTAACTGATTGGAAACATCTTTTGTTTTTTTCATTATAGTCCTTTGAAAAAATCAAATTCAACAAACATACCATTAGCAATATGCATATATCAACAGAAATCCATAAAGTTTGAATCAATACATATGAAGAATTTTCAAACGAAATAAGCAAATGATTCTCAGTCTCTAATGACCTGTTTCCTGTCTGTATCAGCTGAAAGTAGCAGAGATTTAGGGAAGTTTCTTCAGGTAAAGAAAAGTTGCAAAATTAAGATATTTATGTGAAGCTTTTAGATGGTATTGCATGTGATTGTAAATTGAATCTGCCTTTTTCAGATTTTGCACATATCCTCATTCTGTTGCCAGAAGTGGAACTCCTGAGGGACTTTTCCTAAATTTCAGCTATGTAGAAGCTTCACATGCTTACATTAGCATGTAAAACACTTGCTTTTTTATTTTGTCACCAGCTTGTTCTGTGTTAAGCACTAGAAATCATGCAATAACCATGCAAAAGAACTGAAGAAGCAGGCCTGTGTTTGCCAGTAATTGGAAAATGCTGTTGTAGTAGGTATATTTTGTTACTTGTGAGCTCTGTATGGGTTTTTGAATATGCAGTCTTCAGATTTTTGTTGCTGTTTGTTACTGTCTGCAGTGGAATACTGTTAAACCCAGAGAATTACTGTATATGAATATTCCAACTAAACATCAAATATTTAATTGACAGGAGCCAAAACCAAGCAGATATTCTTCAAGAGGTGTTAGCATGTTTTTGAGCTATTTCTTTTCTTTTACCTGAATTGACTCTTCAAATATCCTCCAGCAGAACAGGTGAAAGTAAGTTACATGCTCTAGTAGTAAAATATTACTAAAAGAACAAGCATTCCAATAGCAGTATAATGATCACTGTTCACATGGGTCTTAGTAAATGATCTTTTGCCTTCAAAATCATAATAGGCTTATTTTTTTCACGGAGTGAAAATTTGCTATTTAATATTTGCTCTTTCAGGAATTTATAGGCTTTTGTTATTTTGCAGTCAAAAGTGCAGTTTTTGCTTGTTTTCTTTTGGAAAGGTTAGCACTTTAAAGTTTTTCTTGTTATAATGTGTTGTGCTTCTGGCTGCTGGGCTGTTTACAAGCATGCAATTGCCATCTGATATTTAGCCCTGTAGGACATTTTGGTTATTTTCAGCATTTGGAATCACAAATACAACAGGCTACATGAGTCACTGAACAGATACATTACCATTTGGCTAATTTGTTTCTCTGCCTTCTGTTCTTGTGGTGTCCTCAAGCTTCACCTGTAACAGGACTGATGGACTTTTCATAGCTCATTAAACTATTTGATTAACATCTGCCTTTGAGATACCTTTCTTGAGAAGCACTACTTTATAGGGATTTTTTTCCTTTCTGTTTTTTTAGTTCTCATTTGTCATTGAAAACTGTCCTTGGAACAGAAATTTGCAAGAATCTTTCAAGGACTTGGGACTCGTGAAAATGTTTCTTAGGCCTGGAACTAGAGGCAAAGGCAAATTTTAATCCAGGAAGTTATGTCTGTTAAAACTAACAGCAGTCCTGATCTGAGGTCTCACTGGAGACTAAGGTGAATGATACTTTTCCTTCTGGTCTCCAACCCCAGTTACCACTGAAACCTGGTATCCCCACCACCAGTATTGGAAAGCTACTGTCTTAATCCTCAGCCATCTGCTCCTCTGCCAGTACTCCTTTTCCTAACCTTTGCTGCATTTTTACCCCACTTTGCATAATCTAATGGAGTTGGGTACCAAATCACCTTCAAACCTAGAGGTCTTTGAGAGCTGTACAAATTCCTGTAGCAAACTGCACAGAAACCAATTGTGTGGGCTCAGTTAGGCATTACACTAGTGTGATGCATGCCAACATGAAATGCATGCTCTGTGTAAAAAAAGTAAATTTAAATTTGCGACATTTCTTGACAACATTTGTCGTTGTAGTTAGCTTCTTTCTGCTAAAAAGATCATGCTGTGAAAATGTTATTCTGCTTAAAAAAAATTAATTAAAAATGCTGAGTTTATTGCTTGGAAGATAGACTTTGAACTTAACTGTCATGTTGAGGGAGAGCTATAAAGGCTGACAAAAGGGCAAAACTCCAGATCACTGTTGGCATTTACCAGCACAGCATGAAAGGAGAGAGTATTAAATGTGTATAAGGTAATGTACACATTTTAGAATAAATAATTTTAGAATAACATATCTTCTGCTCCCATTGTTTGAATACACGGTATTGTGCTACCCGTTCTTAAATGTATACTGCAGTACAGATAATTAGGGAAAAAAATGTTTCCCACTAGCAAACAAAACAAGGCTAACAAATTAAAAGCCAGACTGAACAGTGAACTTAAAATGCATCAGTTGGGCCAGTAGATGGTGCAAAATGCCTGCCTATGAAACAAAGTCATGAAGGTTCACCAGCAATGAAATCCAATCTAATCAATTCTGAGAGAGTGAAACATGTAAAAGTATTTCTGTGTTCTAAAAATTCTTCTGCTGACAGTAGATTGTCTCTAAAGGAGTGTGGGTTTGCTGTAATTATTGTTAAAGTCAAGGCATCAGGAGGAAATATTACAAGTTGCAATGTGTGATTTTTTTTTAAAGTTGGTAATTTCTTTTTACATGGCTGTTAACATGATCGTGGATAATTTTCACAGCCAGTGTTTGAACTATAGAGGTCATTGAGGTTTTTCTCAGAGATTATTGCAATTCCTCATCAGACATCAAGATGATACCGGAGTTGTGAAATCTACTGTCTGGATACTCTTGGTGCAAGATCAGGCTTTTTCAAGTGACATGTTGTTGTCACGTGCAGACATGGCTGCTGAGTTCAAAATGGTGAAGTATATGTGTGAAGGAGGATGAGACAGCAGCAGCCTAAGCTGCTTCTGCTCTTAGTGATGCTCAGCGTATATCACAACCTAATTTTGGTCAAGAGTTAAGTAACTAAATATAACAAGATGTTAGGAGTTGCTTTAGAAAAAGAAAGAAAAAAGCCAAAAAAGCAGGTGGTTCCATCCACATGTCATGACCAGTAGCTGCTCCTAAATCCATATGTCTCCCTGGCTGCTGTCACAGAAGCCTACAAGGTTTGTGTCCTTGCTGCAGGTGTTGCTGAGACTTCCTTGTGCATGCAGGCCTCTATCTCTAATGGCAGGTGCAGGCCTATGGTTGTCTCCAGTAGCTGATGCTGTTAATCTCTCAGGTATCTAGTGCTCCATTTTGACCCCTCAATTTGCCTACTTGCAGAACCTCATCTGGTTTTGGAATTTGGCCTCTGATCTTACAGTATATTCGGTACCTTAGTCCCATACCTTGCATCCTGCTTGTTGCCTAGACTAGGTTTGCTGGTGAATTACAAGTATCTACTTAGAGCTGCATGACACTGAAAATCCTGGGGAAGGTGCATGTTTTTCATTCTGTCTGATTCCTGGCAGCACGGTCCTTTAGGCCCTTCTGACCTGTGGTCCCCTTTGCAGTTGCTGGCACACATGTAAGTGTATTTAGATTTTTCTCATCTTGTTTGGAAAAGTAGTATAGCTATGTGGTTCAGTAAATAGGCAGACTGTTGTACACATCCAGGGCTTTGCTAAGCAAGTGTATTGACCTGTTTATTCTTCTTAATGAGTTATTGCATGGTAGTTTACACATTTGTTCCAAAGTCTAAAAAAAGCTGGAGAAAAAGGAGAGTCTGTTGATATAGCCTTTGCCACTTCAGATAAGGAAATAGTCAATGGTTAGAAATATTATGATGTTCCTCCTCTTGATAAAACCATTGGACACATGGAAAAAAACCAACTTGTAGAGCATGAGGAAAATGGATATGTCCACTTTCAGGAAAACCATAAAGGTCTTTACTGAAAAACAAGTTGTTAGTCATTTTATTTACAACTGTGATACCAGAATACTGCTTCCTTTTTATGGTGTCACTAAGCTCCTATGGACAGAGGAGCTGCTTTGATTCCATATTAATGCAGATTAAACCAATGCCACATTAACAGTCAGTTTAGCAACTGAACTCTTCCTGTTCTTCTGGATCCATACACCTGCGCCTTTCCTGTATGTTTTACCTTATTTTCAGTTTGTGTAACTAGTACGTGTCAAGTATATGATGCACATTAAACTTTCACTGAAGTGTCTCTTCCTTACCCTTGTGTAAAGAGCCGAAAACCTACATGTCAGGGGTAGAAATCTTTAAATAAGATAGCTGAATTGTAAACAGTTTTATTTTTAAAAGAATCCCTTTGTGAAACAAGAAGATTCTGGTTTAGGAGAGGTTGGTGATGGGTGATGGTGATGATAATTTCATGAAAATAACTTTTTACATTCAAAATAAAACAATAAATAGTATTTGAGTGCATCAGAAACTATTGTTTTCCCAAACCATTTAATTAAGTGACAACTTATTTTGAATTTTACAGAAAAGTTCCTAATATGAGGAGATTTTCCTTTATAACTGCTCAGCTGTACCTCCTCAGTTATAAACACTGAGGATTGTTACTCTAAAAGGCAAGGATGTAGTGGAAATAATTCCTTTATCCTTGTGTATCACAAGGCAAAACAAAAAACGCTCATTTTTGAGTGCTCAGATTAGCTCTCTGTGTATTCCTTCTGCCCTTATTCTTGCTGTAGCTGGCTTATTGGCCTATCGCCTTATAATTTGTTTGTTTGTTAAAAATGTTCTATTACATTTTAAATTATGGTGATTAAAATGCATTCTTAATTGTTTCCAGACAGGACAACAGTGTAGACTCAACCTCTTCACTGAGAGAAGACAGCAAGCTGGAAGGTCAGGAATCAAAAGGTATGTTGTAGAGAAAGCTGAAATTTTGTGTTCTCAGTGTCAGCCAGTGACTAATTCCAGGTAGCTGACAGCTCTCTTGTGAACAGAGGATAAACATTCATTGAGAAAGAATATTTCTGTCTTGTGTACTTTCTCGTCTTAAATGCAAAAATGCAGCTTGTGAGGCGTTCAAGTGTTACAGTTATTGGCAGGATAGAAAATGCAAAGGCAATTTAGTATTGGTGCACATACTTTTACACAAGCAAAAATTATTTTTAGCTGTATTTGTTTAGTATTTGTATTTAGTTTAGTTTAGTATTTAGTATTTGTTTTATTCCAATCATTAAATCTGCACATATAACAATTGCCAATGTTAGTTTGTAGATGAAACATTAGAACTATAGGTGTTTCTGTCTCAGTCTGTTTATTTTCATTTTGACTGGCTCTAAGCAGAAAGATCAGAAATAGCTTTTCCAGTAAAAGAATGTTGCAAATCCCTCTGAGCTGCATTTCTCTTCTGCAAAGAAAATTTGCTGCTTGCAACTTCTATTTCACAATTCAGAATGTTGTCTAAAAGGTGTCTCTTGGAATGACTTTGTGAAACTTGTTTCTTTTCTGAATTAGTGAGAAGAGTTAAATGGGCAAGGAAGGAGTCATACATAATAAGAGCATCAGAACTCTTAGGAGTGAGTTGCTGTGACTATTAGTAATCCTTTAAATGTTGCTTGTTGTACTATGTGTAGGAATCTTAGAACTGACAGATTTTCTGCAGATTTCCTTCACTTCTGTGTTATCAAAGGGAATTGATGGTTATTTTAAGTGATATCATAGCTGTTTTTTATGACTTAGTCAACCAGAGTATTATGATGGCTTTGGGCTATAACTGTGGCTCTACTTAAGATGTTAGCTTTAAAGAATTTCTGAGAATATTGTGTATATTAGAAGATAAAACTCCAGTCATTCTCCTTCACTGCAGCCTGAGAAGCTGTGGGAAAAAGAAGAGAAAATGAGAGAATAAGCAAAAGTGGATAAAATTAATTTTAATAATGGAACTAGGTGTAATAAAATGAATTTTGTAACTGTAGATGAAGGAAAAAGTAAAAGTTACCAAAATGAAAAAGATAATGAGAAATGCCAGCCATGATCCTTATTACTGTAAAAACACAGGGGCAAAAGAGTGAAAAAAATCCTGTTAGCTCATTAAACATCTGTCGACCAAAAAGCTCGTAAATGGAACCCAAGGTTGTTCTGCCCAGCTTCTCTTCCTTCCTAAGTCTGGGACAGACATGAGTGACTTAATATTTTGTTCCTTCTTAATATGACCAATTGATTCCAAAAGGAATCCAATGGTGGGCTGACCTCAGCCAGCAGGAGGCATGTGCCAATCCCTCAGTTACTTGTCCCCCAGTGGGGTAAACGTGACCATCAGCAAAACCAAATGAGAAAAACTTATGAATCAATATAAAGACTCTTCAGTAAATGAAGCAAGAGCTGTACATTGAAACAAAGCAACATTAGAGACTTAGTCACAACCTTCCCTTGGTAGCCAGAATTTTAGCCATTTCCTGGAAAGCTGAGAACTCAGCATGCATAATAATTATTTGGGAAGGCAGATGCCAGTGTTGTATGGTGGAGCGTATCCCTTAGGTCAGTTTGTCTCAGCTGTCCTGGCTCTGTGTCCCTCCCAGTCTCTTGCACACCCCCAGTTTATTCTCTATGGGCTCAGAGTGAGAAACAGAGAATCCCTGAGGCTGTGTAAGCAGTCTGCAGCAGTAGCCAAACTGTGTTATCACACTGTTTGTGTGTTATCAACACTGTTAGAGAAACAAATGCAAAAGCAGCATCGTGCACTCTGCTGTGATGAAAATTAACTCCATCCCAGCCTGACTCAGTACAGGTCAAATTAATTTGGACAGTGACTTAGGATGAGCAGGCTCAGATACTGAGTTTCAGGCTTTGAACTGTGATCCAGTGATGCAGCTGATTTTTTGATCCATGGAAATGCTGCATGGTTGACCAGCACAATAAGTATATACTGACTGATACTGTGAAGCAAGACAGAAAAATTATCATTTCTTAATCCTGTTTTTCCCCATTCTGATCTTTGACATACATTGTGGCTTGCAAGGTAAAGTTAAAAGGATATTGTTCAAAGGTGACTAAATGGTTTGGGAAGTAGGGGAAACTGCATGTTGAAACTTCAGTATTAATCTTGAAGTTACTGTCACAGTAGGAACAGGCCAAGACTACGTAGGATCAAAGACAACCCATGTATGTTCCTCTCATGAGTTGTTTTTTTACACGCTGCTGTGAGAAGGATTTTTTTGTAACTTTGTTTCTGTTTTAGGCTTTTAGATTTTATTACTTCAAAGTTATGCTTTATCTTGCAAAAAAAAAGGTGAAAAGTGATCTATAAACTTCTTTTGTATGTCTTAACATACATTTTTGTATGTGAGCTGAATTTGCTTTCCTGTTAGCTTTGTTAGGAATTTTTGAGGTGCCACATGCCTTAACTGTGTATATGAGTGCATTCTCAGGGTAAGTGGGCAGAATTCTTAAATCTGAACTTAAATGCTGTGACTATCATAGCCTGATACAGAGTGATCAGAAGCGAGTAACTGAAGTAAGTATGTATAATACAAAAAGTTTTCAATGCTGAATCAACAAAACCCTAATGTTTTAAAATACTATCATTATTTATAAAACCATTTTGAGATGTTTTTTTTACTCCCTCCCTTTGTTTTTTAAGTAGAGAAATTGATTTTATAGCTTTTGAAATAGTCAATAATTTTTTTTTTCCATACTCATCTTAAAATGCATAACATAGTTGAGTGTCATTTTTGAGGTTGCGTTCTGAAAGTTAGGCTTACTTAAGAGCTAAACAAAAATCAGTTTTGCACTGCAAAAGCTTATAAAAGCATAAAATTTTATGGCAATGTAATTAGGAAAATAGATCATATAACTTCATAGGAGGGAATAAATTTTTCTGGTACTGCTGCTCTGCTATACTTGTTCTTTTAGATTGGCATAAAAATGTGTTAACACTTGTATAAATTAGCTTTAATAGTTAGAGGAGAAAAAGAAGAGGAATTGGTTATCTTATAGATTTTTTTTTTCACTCTCTTAATTTGCAGAGTAACATTTTAAGCAGAAGTGATTATGTAAGCTAAGGTAAAAACAGTTCTGTTAGGCAACTCTCAGATAGTTATGTTTGTGTTACAGGCAAGGGAGAAGATAGTGATGTCCTCAGCATCAATGCAGATGCATATGATAGTGACATAGAAGGCCCATGCAATGAAGAGGATGGCCCAGATGTGCAAGAGAGCACTGTCAGAAATGGAGCCAGTCAGATAGATGACCTTCAGAAGGACATTGAGAAGAGTGTGAATGAGATACTGGGGTTGGCAGAGTCCAGCCTGAAGGAGCCCAAAGCAGAAACCCTACCTGTTCCTCCATCAGAAGATGTTCAGCCATCAGCACAACAGCTGGAGCTTCTGGAACTTGAGATGAGGGCCAGAGCTATTAAGGCTCTGATGAAGGCTGGTGATGTGAAAAAACATCCCTGAGACTGTTCAGATTTCATTTTTCCTATTTGTTTCGAAGAAGGTGATGTCTGTTCTCTTCAGTGCTACAGTATGTCTGGGTTGGGTATGACATTCCTAATTCAGGCTGTGCTGTGTATCCTGACCTGTGGTTCAGTGGCTTTATTGTCTTTAGTGTGCTGCTTCCATGACATGCACAGAGGTTGCTGCTACCCTGAGATGGTGTCCTTGTGCTGGGTCACCTCCTCATGGAGTCACACCACATAATAGAGCTGTGCCAGGAACTGGTGCCTTCCAGAATAATTATTGTAGAAACTTAGAATCATAGAATGGTTGTGGTTGGAAGGAATTTGCAACTGCTTAATTCTGCATCTCATTATAATGTAGGTATTCTAATTAAAATGATGATTTTTTTAAAAGCATATTCAGTTTTTGAAATTTGAATTCCTAAAGAGAAGGACTTTTACCTTCCAAATAAACAGCTGAACATGCTATTTTCAGAGTTATGAAAGTGCCTGAAAGAGAGCAGAGTTTATTACACTGCTATGTAGTTTTGTCAGTTTTCTTCACTCCTGTCTTTTGTATTATAACTGAAGAAAGCAGAATTTCTTCCTAACTGTAAAGCTTTTGTTTTGAATATTTGGCATAATATTTAGCAAGTCAAACAGTTAGGACCATGAGCTTGTAACATTCAACTGATGTAGTCATTTCATGTCCCCTGAAAGGAGGAAAATCCACCTAATTTCAGTATGCTTGTTTAGAAAAGGCATTTAATTTATTTATGAGGTTTTAAAACATAAATCCTACTTTTATCCACTTCAAGGTATTTCTTTATAAGTAAATTGAATTCTAGAATTGATTTTCATGCTATAATAACTTACAACAATTAAAATTATTTTTTTTTTTTAGAATTAGTTCTGGTTTTATATCTGGCTGCTAATTAAAGCATATTAAAATATTTGTGTGTTTGTTTACACATGCAGACATCAATTTTTTTCTTTAAAGGTATGAAGTTTATAATTGTTAAGTCTTTGTTAAGTAAAATAATGTGTTATGTATTTTTATTCATGAATTTTCCGTGGTTGTTACTTAGAAAGCCAGTTACATACTTTGCAACAGTAGCAGAGATACTACTATTGTGTAATATTACTGCGAACTTGAGTCTATTCAGATACTATGTCTTGAATTCTTTTAAGGTTTATAATTTTATTTCTATTCTTCCATTTTATCCCTTTTCTGCCTTCTCTTTATTCTGTTGTTTTTCCCATTTCCTTTTAAAACAAGAAGAAAACACAGAAGCTTTCTTTAGCAAGTTTCTTGTGTATTTCTTAATTTTGATTTCTTCTAGAATCAAGATTATTGTAAGATACTTGTGCGGTGTAAACTTGATAATAAACTAAAACCTTCATTAAATATGGCTGAGAAAATTACAATGTGCATGCACTAAGTTATGTCAGTGACCTGGGTAAAGTGAACCTGACTATAGTGTTATCCACGGGGTCAATATTTTCTTCTATTACTTTTTAGCAAATTGATGGCATCAGTTAAAATATATACACACAGTTCTAAAGGTAACTGTACTGTCTCAAAATCTGTGGGTGTTTGTCAATTTCATTTAGTTGTTTGATGAACTTGTGTTTTATTTGAGTCCAGAGAAACTAAAGTAATCAGGGAAGGACAGCTGGCAAAGTGTAGATGTGCTGCCTTCTCATTTACAGTCATAGGCTGGTGGAGCTGTGTTAGATTTCAAAGATGCATTTTAGGGCTGTTGTATTTAGGTCATTAAAGCACCAAACACCTCACTTTGCCTTCTGTGGTGGAAATGCAAAAGCTTACTTGCAAGTGCAGTTTCTGTGTCACCAGAAGCAGCTCCTTGTATAAGTTTTATTCAATGACATTGCAAACCAACACTCTTCAGTTGTTTGTTAAGACAAGAACACTGCTAGAAGTAATGATAAACTAGAATGTAACTGACTACTTTCGGCGGGTATATCTATTATTTTCCTACTGGTTTCCCAGGTCACCCTTAAAAGTTCATTTTACAGTATGTTGAACTGTTAAAGGTTATTTCAAGCTCTATATTAAGAAGTTGCAAATGCTAACTTTAGCATGTAATGTGACAGAGATGAAACAGGTTTACAATGCATATGACAGAGAAGATTTGTAATTACAGCCTAATTAAATTCAAAATTAAAAGATGAGAAGTATTCCAATAAAATTCAATTAAACTGTTTACAAAAATAAAAAAAATCATATGAGATACGTGCTAATTCATTCTTAGGATATTGTACTGTTGCTGCTTAGGTTAAAAACAGATCAGCTAAATTACATGTGTTCTTGCATTGATTTGTGTCACTGATTAGAAGAATATCCAGTGTATTTAAATATTTATTATACAGCTGTTTTGTTTTTCACCTTTAAATATGTCTGTGATTTTTTCTTGGAAAATAAATTTGTTATTTCATTTGGAAGAAGAAGCAATTTGTATTTAAAATATACGGAATTATTTATGAATGTTAAAATAGTGTTACTGGGTTTTGATCAACCATTTTTTTCAGGAAACAAACAGTAAACACTAGGTGTTGGTCAGCGTGAAAAAGATCTTTATATTTTGGACTGCAACAAAGATATTTTCTAATGAATTGTGGCTGTCTTCAAGATTTTTTGAGGAGGAGGAGGATTGATATCTGTGTGTGAAGGTAAATAAAAAGGTATGACTCCACAGAGAGCCAAAATATTTATTTTTTTGTAGGCTTTGCTGTTATGGAGTTATTATAGAGAAAAATAGATTGCAAGATGGTAGTTTTGAGAGGCAAATCACAAATATTTCCACAGAAAAGTACTCATTCCCCTTGCAACACTTTCCAATATAGTATGAAGTCCCAAAATTATTTTGCCTAAGAGACTTGGTGCTGTAACTTTCTTTAAGCTATTTTATAAAATGTTCTTTACTGTTTGAAATCACTGTAAATTGTTACTTGTAGTAAATGAAATTTTGATGACTGATAACTACGGGTTGTTTCTAAGTGTATCTGAAAAAACAAGGAGTCAGATAACCTGTGTAGGTGATACAAGATGCTGCTGTTCTAACTGGATACTGTTGACATGCCACATGGAAAACAAGCAGTTCAGCATAGCATTGTGAGTCTTGCCAAAGGAGTCAGCTGGGTAGCCTTTTACTGTGGCCTTGTATGTATTTAAAGAAGCACATTTAATGCGCTCAATAACTGTATTTAAAGGAGCATATTTTCAAAAATAGCAGCTGCCTTGGGGGTACCTTGTAGTGGGACAAAATGTCTTTTCACCAACTGATACCATACAATGTCAGAGCTTTAAAGTTTGTAAACGGTTGCTTCTTTACCACTATTTTTAAAAAAAATACTAGTTTACAAAAGCAGTTACTGTAACTAGCTCCATTTTTTCTTCTTTGGGTAAACCATTCCCTAAAAACAGCAATTGAAGAAAGGCTCTACGTGCATGAGTGCATACTACATTATTATATGTGCCTATCTTAAAATTGTAAACACTGATTTAACTTTATGAGATCACTGACACTGGTAAATATGCCCTTTTCACAGAAGATAATTGCAGATTAATTGTGAAATAAGCCCTTTGTCAGGAAGGGAGATGAGGTGGTTAATTGATCCAGAAACATAAGAACAGCATAATTTTAGGAGCACAGGCACCAAATTAAAAACTGGTGATAAAGGCCTGCAGTTCAATCCCAGTAGTATAAACCATGTTTATTGCTAAGTTAATCTGCAACATATGTAAAGAAGAAAATAATTTGTTCACCTTATTTTTGGCCAAATATATGTTACAGATGACAATATAATATTGGCTTTTGCATTTATAGATTAACTTTTTGTATCACAAGTATTTTGATATAGTACAGTTTAGACTGACTTTTAACTGGTCTCGTATAGTATAATTGTCAGTTTACATACTCACTGCATAGCTTATATGAATGGAAATGTAATAAATACACTGCATCATGGGCATTATGACATTAGTGTGTTGACGCTAGCCTTAAAGGCAGGCAGAAACAGAGTACTGGGACAGACATTTAAGCTGAATATGAGTGTTGGTGAGGAACTTGGCATACGTTTTGCTTATTCCCAGGCTGTCTCCCTCCCTGCTGTTGTGCAGCTAGTGTTTATGTGGGTATGTACTGAACTACATCAGGAAACTCATTCACACAGGGAATCCTGTCTATCTGCTTCTAATCTGGGGCACCATTCTGGCTGAATTTGCTGTGTTGACACAACAGAATGAGTGGTGAAAATCCAACTGTTGAATGGTGCTGGATACTCCACATTCTTCCAGTCCTTAAGACATGAGGCTTCAGAATTAAGGGCCATAACTTAATTCCATCTTTTTGGAAGCATGTAGATCTTCACTCAAAAATGTTAGCTGAACTGCTCCAAATGTAAACTATCTAAGCTATTAAATTTTTATTAAATCTACATTTTTAATTATTGGCTGCTGCAGATTTTCTATGTGTATGGTTTTGAGTTTTTCATTGGTGTTTTTTGGTTAGAGGTTTTTTGTTGAAGTCTGTGTAATTGTTACTACATGAAGTCTAGTGAAAGTTAGTGCCTCATAATTGTATGTGAATTAAACTTTGAATTACATCCACACTAGGGGGCTGTGTTGCTTTAACAATGCCTGTTTCAAACAGTACTGTATTGAGAGTAGAGCCCAAACTGTATAAACAACTTGTAAGCAGTACTTTTCCCTACATAATAAAGTGAATGGGAGCAGAATAGTAAAGGGGAATGATTTGCAATTTAGACAAATATAGTGTAGGAGCAAAAAGACTTTATTATCTGTGTACTTTGATAAAAAGTTGAAAAGTTGAAGGATGAAGTGATGTTCTCATCATGAGTGGAATGGCTGAGACCTGGTTACTTCAGTCGCAGTGTGACTCACCAGACCTTGGATGCAATAACCCAGTTTGCAAGAACTGGGGAAAGGTAGATTGCTCTTCATCAAGATGTAGCAACCTGGTGCATTTTTAATTCAGAAAAGAGGATTTTCAATAGAGAGCATTGTTGTAGTAGAGACAGACAATGACACCTGTTATATTATTAAGAAGTTTCATCCAAGGCTTTAGATCATACTTGTACACAGCACAAAAGGGTTTTTATACCCTTCTGACCCCATAGTGCACCCCATCTCATTGGCCACCATCATACGACTCCCAAGTCCATTGGTGGAAGCACTGTTTTGAGAAAGCATCCCCAAAAATCCAAAATACAGATAACTCTTGTTTTATCATGGTGTTTTTTGCAGCAGGACAGGAATCCTGCTGGTTTCTTCTGTCGGCTCTTTTGTTTGACCCACAGCCTGCTGTGGGCCTTCCCCACAGTTCCCCTTTTCTTTGTATTTGAAGCGACAAACACAGCTGCCAAGGATTTCTGCAGGGCCCTGTGCAGAAATCCAGGCAGACAAGGGAGATACAAAACAACAATTTAAATCACCAGCAAAATTAACAATCCAATTCTTAACCATGCTTTCAACCATCCAGTGATGCCCCACCCTACAAAGAAACTAGTAAACCATCCCCATTATTCATCAACCCCTAAGTGAATAAGTCTTTCTTTAAAATCTAAAACACTCCTGCAACTTAATTTGCTGCAATAAATTGACAAACATAACATGTCGCGGCAAACACTCTGGGTCTCGGGGAGAACCCAGCTAGCTCTGTCCCTGAGAGGGACCCAGAGGCTCTGGACAGTTAAGCACCAGTAGGGGTCGGGTGCAATGGTCCTCACCTCAGGCGTGTGCCCCAACACTGGTTACCTCTACTGGTCACCCTCAGAGTCAGGGGCTGGGCATGTCCAAGGATTCATTGGCTGTCCGGGAAGATGGTTAGTCCAGTGCTCTCTCATAGCTTTAGTGGCTCGCTGGCTAGGCACTGAGGTATGAGGTGAAAGAATGACTTTACTCAGGCAAGTTTCTTAGGTTAATCAGATTTATTCCAGGAGTTGGAATAGCCCAAACAGCAAGAAGGCAGCCTCGATGAAGCTCCAAACCAGGCAGGAACATCACTTTTATAACAGGAGACTAACAACTGAGAGGGGTTTGGGGACAGAGCCAGTGGAGGGAACAGGGAGGAGTCTGGAGGGGTGTGGTGGAAGGAACATTCAATGGAAAGTGCCAGGGTGGTGGGGTGATCTGGGATTGACACAAGAGAAGGAGGGGGCAGGATAATTGACAAATAATGGGAGAATCTACTGGAACAGGGGGAGGGGGTTTAAAGGTGAAAAACATGAGGGCCTAGCAGCCATCTTAATAGGCCTGACACCATTTAAAAAACTTACAAACATTATAAAACAGTATTCAAACAGTGCATACCAAAAAAAGAAAGGAATACAAATATTGCAACATAACTGAAAACACCCTCTGCAACAGTAACATATTCTGATGTATGGTCTTAGCCAGTGTCATCCACACACTCTGTTTTGGCTGCAGGACCATCCATCCTGTTCCTTCTTGCATGCTCTAGATAAGGCTTAATACAGCAAACAGGAACCCAACTAGGGTGTCCTGGTTTGACATTAGTTAATATTGGGGAGGAAGGAAGGGAAACATCTACGGAAATAGTTCTCCTGAGAAAGGCTCTTGGGAGCTTCGAAAAGAGCCAATAGCTGCCCAGTTCTGAGAACTGACAGCTTTGTAAGCCATTGAGAATCAGAATCCACCCCCGTGAACACCCATTTTAAAGGCCGGGAAACTCTGAACTCTCTCTCTTTGGCTTCCGGCTTCTGAAGGTGTCGGGGTTGTGGGGGGTGGGGAAAAAGGCCCGGCCTGGTTCCAGCGCGGCCTGGCGGGGCCTGGTCGGGCCGCCCCTCCCACCCAGTGGCTCTCGGGCAGGCTGAGAGGGCAGAGG
>VWYI01044989.1:0-13800 GCA_013399455.1 Anthoscopus minutus
ACAAGCATCATAACGTCACCCCAGGACACATCCCAATATTGACTACTGACCAACTTATATGGAGAGTGATGAGGTACTCAAGCCCCTGAACCTGCCTCAGGCAGGGACTGAGGTAATGAAATCTCTCCCACCATAGAAGACCAAGTTTGAGACCACCTGGGGAATCTGAATGCTCACATTTCCGTAGGACCTGACAAGATGCATTCAGGAGTCCTGAGGGAGTTGGATGATGAAGCTGTCAAGCCACTCTCCATCATATTTGAGTGGTGTGTTTGACATACCTGGGGGATGGGATGCCATTCAGAAGGATTGGGTGTCACAGGAAGAATGGGAACTTCAGACAAAGTTTATTAGAGAAGGCCCTCCTGCTGAGTCAAGAGGCACAAGAAAGGACCCCCTTGCTTTCTAAATTCCTCCTCAGAGAGGAGTCTGGGTTTGGCTCGATCCAGTTCTAGCCCCAGACTTAGTCAATGGTTCATGTCTGTTCTTGATATTCCTGTCTTTTAATTATAGTGAAGCTAGCAAGAGAATTGTTAATCAGAGATTGATGTTGTTCGCCCATAGCAACAACATTAGGCAAATCTATTTCACTCAACTCTGAGTTACCTTGAAGGCCATCCCCACTCAAGGGAGGAACCTCCACATATATTCCAAGAAGGAATGTGTTAGAAGACTCTACCATTAAAAAGTGGGCCTGGGCTTTTAGAGTATGAAGTGATTGACTTGTCAGTCATGTGTCTCCAGGCCGCCTGTGCCAGCTCAGGAGCTTTAGATAAATTATCAGTATTATCACTTCTTGGTTCCTTTATCACTTCTTGGTTCATTTATCAGGGACTTTGACTGCTACATCCTCACAAATGCCAGTTTCTGTCAGGAAACATTGTTCTTCCTGAGGATATTTAACTTAGGGATTGATGAGTCAGGCTTGTCTCAGCATTCTTCAACACCAAAAGCAGACAGGCCCCTGCCTTCTCCATCCATCACTGATAACACTTTCAAACAGAGTAAGGTTTGAACTGTTTTACCCCACTTAGGCAGTGCATCCTGCTATACCAAGACAGACTTGAGAAGTGGACCCATGTGAACCTCAGTGCAAGATGCTGCACCTGGTTTGAGGCAATCCACAGTATCAATGTGATGTGATGGGGATGAAGGGATTGAGAGGAGCTCTGCAGAGAGAAGGACTTGGGGATACTGGTGGATGAAAACCTGAGCATGAGACGGCAATGTGTGCTTGCAGCCCAGAAATACAACTGTATTCTGGACTGCAGCAAAAGCAATGTGGGCAGCAGGTCAAGGGAGATGAGTCTGCCCTTCTACTCCACTCTCACAAGACCCTACTGTTAGGATCCGATTATTAAAAGATGCCTCTGCCCAAATTAAGGGGAAAACAACACCATATGCCAATGTCAACAGTATGGATTTTATTTAACAGTAAATGTGAGGTAGACGGAGGAGGAAGAGACAAAGACAGACAAAGTAGAAAGATCGTCACCAACATGTGGGTCCCTGCAGTGTCCCACTGCCCCTTCTTCTGGTCTGCTTAGTGGTGGGGGTCCTAGAGTGTTCTTCTGGAGGTGCCACTTTTATAGAGTCCAAGTTCCATGTATCTACAGAGCATAGATGCTGTTCACATAACTTGGGCTGGCATGTGTATAAGGACTTTCTTCCTTTCTCAGAGTTTGCCATGGTGGGAAGTTTTGTCTGCATAGGTTACCCAGATCTGTCTCATTGGGCCTGGCATCTTCGTGTTTTTGCCATCTGCATTTATCACAAGTTCCCACAGTGGAATTTTGTCTGGTGTGCTAATTCCAAACCCTCACCTTTGTTTAGGCCTGGAATTAATGCCTTCCTGTTTGCCATCTGTGCCTGTTATGGTGGCTTATCTTATGAGAACTTCCTTCTTTGACAGTGTTTTGAGACTTTTCCTTGCATTTTTTAAGTCCTGACACCCTCCTGGAGCACTGCATCCAGCTCTGGAGGCCTCAGCACAACAAAGACATGGACCTGTTGGAGTGGTGTGACAGGAACCCCTAAGACATCTATTTCCCCCATGCCTAAGCCAGGCTGGAATGGTTTGTCTTGTGGTGAATTATCTCAGCTGTAAACATCCTTAGCCAGCAATAAACATCCTGCCTTGAATGCATAGGAAAGGATTAGCAAAATTCAGTGGCTGACAGATACAGCACTTTTACAAACTATGAAAGACCACTATAATTTTAATAAAATCAGAAATTTCTTACATACTCTCTGAGTATGTGGAGAGTTCTCAAAAGTGGGGATGTCTGTCGCTAGAGGGCACGGAATGAACCACACCAACACAGTGCAGTGTCAGAACAAGAAAGAAGGGTGTTTATTCTTTGATCTAGATATTTATAGATTCTGAACAATGACCAGGGATTGGAAGGTAAGTTTACCACCTTTCCAATCACACTGGTCAAACCAAAAGTCCATCAAATGGCATCTCTTAAGAGGAATATGATAAACAATTTGTATTTATAGAACACTCGTGAGAAAGTGGACTATAATTATGAAAACGCTCATCAGAAGTCTATAATTTCAGGGCTACAGACATCCACCTCGAGTTACTCTTCTAGAAGTTTGCACACCACCATCATTCATTGGTAATGACATTGGCTCCTAATTTATACTATTTCTTCACTAGCTGTAACATAGATACCTTTATTATCGTGCCCTGTCTTATGAACCTACTAGTAGGGTTTCTTTTGTATTATCCTGGGTAGTAAGAAGCCTGTTAAAGTCTTACTTCTGCTTTCTTTGTGTCTATTCAATTAAAAATTCATGTTGTAATAGACCTGATATGTCGCTTGAGGACACGAAATAGGAGCCTGGATTCATGAACAATAGTGAGGTTTTTTTTTCTCAGATGAGGCAGGAAGCCTTTATTTCAGGGTTTAGCAACCCTTTTTATAAGGTGTTTCAATACAGGTTAGCATGACTTGCCAAAGGAACCACCTCTCTGGTCCCATTGGTGGAACAAGAGAAAAATACATTCAGGGCAACTGTGTGACATTGCTTTGAGAACCAAAACCTATTTACAAAAAACAGTCCCTGAAAGAGAATGTTCCCAAAAGATTTTCCCTTGGGAACAGATCAGCCACTGACAGACTGAAAGACTCTCTCAGGCTCAGAAAATCATGTCCACATCTCACCCTTTTTTTTCTATAAAAAAGAAAAAAAAAAGAAAAACTAGCAAGATGTTTAATGCCTGCTCATAGAGGGACCATCAGAGTGATCACTTGCATCTTCTGCATCTGTGTCATCGCTCGAAGGTTCCTCCACTTGATGACCTTCATTCTGGTCACGGTCTGAGGTTTGCCTGTTGGCCTGGTTCTGCCTTTGCGATTGCAGATCAGAATGTACACACCCATTGCACCCCAGTATCTGTGGATACACATACGTACCCATGACCCAAAGCGATAAGTTCAAACGGGCCTTCCCACTGCTTGGTGGTCAAATTTCACACCTGAATTTTCACTAGAGGCTGATGTGTCTTGCCTGAAGCCTGCAATGAAAGGTGATGGTTCAAGATAACAGGGTTATTTGAATTCTGTGGCATCGTAAGGTGGTTGTGTACAAAGCTTTTGCCAATCGACTTTGCAGGGTTTCATCCTGCATTCCCCATTTTTGTTTTTGAAGAACCTGCTTCAGAGTACCATGAGCACATTCAACAATGGCTTGACCAGTTGGAGAATGCGAAATGCCAAATGCAGAATGTAGTATGGGTGAACTTGGGCCTGAATGGCATACCACAAGGTCTTCAACAAATGAAACAAAGTAGCATTGCTGACTTTCTTCAAAAGTGAATAACCCAATCGTTGTGCTATGTCTGTCACATAGGCAGAATCCATGACCAGATTGAAAAGCACCTGGGAAAATCTCTGGAATGCCATGACAGCAGCCCTCAATTCAACCAATTGGGCTGAGCCAGTCTGCAGGAAGCATGGTGGGTGATGGCTTACCGGGTTACAGTGTCCCCATGCTTTCAATCACGTCATTGATTTTCCGGAGGTCTTGTAACAACCTCCATTTCCCAGATTTCTTTTTGATACAAAAGACAAGAGTGTTCCAGGGACTGGTTGAAAAATCAAGATCACCCTGGTCCAATTGCTCTTGAACCAATTCTTGAAGGGCGACTAATTTCTCCTCGGGGAGGGGCCATTGATTTTCCCAGATGGGTCTGTCCACCAGCCACCGTGAAGGAGGCGTGGGACACTGTGCACGCTTCATCGCAGTGGCCCCCATCAAAAATCCGTCCCTATCCATACCCCCCAAGCTGCCAGTACATCCCACCCCCAGAGGTTAGCAATAGCGGTGGTGATGTATAGCCGAACCATAGCAGACTGTCCCTCTGAGTTTGTGATCAGCACGGGCTGCTGACTGATGAAGCATTGCGCTGTTCCACCCAATCCTGTGATGAGCGACTCCACAGGATCCAGAGGCCACTGCGGAGGCTGCACAGAGGAGGACAGGATGGTAATGTCGGCACCCGTGTCGATCAGACCTCGTAGGTGGATCTCTGGCGGGGTGGCACCAGGGAGGCACAGGGTACTCCACATCTCAGGACGTTTGTATGACATTGTTTTGAGAACCAAAACCTATTTACAAAAAACAATCCTTGAAAGAGAATGTTCCCAAAAGATTTTCCCTTGGGAACAGATCAGTCGCTGACAGGCTGAAAAACTCCCTCAGGCTCAGAAAATCATTTCCACACTGATAGGTCATTATTAAGAACTTGCGAGTGAGAGTGGGTTTTGGGGTGCTGGCCACCTCAATAAAGCTGCTGTCTACTGCCAGAAACCTGGGCAAAGGCAGGGACTTATCTAAATTCTTCCCTCTCATTCGTAGCAATTGGCGCAGTGAGCAGAGTCATAACAAATGATCTGGAAACACAGACTAAAGGCTTAGCAGAGTACTCACAGTGGCACAGTGATCATAACCCTTGGCTAGTATATAACTGGTTTGAGTGGGAAAAAATTCAAGAGAAAAGAAATGAACAGAGGGAATCACTAACAGATAAAAATGGAGAAAATATAATTTCTCATGTATTTGCATAATGCTTAAAATCTGCTTGCCAATGGCAGGAACAAATTGTTATAAATATATATTATAATATTAGCTTTTTGAAAAAGATTGGAATGAATGTTATATATGTATTGCTAAAGTAGTTTTGATATAATTTTTATTTTAACTTAGGCATAGTAGTGGAATAGCTGATAGTCATGCTTGAACTGTCTGCTTGGATGAGATAACATCCAGTGAACAGATGATGGGGGCCCTGCCACTGACATGCTAAGTATCAACATCTACCATCTGTGGAGAGAATGGAGCAAGGCCCAAATTAAAAGATGATAAGAAGAGGATTAAAACCACAAGCCAAGGGCGGATCCAAGGAGTGGCCATGCTAAACAGTTCCTGGAAAATATAAACTAGTTAGTAGAAACGTTTTAGAAATAGTATATAAAGGGTGTTTCCAAAACAGCAGGTGTGCTCTTGGCAGAGTGCCAAGCACCCAGCCATTTTAACTCTTTGCTTTATTATCTTTGTCTCCTAATTCTTTTTTATTAAACTTTTAAAATTATACCAAAAAGGTGAACCTCGTTTTTCACAAAATGGTAAGAGAAAATGACAAAACAAGAGCTAAAAGAATCCAAGGGAAAAACCAAAAACCTTGGAAGAAAAATTTGAATTAACATCATTAAAAACCAAAAATCTTTGGATGTTAAAGAAATTCCAAAGTTAGTAACACCACCTGAGGATGGGGATGGTAATATTCAGATAAAACTCTGATGAAATCAGTGATTCAAATGTTGAATTAGATACTGACACAAGCAAAGAATCCCCAACTCTTAAGGAGGGAGAAATTCCAGAACTGAAATTGAAATCCATAATTAAAACTGAACTCTCTGAAAGACCCCAAGGTGATCAGAGGAGGAATACAGTCAAAACTTTTCCCTTGAATTCCCTGACATTGACAAACTTTCAAGAAAAATATGGACAAAAAGCAGGAGATGAAGAAAGTGAGTATCTGTTGACAATTTGTTTCACTGGGGAAAAATGGAATGTTATTGGATGGTATAGAAAGTTTTGAATTCTGGGCTGTGAGTGTCCTGTTGCATCATAACCAGACCCTCCTGATGTAATAATTAGGAGAATTGCACATTGGGCAAGAGGAATAAATATTATGGAAAAAGGGGAACATGCACCAACCCCTACACAGTCAGCTAAAAATATCTCTGCTGCTGCTACAAAACCTGTTTGCAGGCAATATACAAACACATAGATTCAAATATCCCAGCCTCTGCAAAGATGAGTCTTAATATATTAAGATCTTTGCTGAGAAAGGTCTCAACTGTGTTAAAAGATTGTTTAGTGTGAAAATGAATAAAAACTGTTGTCTGCCTGAGAACAATGCATTATAGAGAACTACCTTGGCTTTCAAATATCAAGAGCTGCTTTGTAAGCAGTGGAGGCCGGGTGGGGGGGTGGAAGTGTTGAGCAATTCAAACACCTCAGAGGAAAAAAAAACCAAAAAAACCCAACACTGTTTACCACACAGCAAGGAGAGGAAAGAAACTCTTAAGCTCTGGATGAACTTCTAGCCTCCCCCAACATATTCCTGCATTTCAATAGCTTTTTGATAACCCCTATTGTTAGCGTTCAGAGACACAATCACAGAATGATTATATGCAGGTGCTTTTATTAGAGCTCTGGGTGTCAGGGGTATACAAAACTCAAATCTGACTCTAACATAGAATCTGAAGTGATCACTTTTTATATTTTCATCTTATATTTTCATCTTATATAACTGTATATTAATTATTAAACTTTCATTGTTTTATTGTGTATATTGATTCCACCCAAGCATAAATTCTCGTGATTATTTTTAATGATTCTTGTTATTGTTAATAGTATAACAATCACATAATCTATCACAATCATTTAAGGGTTACACAGCTGCAGTTAACAATCATCCACTCATCACAGTATACAGGTACAGTTCTACATGAGCAACATTTTCCCAAGGCCTACCAGGCCTAAACCCTCTCCCTTGATTTAGAAATATTTTTAACCCTTATCACTATTACTCATCTTGCAGTAAGAAAAGACAAACTTTGAAATTTACAGTTGACACAAACTTGAAATCTCTTTGAGTACTCCTACAGAAGCTAAAAAGCTAAACTTAAGTTTTAAAAATAAAAACTGAAATTGTTTAACTGGCTTTAATGACAAATGTTATGTGTTACACTGCTAAAATTTATTTTGGTGTAATTAAGCATTTAGAACAAAAGCATTATATTTACAATGCATTCTACTTACAACTCTTCTGTTTGGAAAAAAAGGGACAAACAGTAACTGATGTTTAACAATTAATTATTAAAACTTGTTACTAACATGGAACATTTCACTGCTACACTGCAAACATTTACACAAATAAATGGCAGTTTGTATATTAGCTGCCTTCAGCTAAATACCAAATTCCCTTTAAAAAGGTGAAGTTCCTGGGAACTAATCCTAAAAGGGAAAACCCAAAATTTGGGATGGCTTGAAAGCCACAAAACAGGGTTTGCTCAGGTGGTTTGAATTTTTTTAGAATATATGTGTGCATGCGAATTGCCTGTGTTGAATAAAACTAATTTACTAGAAGAGTATTAAAATGTAACTTTTGAATGTCTGTTGGGTTTTAATGTGTACTATCAAGTATAGCTTTGGAGTTTTGGTGTCAAATTAACACTGCTGAAGGAAAGAGTGGACAATATACTAGAATCCTCTTGCCTCTGGGAGAGATTAGACTGGTTTCCTCTCAACCCCTAAACTCTGCCTACTTGCAAAGATGAAATTTACATACCAAAGGCAAAGCCAGTACTGGTGATATCTCAGTCTGCAACAGAATGGGTTATGTTTCTAGAAAACAAACAAGCAGAAAATATAAAAAACTTCCAAGGTAAGGAGGGAACACACACTAATAAGGAAAAAAAACCCCAAAATTTGAAATGACTTGACAGCCAGAAACAGGCTTTGCTAGTGCTGATAAAAGAATTGGAAAAGGGATTATTATGTCTGACTTGAATTCTGAAACATAAAAAATTCAACATCAGCAACCTGTAAAAATCCAAGGGCCTTTCAATTTGCTAGCTAGCATTAAAGAAAGTGGTGCTTCCCCAGAGGGAATATAGTTCACAAACGGTATGTATATAACTCAGGGGTCACAAATCAGATGAATGTTACAGATAACTGTGATGCCAAACATATTACAAAATCTAACTCTATATTGGATAAACAGGGAAGAATGGAAAGTGCACGGGTAAGAAAGTTCAAAGGCCGTATTGTTGGAAGTAAAGGAAGAAGCAAAGACAGTGTACGTTAATTTTTATACAGTCTGAGCTGGTGCCATATGATTGTGTCAGTGGAAGAATTAATTGACAAGTGAATGTAAAGAGGTTTTACAGAAGGATTTGAATGGTTGTTTTTACAGGCTCAGTCTTGATAAATCCATATAGGATGGGTTAAAATTCATGTGAAAAACCAGATGTTACAAACCTATTGTAACAACAAAGTGGATTATCTGAAAAAAATCAGCAAGATAAAAAGTAATCCACAACACTGATATCAATTTGTTGAATGATTATATTGTAAATTAAGGTGTACTGGAAACTCTGTTTTACAGCACAAAGTAGAGACTGACTAATCAGGAACATGTGTAAAGGTATTCTCACACAGTGTTCCTAGTGCTTGGACAAAGCCATCCAGGCCTGGCATCACCTTTACATACCAAAAGTAACAAATTACTCTATTCAACTTAAGAAATAAATTATATTAAACCTCTAAAACATCTAACGATTACAAATACATACTTACAAATGTAAAAATGGTATCTGAACTGCTAGTTGCCACTAGAAGCAGGCATGTTGATGCAAAAACTACTGTTTCAAAACTCAATGACTGGTTTTACAGTCTCCTTGTCCCAAGATCTATACAGAGTGACACTCTTGTTTGTGTACAAGTTTGGTTTTATTCTGAAACAAAACAAGCTTCCCAATGAAGCCTCGCAAACCGCTCCTACACTGCCCCTCTCTGGCAGCAGTGAGTATAGCACTGTGTTTACAATTAGAGGCCAGAGATGGAACCTGTATTGACAGGACAGAGGACAAGGGTTTTAAACTGAGAGAGGGTAAGTTAAGATTGGACATAAAGAAGACTTTTTTTTTATGATGAGGATAGTGGGATACTAGAACAAATTGCCCAGAGAAGTACCAATAGGATAACTGAATCTAATTTCAAAGAGTCGGCCAGGCATCTTCAGTGAGAGTCCATGATGTCAAAGAAAGCTCCTGTGGACATCTCAACCTGCTTAAGAAAGGAAGAGTACATGAAGCATGAGAAGTTCTTAGAGAGAGACATTCCATTTTGGATTAAAATTAAGTCCTTTTTAAATTATCGAGGCATAAGAGGTTGTAGGACATGAGAGTTTCTAGTAGCAAAGACTGTTAATTTTGATTTTTCATCTGTAACAGACAATAGATTATGATGTTTTCAGTTCTTTTAGACCATTTTTTTTCAGACTGTTTCCATTTTTTCAGGTGATATATGTACCAACCAGCAACAGCTATGAAATCTTGACAGTGGACAAAACCAATGAGCAAGAGTCACTGGGAGAAACTGCATTAACAGAACACACTAAATGATGCAAAGGGAAGCAGCGAGTGCTCATAGTGGGTGACTGATGAGAGACACTGAGGTACCCATCTGTCAGCTTGATATACAGTCAAGGGAGGTTTTCCTCTTGCCAGGAGCCAAGAACTGGGATGTCCCAGAGAGACCATTACAACTGGTTAAAAGTACAGGCTACTATTCCCTATTTCTTTTCCATATGAGCATCAATAACACAGTAAAAGCATAGCACGGGCAAGATCAAGCAGGACATCAGAGCCCTGAGGTCCCAAGTGAAGGGGACAGGGGCTCAAGTGATCTCTGTCTTGTTAGTCAGGGATAGAGGTTTGAGCAGAAGTCAATGCAGCATGCAGATCAGTACTTGTGTGATGGATGCATTCCTGCTGTTTGAACTAACTGAACTTTGGTTCAGACAGATACTCAGAAAGTAGGCCAAAGCAAAGTTAATCCTATTGTGTGAGGTCATCAGTGAGAACCCAGCAGCAAAACATAACAAATGGTCTGTCAGGACACTGAGCTGATAAGTGACCAAAACTGCATGACAACAGCAAAAAACTGGCTACAAAATCAACCACTTTACACTACAAATATCTCCAACCATCAGGGTCTGTTGAGCTCTCCTTCCATAGCAGTTACATAGATATATTTAATAGTACATATTGAATTATAGAGTTAAAACTTGAGAATGTAGCTAGAAGGACAGAAACTTGATTAAGAGTTTAGCTGAGAAGATTAAAAGTCAGACAGAATGATTAATAATTAGCAGATAGAGTTAATTAGGCTAGGACAAAGTATTGTTTACTTGAATTAATTGTGTTTGGGGAACGAGACAGACCATTGCTAAAAGAACAAGAAAAATAAACCAGAGCCAAGATTGGAGAATTTGGACTTTGCCCAAGTGGTCAGACCTGCCAACACACAAAGGTGAAAAGTCTACATGAGGAAGGCCATCCCTCCTTCACCACTAGAAGGAGCTCCAACTCATTTGGAAACCCCCAGACCCATTTCAAATGAAGGACTGTGCAAGCGTGAGAAGACTTTGAACTCATTTTGATACGAAGCAGGGATAGGCGGTATCAGGCAATGCATCTGTATAGGTGTATTGGGAAATTTGGTGAATATGTAAGATTTTTGTGAATAAATGGGGAGCCAGAGCTCTGTGAATTTTACACACGACCTTGGAGGGGCTACTTGTCCCATCGTGTGTCCAGTGCTGCTATTAAAGCTTACCACTTTCTAACTATTAAGTAGTTGAAGAGTTCATTCTGCGTCTCAGTACACCACAGCTACCTTCTTTGTTACTTTCTAAGCACTAGCCATGCATGTTGTGCTCTGTAAGGCACAAATGTGAATCTAATACCCACCATGAGTAATATTTGATCATTAAAAATCAAGTGATACACTGAAAAATACCTTTTAATTTGTAGTAGCATAACTTCTACTGGTTTAACACAGAAGCCAGTGACAGCAAAATGGCATTTGCAATTATTATGGTTGAACAGACAATGTACTAAACCCTCCAATATATGAAAGTACATGAGCTTCAAAGCAAAGCAAATTGATGAGGTATCAATATCCTTGTCCTAGGTCACCCAAAAAATGTGTACTTGTGGGAATACACAAGACAGAGAGTGCTTTAGACCTTATTAGCATAAAAGATTTGATAAGCGAGATGCCTTGGCATATGCAAATGGAACCCTGAGATTAAATCCAGATTGCAGTTTTCCGGGAAAAGGAAATCCCATTTGGCTCTGCAAGACAAGGAATGTTGTGATATGCATAAGTTTGTGTATTTGATGATCAACCCAATCTTTGTAGTAAACATTGTTAGTCTCCTGAAACAGTATATAAGTCCTTGTAAGTTCCCAATAAAAGCAGATTCCGATGACCAGTCAGTCTCCCCGTCTCTCTTCATCGTCGATATGTACTGTATTCCATCTTGCCTCTACGTCAATTCCTGCAGTCTGTGTTACTGTCACTTGAAGAGGCAGCAACCTGGGAAACGGAATTGGAATGTTTTATCCCAGGTTTGTGGAGACCAGGAGGTAGAGGGTGGGATGGGGGGATGTCCCTTTTAGAAGAGAGGGAATAGGAACACAGAGCTCTCTTTTGTTTCTCTCCTGGCTCTGTAGAGAGTTGCCTGAGGCAGCTTCTGCAAGCCGAGGCAGCCTGAAGCAGAAGCTCTCTCTTTTCTCTCTGAGCTGCCAAGTGGGTTGCCTGGTGCAGGCCTCTGAGAAACTGCATTTCGCAGTTCTAAACTGTTTCAGAGCAAATTTCACAATACTTGTCTGTAGTCCCAGTGCCAAGCCAGAATTGGCAGGGGCCAGGACTACCGTTCTTTGCTGCTCGATGGGACCGTTTCTTTCCTCTGCAATGCAGAAGCAACTTGGAACTGCAGCACTGACACCAATTGGGTCCAGCTGGGCCAAAAAGAAGCAGGGAAACTGATACTGCAGGTCCAGAGGTGCCCCAGACAAAGCCAGCACCCCCCACCTGCTACCAAAACTACTTAGGAAGCTTCTACCTTCCTAGTTTTTTGTTCCAGGGGAAGATTGAGCTGAGTGGGGTTTCTCCACCATATTGTAGTTGTCTTCTGGTCCATGAAGTTTGCTACAGAGGCTGCTATCTTCTAGATTATCTTGTTTTCATTAAAAATGTCACGTAGATGTATATGCATCTAAGACTCGGGCAAATGAGGAACATTGCAACAACAGACAGGTAGGTCAAGCTGCCAAGATTAAAGTGTCTCACATCGAACTGGACTGGCAACACAAAGGAGAGTTATTTCTGACATGATGAGCCCATGATGCCTCAGGTCATCAGGGAAGAGATGCTACATACTGATGGGCTCATAATCAAGGGGTACACTTAACCATGGACACTATCTCCCAGTTTATCCATAATTGTGAAACACATACTGCAATCAAGCAGGCCAAGTGGGTAAATCCCCTGTGGTATACAGGGCAATGGTTGAAATAAAAATATGGGGAGGCCTGGAAGATGGATTACATCACACTGCCACAAACCCACCAAGGCAAGCGCTACATGCTTACAATGGTAGAGACAACCAATAGATGTCTGGAGACTTATGCTGTGCCTCATGCCACTGCTCAGAACACTATCTTGGGCTTTGAAAAGCAAGTCCTCTGGTGACATGGTACTTCAGAAAGAACTGAGTCAGACAATAGGACCCATTTCTGAAACAGCCTCATAGATACCCGAGCCAGAGAGCACTGGATTGAGTGGGTATATTGAAACACAGACCTCACTTTGATATGGGAAACATATATGTATACGAAAATTCAGAATTTTAGAAGCATATAATGTGCTTAAGGAGGTGGAGGGGAAACAGAAATATATAGTAATTTTGTAAAAGTAGAAAAACAACTTGTAACAGAACACATAGGAATTTAGTTGCTAGGTAAAGGCCATAAAGATAAGATGTATATTGTGGAAAGGCAGTAAAGTAGGACTCAGGCATTGTGAAAACCCAACAAAGCAGAATCTGTGGCTTGAGAAACCAGCAGGAACCAGGCTCCTGGTTTTGGCCAGGACAAACTGACCTGGGAGTTAGCCAAACTATTGGGGTGCTAGGTGCTTTTTGGGGGTTTTTCCCCCGGTCTCTGGCTTCTCAGCGCCCGCGGCGAGCTGAGTCCACGTGGTCGAGACAAGTCCAGACAGGCTGAGGTCTGAGCAGGAGCAAGAAGCGCAAAGCGTTCCCCAGCAAGTTAGCAAGCCAGCCCGTTTACCTTCAGAGCACCTCTTTGCAGATCCCGGACGAGGTGAAGAAAAGATGCGCACTTCTACTTAGGTTTCGGTCCAGATTTTATTAAGTACTCCCAGCGACACCGACGTTCCTACAAGAAACCTAACTAGAAAGAGCTTTTCTCCGCCCACCATCTCTCTTTTATCCCTCGGGGCGGAGCAAGGGGAAGGGAATACCCAGTCCACCAATTGAAGGAGAGGGGGGCGTGGGAAAAGCCAGATTGACATTTGTGCAACACGATCCCTTGCTGTTCTCTCTGGAACTCTCGAGGGTTTAGCCTGAATCTCCACGAGACTTGGGGAAATCTAAAACACGTGAATCTTACGTCACACACTGCAACA
>VWYI01044990.1:0-29010 GCA_013399455.1 Anthoscopus minutus
ATGGAAAGCTCAACACAAGCCAGCAATGAACAAGGAGGAACATGAGAAACAAGGAGCAAGGGTGGATTATTTAACTGACTAGCATAAGAACACCAAACCAAAACAGTATTTAAGCTATGTCTCTTCTACTGTTTTGTTTTAGAAAAAAAGTATAGTTGCCGCTATAGGACAGGCTGAAAATTTTATGCTGAGGCACCCATATTAAAAGTAATATTAATGTGTGTGGAATTAATTTTACTTGGAAATGAAAATTTGACATTTTAAAGCTATATCTTTATGCATTTTTAAAGGTTAAACACTAAGGCTGGGGACTGGGACAAATCAGTCCCCAAATAGTAAGAGAAATTTCCAGGTATAAATAACAGAGACCAACAATATATGTTATAAATACAGTTCTGACCATACATAATTGGGAAGGAATTTTTGGGTAATTGGGAAAAGTGAGATTTTTCTCTGTATGAATTGCAAGACTCGTGGAAAGAAGTTGTATTAAGAATATCGGTTTGTTCACTCTGAAAATTGTCCACTCTATGGAAAATTTAAAAGTTCAGACAGATTCAGAACTCTCTAGCTAGCAAAGTTAGGCACTTGCAGAGGCAGGCTGCACTTCTGGACAGCCATCAGATTGTTTGATGAAGTTTCCAAACTTCCAGGTTAAGTAAGGGTTCTATTACCTGGATCCTGTCCTACTTTCCATCACATCAATTTGTAATTGAATTTCATAAATCGTCTTCAGAAGTCTTGTTCGGCACTTGAACGTATAGATTGCAACACATACAGAATTTTGAACATATTTAAATAAAAAATACACAACTGTTAAACATCTTCAAGTGCTGTATGTCATATCAATGTGATAGCAGTCTGATACAGTATGGAAATTTTGGAATTTATGTAAGAATTTGAAGCAGATAAAGTGTCAGAACATGATAGCAAGGCAGCAAATATATTGTGAAGGCTGGCTGGCAGAATTAAGCAGGAAAAATGGGTAAATGAACAGGAGTGGATAAAATAGTATGCTTCTAGATGTGAGAAAAATGCTCACTGGTGGCAGCCTGATATGTGAAAATACAATAGAAGTTATTTCTGAAACACCTCTGGGATTATGGACAAAAAGGGTATTATCTTAGAAATATAGCTTTCTGTTATGATGAGGCAAAATATTTAGGAGAAGGAAACTAAGTAATTGGGCTCTTATAGCTAAGTTTAAAATAAAATTCCAGTTTTTCTTTTTAGCAATAAAATATCAAGAAAATGATTGTTGCATCACTTTACATAGGCCTCTTATATCCAATTTCTAGCTTTTATCTCAGTTCTCTAAAATAGTTCTTACTGCAAGTAAACCTTCCAAAAGAGTTTGCATACACCTTTATTCAAAGCTTATCTTTGTATTAAGGGATGATTTTATTTGGAATATAAAATCACTGGGCTTAAAGAACTAGAGCAAAATGGCAGTATAATCTACAAAATACAAGCACAAATTCACTATGTGAGCCAAGAATGATAGATCCTTCCCCCTGCTTATATTCTGCACAACGTGATTCTGAAACCTGTGGCAAGACTGCAGCCATGTACTAAGAAAACTGAGTCTGTGATTGCATAAAATTACACTATGTTCACAAGAAGGTTTTTATCAGTGGAAGCTATGCTTAATGGAAGGTTTTCTCACATGGATTGGATTTTGGCCATCAGGTTGTGCAAGGACCTTGTTTTCTTATTAGCTATGTACGTACAAGGAGAAACGTCATAGAATTAATTCAAAAACAGCTATGTCTGTCATGGGGCCTACTAACTGTGCTATTGATGTTGGGTCTGTCATAACAAAGTTTTTTCTTCCATTCTTTAAATCTTGCTGCTGACAGAATGAAAACTGGAAGACTGGAATAATGAATCTGAAAAGAAGAAAATATTAAAACAAAAATTTGTTTCTACATGTCCAAGAAGTCATGGATTGCATTGCACAAGCCAGTTTGTGAACTGGTGAGTAGCTATTGGCATAGAAGGGACACTCCCCCACAACAGAGATTAGAGAGCAGTGAAAGCAATGTCATATTATTTATGACATTCAAATCACAAATATTATGCAGCTGAGATACATGCTTAGTATTTTTGCCCGTTTCTGCTTTAGGTTGTTCCTTTCTGCTAGCTAAAGGATATGTTCACTGACATTTAAAAAAATACATCAGATCTCAGAGTTTTTACTCATACTCATTGTGAAAATATATTTTATGGGGGTTTGAGTCTAAAATATCCCTTATTGAGTAAGTAATGGTGAATTGCACATAAAAAAGATGCCTGTAAAAATGAAGAAGACTCTTCTGAATAATTAATTGTTATTTAAAGAGAAAAACAAAACGTGAAGCATTGCTTGATGCCCAGAAGAAAGTTTGTAATACCACAGAGATTAGGAATACCAGATGATGCACCTAAATTTTCTATAAAGAAACAACTAAGCTGACTTTCTCTACTACAAAAACTTGATGAAAATTTGGAGAAGTTGAAAACTATACCTCATAATAAAAAGCAAGTTTATAGTTTTTAAATCTCTCTCCCATTTCATAGCATAAACCTGTGTCTTGACCTTTGTTATTTAAACAAACCCAATTTAAAATTATCTTGTTTGAAAAAGAAATTAAGGGTACTGATTTGATTTTGAATACATGCTTTAATATAATACAAAAAGAGCAGAGGTCAGACATTAGTGCTAAGGCCATAGTTTGTTGTGATAAAAGTAATAACCATATTCCTATTGATTTTAGTGATGCAGAATCAAGTATATTTAACTAACATGACATTATTTTATTTTTATCTTCACCTACTTTTAGGTTTAAAACAACCTTTTAGATCTGTATCTGGAAATAAAACAATAAAGAATGTCATGAATATACGGACATATTATATAGAGAAGGAAGTGTTAATCTACAGAAGGAAGTTTGTCAACACTCTACAAAAGCAGTGCAGGTCAAGCCACTCCCTCCCCAGGTAGGTCCTTAGCACTCTTATGCAGGAAAATTATTCTGACTCACTTTGTTTATATTGCAGATAAAGTGGGGAAATATGAAGTAAGAAGAGGAAGAACTTTATTTGCAAAATGTAGTAGAATGTAAGCTTGAGAGGAAAAAAATAGGATCTTGTAAAGAATGAGGAGCTAAACTGCCCTGAATATTTGTTGCTGAAGGTGAATAAGTAAAACAACCCTTGATGGGACGAGGTATCAACAGTATTAGCAAGAATGGATCATTTCCTCAGATGGTTTGAGCTGGTAACTGCAGGTGAATTTCTGGTCCCAATCAAAAAATTACTGATTCAGTTAAGCCCAAATTTCACCAGTGGTATTCCACTCAAGTATTTGTAAACTTTCTGTCTCTCAGGCGGAGAGAAGATCTTTAGCCTCTAGACTAAATAATTATTTTGGGATGTGGTACTGTTCTGTATTTACACTGCGAAAAGGGGGAAAGATACAACTGTCTTTGGGCCATTACTGGTACAGCTGCAGACATTCTGCCACTGCAGACTCAAGCCCAGCTGGCTGAAAACAAGGGTTTTCAGTCCCCTTCAAGTTCCTTCTCAGCCTTGCCAGTCTTCACCTACGGAAATATTGTAGGTGTGTTGTGGCATCATACAATAATGCATATTAGAGCTTTGTGCATGCCAGCTAAAAAGAAAACTGCTACATACTAAAATTCTTTGAACACTTTTCCTCTGAAATTGAGAAGTAAATTTTTGCCACTGTGCTACCAACTACCCAGATGAGTAGATAAAATTGCTATGAGCTGTTCAAATACTTAAATTTAATTGACAAGACAGATTATCAGTGAGAGGAAATATCATAAATACAGGGAAATATAATGTATTTTTATTACTTAACCTTGCACAGTCATTTATTTGAGGCATAAAAATGTTTGTGGGACAAGTAATGACTAACATTTTGAAGCAAGGCATATTCAAGACGAGAGAAAATAAAAGGTGTCATCAAAAAAGGAGAAACAAAACAATGACATATAAAATGTGGAAAGAAAATTTTGAGAAACTGACCACAAGAAATAAATTAAGAAATTATAAAGAGAAGACATAAAGTATAGTATCACTCAGTATTTCTCTTTTACTGATTGCTTCTATGTCAACAATAGATAGGGTCTAATTTTCACATCTGAATTCCAGGTGATACAATTTTCCCCCAACCCAGAGCTGATCTATACATCATTTGTCTCATTACTTACAGTCTTATTTTTTCCTACATTCTCAGCCCCTTGATCATTCTTTCCAGAGCTTGTTTAATATAATTCAAGGCAAGCTTTAAACAAATTATAGTCTTACTGCCTTTAGCAGAGCATCTTTCATACCAAATGACATTGAAGTACCCTCCAAACTGGTTTACAGGTTTGAAATTATGGTACAGTTCAACCTTCTGGGGTTAGTGAGAAGCAACAGGTAAGTTTAATTAAGAGGAATTCTTCATTTCCCTTGCAGCCAGGTATCCTCATGATTTGCTTACCTTTAGACTAAGAGGAAAACTTGGAGCTGTGCCAGCCAGTGTGCAGTGGTGTGTAGGAAGCCTTCCAGGAGCTGATCTCTCAAGCCCTACAGAATGAGCAGGTAACTCTGGTAAGGTACTCCAGCTTTTGTGGGCAGATGTCTTTATTGTGCCCTGACATGGTGGTTAGTGCAGATGATGTCCAGGCCAGCTGAACAAACGTGCTTATTCACACCTTGCTCAGCCATAAGGGCTTTGATTTTGAAGTTAAATAGGGGAATTACTCTGCACTTATGATATCATAAAGCAATTCAAAAGAGAGGAAAAATATAGCTCCTGAAACATTACCTACTGCATCTCAGCACAACCTGTGTCATGGAGAAACTGCCCAAATAGATCCTAACTCCTCCTTTTTTATTTTAAACAAGACATTTACAGCTGATCTGCGAAACAATTAAAATATAAACTGACAGTATCTGCTGACACTAAGACATTCAGCATAGTATAAATGAAGGGTCACTGTAAAGATGTGTGGAAAAGTCACACAAACAACCAAATGATAGCTACAAATAAATATAAATAAATGGGATAAATATGACAAATCTTTACTGTTATGATGTACACAGTAATGGGCAAGTCAAAAGCTTAGAATGACTAACAAAAATGCAACTAAAATCATTAAGGAAAAAAGTACAAAGAAGAGCAGGAAGGACATCTGTAACTGTAGGGACAAATGGTCTTCAGTCTGCAGCAGAGATGATGGAGAGGATCACAGGTAACAGTTTTTAGAAACAGAAGGAGTTTGAAGAAATCAGCCTCAGCTGGTTTTTGTCTTGTGCAGTATATAATAAGGAGCTCCACTAGAACTGGCATGTTACGGACAAAATACAAACTTCTTCCTCTGTAGCTAAGTTGGAATTTCTTTACTGAGGGATGCTGCAGAGGCCAAATGTTTCCATAAGATCAAAAAGAAAACAGTACATTTGTGCCAGAAACACCCCACTGATGGTTATTAACTACCACTGTCTGTAGCCCAAAAAGCTGCAGAACATTAAATCACGGGAAGTGAAATGAGTATCTTGGGGACTGTAGTATTGCACTGCTCGTATTTGCTTTTCTAAGTATTTTATTACTAGCACATGGAATAGGTTGACCTTTGATTTGACCCACCACGGTCCCATTATGGTCTCTATTACTTTTATCAGCTGGAGATCAAGGTCTCTCCATAATAAAAGGGAAACAACAAGGATATGGTCAGTAACAAGGGCTCAGGCTACCGTGATGATAAATTGAAATCACATCAGAAGAAATTAATGTTGTTCCATTTGTAAGCAGACCTTAAGCATAAACCTCTCATACTCTGCAAAGCTGAAATCTAATTCAGACAAAAAAGTTTTTCATATGTACTCTTCCTGTGTAGTTATTAAAACTTGAATAGACTGGCATATTAAAATAAAATGTCCACATGTTGGTATGCTTCCAAAATAATTTTCTTATGGATAGTTTAATGACTAACAGTATAGGAAGACTTTAATACACCATGATACAACGAACTAAATATTAAGATGGCAAAGAACAAATCCTGTCTGAGTCCTGTACAGCTACAGAGCTGGTTGTCTGTCTGTCACCCATGCAGAATGACATGTCTGTCATTCAGGACCTGGCTCCTGGTAGCAGCTGTGGCTCACAGAAGACCCACAGTGGAGCAGTTTGTTGCTGAATGAATGACCCATGGGAAGGACCCATGCTGAAGCAGGGAACCAGCATGAGTGGAAGACTTTGGGGAATTCAGTCTTTATTTCCCAGGATGAAATGACTTGGATCACATGTCATTACTTCTAGAGAAAACCTATACAGCCATTGGAGCCATTCTAGTGTGATTTTCACTCTATTTTTCATCGGTTTTGCAAGAAATCCCTACTTAAATACTTGGAGCGCTGAGAAGATTTAAGAGTGAAATATCACTCTGAAAATCAGTGTGAAAATGCCAAACTTTCCATTATTCCCATTGTGTAAGGTGCCCATGTGAATTTTAAATTTAATTCTTGCTATCCTGTGAAGACAGCTGAGAAGCATGTGAGCGTGTAGGTGTGCACTATATCACAGCAAAGCTGATTCATCTAAAACAGTCAAAAGAGAGTTATGAGCTTTTGGTCTGCATCTTTGCCAAGAGATCTAATTAAAATGAAGAATTGCATGGACACTGGAGGCAGGAGCTGGACTTGTCAAGCACACAATTCTGCATGCTCAGCAGTTAAATATGGGTGCAAGGAACTTTTATATATTTTCTATTTTCTATTGTCTATTTTCTATTTTCTATTTTCTGTTACTGATTATCATCCATGTATGATTTTTACCTTCTTGGTAAAATAATAATTTTTTTTTAAGTAACTTGAGTGCTATGAATAATGCTACAACTAACAACGTAACAGAAAATGAAATACTGAAATTAAACATTTATTTTTGTATTACTGATATTTTCCACGTGTAAGTATTGGTTTATAAAGTACACCAGGCAATATTTTTATTTTAATTATTCAGACATAGATTGCAAATAAATTTAGACATCAGTGGGAAACTCTAAGATGAATTTTTAGTCATTTTATTAGCCAATGTAGAGTGGGTGTCAAGAAAGTAGTAATTTCAAAGCATGAAAAAATTACAATGGTATAAAACAACAGATAGGGGTTTTAAGAACAGCGAAATATTATAGCTTGCCCCATTGTATTTTTCACGTTATTTTTCTATAGTAAGTATATTGATTAAATAATTGACTGGAAAGAGGAAAGACATGTATCCAACACTATCTTAAAATGTTCCTTACTGGCAGCTATGCAGGATGACCGATTCTTTAATATTATTCTGTTCAGCAGCTATTAAATGGTTGAGTGCAAAGTAACAGTGCTAGAAAAATCTATAAATGTAAGGATGAGTTGGATTAGGCCAAGGAAAAGACTGTTCTGAAAGGTTAGAACAGAAGGATAGATTTCCCAATACAAGATTTTTAAAAATTGATATTTTATTGAATAGTGCTACTTGACCTAGTCAAAATGATGCTTATTTTGGAGGTAAGCAATACTAAGTCATAGAGCAGGCCTTCTGTGTATGGGTAGGATTTGTACAGCATTGTCTGCTAAACTACTAAATTAATTTTTTTCATTTTCCTAGAGCCACGAAAATATGTATGTTGATAAAACTCATCTCTCAGATTCATTCAAAATTTTGTTCACAATCTTAATGGAATTTAAGCCTGATCAGGAACAGGGACATTACATATCGGAAGTGTGATATAGTCTTCTAAGGATGCTTTGGCTCTCTGTCATTCTAGGGTTGAAGGGAAGGTAGAGGTGTGACACCTGGAAGTGCCTACCCCAACTTGTTCTAACTGCAGCATCTCAGGACAGGACATCAAAGAATTCAGCAGATTAAAGCAACAGGGGACTATGAATACTTTCTCTGACTATTAGCATTAAGTGATGCTGCATCTTTAATGAGTTTATTATTTGTGACACTCTGCTTAAGACTTGACAATCTACAGGAGGATCAAGGATTAAAATATTTCAACAAAAAGAAATAAAATTCATGAAATGTTTCCCTTACTCAGAGAATGACCCAAAATTATAAAGCATTGCAGTTTTACTCCAGAAATATTACTGTAAAAGATTCAGTACTAAGACTTTTTCTACAATGCTATAAATATGAAAAATTCAGCTTCTTGAAGTAAGTGACCAGCTTTGCAGTATTACAATGACACATAGAAAATCCTTCTATTGGCAAATCAACCCTCCAGTTTTTTCTGCAGAGTGCAAATATTTGATGTTCATAGAATTTTTAAGTAACAAAGGATTGCATTGCATTTCATTGACTGTTTCATGCAAAAAGAAGTTAAAGAAATCTTAAGTAGTGACACAAAGAGAAATCTTCTAAGACTTGGTCTAAGACATTGACCAAAGAAATTGGTCAATGTAAACTGAAGTGCATTATTGTATGGATTTACTAGTAACCTTAAATTACCTATGCACAAAACAATTTCAACCTTAGTTTGCTGATGACAGCAATTCATTTTCATGTATGTTGAGTAACATCTTCCACATCATTTATTGCACATAATGTAAATATTACCTTGTTACAGAAAGAATTTTTAACAGATGTTTTTTTCTGATCTACCATTACCAGATCAATTTGTGCAGAGTACAGCACCCAGTTTGTCAATCTTTTTGTTTCTACTGATAAATTATTTAGTTCAAGCACATCATTGAAAACATTCATGCTTGAAATCAGGGCATAAACTAGAACTAGAGATCTTACAGAACAATAATACATCACCATATTATTTGTATAAATCGCCGCTAATGTAAAGATGGCAGGTCATTCATACAGTTTAAAAATAAAACTGAGTTCATTCAAGGGCTTATAAAATAAGTAAACATTATTTATAGTATCAAAGTCATTGTAGTAGTATTTCATCAACACATTTTTAGATTAAAGCTTCACTGTCTAAAAAACATAAATCAAAATATGAGTAAATTCTTACACAATGAGTGAATATTAGCAATTTTTTACTCTTTATTATTCAATTTGTTGTTCATAATTTCTCTTGTTAGAAAGAAAGTGTTAAATGAATTATTATCTATGTACTTTTTTGGAAGCTGTTATACCTCAGGAGTGGCTAAAATTGGTGCAAGTGATATCTGTAAGAACTGTTGAGAAAATGTTAAGCACTACAAAGCAGAAGGCATTGACAAGGAAGTGAGAGGAAAAATCAATGGATTTGTCTCTACTCTGATTTACATCTTTTACAAACACACAATGGTGGATTTCAGTGGTTATAAATAATTATGTCTCTTCTAGAACCAATGGAAAAACCCATGTTTAGGCCATCTGAAGCTCTATCCAATATCTGGAAGTAGATGCTGCCAAGAACTATGGGAAAAAGATTAATTTGGCCCTGTCTCATCTACTGAGGGCCTTGGACATTTATGAAAGTACTGCCTAAAATAAAGTCTGAGTTTATTTTTACTCCTTTTCACTTATGAGCATCAGTGGATGTACATGTAAGATCTGTCTTTTTTTCTCTCACTCATTTAACATTATTTTATTTCTAATCTCTAGAACAGACAGTTTAAGTAGAAGTATGTATTAATTGCTTTAATCCGTTTGCTCACAGACTGCGCCATTTCTGCTCTGTCAGCACTCTCTCTCATTCCATACATACCAGCCAGTGCATTCCATCTCCTTTTTTAAAAACTGGAAGGACTACAAATAAAAGGAAAACAAAATTTTATCACTATGGGAGGGTAATTCAGGAGTGTTCTCATCAATAATAGACAAGGTCTCTTAGAGTCATTATTTTACATACTTTCCTTTGCTTTGCAACAAAAATTGATCAAAAGCCAGTAAGTAGCATTTTTTGGTGACAATTGCATTTTATGTTCTGATGCCCTCTTCTGAAGACAAGTATTTATCTAGGGCAGATTAAAGACCAGATAAACAAGCAGAGTCTATGGGCTGCTACTCGTTTTGGAGTATCCAGAAAAAAAGTCCTGAATTACACTAAGGTAACAGCAAGAGAAAATACAGATGTAACAAATAGCAAAGGAGTAGATGTAAAAAAGAGTAAATGCAGCTGGCCAAGCCTTACTAAACTAAGATGACAACAGCTTGAGAAATGGTAGAAATGAAAAGCTATGTATAAAAAGATGCATTACCTTACAGAACTGCTGACCAAGGTGGAATTTTCTGGGGCAACCGCATCATGAATAACAAGAAGGTGTAAAAAGTCAGCAAAACTGAGTTCCCTGGGGAAAGAGTAAATAGGAGTAGCTGATGGTAAAGATGAAGAAACTGGACTGTGAAAAGAGCTGTAGAAAAGGGTAGTAAATCATGTTGTTGGGGAATGATGAGGAATACATCACCCAGCCAAGTGCTTCATCACCACAGTTTGGAGTAGGACACCGGAACAGCTCCTTCCACTCTGATCAGGTACCATCCTCCAAGACCATGAGGATCGTGAGGCAACTCTCCCTATCAACAATGAGGAAACATCAGGACATTATTCCTAGTATCAACCAGCAGATGCCTGGAGAGTACAACCCATCAAGACCTTTTTCTCTCTTTAACACCTGAATGGAGTGTCACATTAAAATGCTTTTTTACATCTTAATATGTGTTTATATAATATTTTATAAAAACAAATACTTAATTAAGCAATAGCTTAAACTGTAGAGCTGAAGAATCCTACCCTTTCTGCCATTTGGGGCTACTTTTACTCTGAGGATGGTGTTCATCCCTAATGCAAGAACAGTAATTCAAACTTTTTAATAAGCATAAGATCTTCTTGTTTACAGGGTTTTTCTTTCAAAGATCTCTGTATTTTGTGATGAAAATGGCAAGGATTAATGACCTGGATTCCACTTAAAGCCCTTCCTGACAATGATATATACATTTTGATTATGTTGTACTGTCTTGTCCTCTAATGGAGATTATTTACATTTGGTTTTAATGAAAGTATTCTTTATTCTCAGCAATAACTGAGGACTGAACCCACTCTTTTTGCTCTTGCTGATAGAACCATATGTTTCAAGCAGAGTAGTTGAAGAAGAAAAGCTGGAGGAAAAATAAAGCAAAGTGCATTTTAAAATAGTGTGATAATATAGAACAAAGAATTTAGATAGTTGAATAAAACAATTTAACTTGGAGCATGTAAGGGTAATAGTTGAATATTATTTTTTTAACCTGTCACTATAAAATATTCTTGTTCACACTATGACATATTGTAGGATCTAAAAGAGCTGGGCATATTTTAGATTAACAGTATGCATCTTTAATTAAGTTCTCTGTAGTTAATAGAGAATTCTACTGTATTAAAGAGCTTTAGCCTTTCAAAAAGGTTTTCCCAAACTTCTCTGACTCATAGCCAACACCAATGTGACACAATCCCCAGGGGATTCTCAGATGCCTACATCCTAAACTTCTTCCCACAGAGATTAAAAGAAATTACTGCTTAGTACTTACACTCAAGTTTTGTTCTCCATGTGAAATCTCCAGTTCTGTACTGCTCTTTGTGACTGTACATCAGTTGATAGCCAGCAGGACTAGGTTTTCAGATTAAATAGTCTTAGTATAGTATCCTTAAGAATGTATAACAGTATCATAAAATATAAAAAAATATATAAATATTATATATGTAATATGTAACAATCATATCATTAAAATGATTAAGAGTTATTAAAAGAAATAGTATCTGAATGCAACAATTGCTATCCAAGCTGAGCTACAAATAAATATGTAAGTACTCTCTGTATAACTACCTGTGTGCATACCATCATTATTATGTTTTATTGCTGCAGCTCTCCAGTCTCAAGTGAAAACAAGTGTATAAGATACCAAAAAGAGATTATTCCTTGTTGCACGTCAGACAACAGAGAGACTCATTTATATTTTCCTAACGGATCTAGGCACAAGAACTCAGAAGTTGCACACAACACATTGATTCAAATCTGCTGTTCTCAACATTTTTTGGTATGCCCACATACATTCACAGACTTAATAATAAACTATTTTCTCACTAGGTACATGCATGGAGAAATAGGAAAATCTCACAAGTTCCAGGTGCTGTACTGAGTTTGCTAATTGCAGATGAACTTTGGGATCCCACCCTTCAAGAATGACCTTGGCAAACCAGAACAGATGTGAGATAAAGGATTACATTTGCTTTATGTTCTGGGATGGAAGGAATTTCTAAGGTACTCCAGCTCTAATACAAACTCAAATCAGGCCAAACTCTGAAGCTAGATCAGGCAGCTCAGGTTATGTCTTAATGAATTTTTAAAATCTTCAGTGATGTAGATTCTGTAATCTTCATGGATTATTTTTTCAAGGTCTCTAGTGTTTACAATTATGAAGATTTTTTTTAACTTAATACATTGCTAAAAATTCTGTTGCAACATTTTAATTTGCAACTGCAGGTGGGGTCTCACCAAACTGGAGCAGATGGGAAGAATCCCCTCCCTTGACCAGCTGGCCACACTGCTCTTGATGCAGCCCAGGACACAACTGGCTTTCTGGGCTGGGAGGGCACTTTGCCTGCTCATGTCCAGCCTCTCCTGCACACCAAGTCCTTGGGAGGGCTGCTCTGGATCTGTTCCTCCCCCAGCCTGTGTTGGTACAGGGGTTGCCCTGACCCAGCAGCAGCACCTTGTACTTTGCTCTGTTAGAACTCATGACATTCCCAGCAGCCTGCTTCTTGAGCTTGTCCAGATCCCTCTGGATGCCATTCCATCCTTCAGGTGTGTCACCTGCACCACTCAGCTTGGTGACATCTGCAAATCTGGCAAAGGATTATTTTGCCTCTGTCAGTGTTGAAGATATGAAATAACACTTGTCCCAGTAAAGACCCCTGAGGGACATGACTTGTCTCTGATGCCCATTGGGACCCCTAGCTATTGACCACTACCCTCTGCATGCAACCACCCAAAGATGTCCCTGCCACACCAGAGGGGTTGAAACAGGATGATCTTTGAAGGTCCCTTTTACATTCTAAGATTCTATGAAATAGAAAATGTGGAATTAGAATAAAAGTTTGAAAGAAAATGAAAGCTGCCATAAAACTGTCTTTTTATTTCCAGAACCCCTCATTATCTGCCATTTATTTACAGTCTTCTGACATAAACTCATTAAAGCTTTAGATTGACAAAAAAGAAAAAAACCAATTTTCTCTGCACCAAGAGTCAGAATAATCACTGCAGAAAAGATTACTAATGCAGTTTCATACCCGTAGATATGAATTCAGATTGAGACAATAGTTATTTTCTTGTATAACTTTGTATTGTTAGCATGAAAATTCTTAAATTAACCTTTACTTTTGGGTTTTACTTTTTTTAATGCTTCAGTCACTAAGTGAAGTTTTCTATAAGGAATAAAGAAAACAAAAAATAATAGAAAATAGTGAAGATTCAGGATATTTGTAAGTGCTGTAAAAAACTTTGGAAGCTGTTCAAATTTCCTCTTTTTTTTCCCAAGCAAGACACTTATCATATATATATCAGGCATATAAGCATTCTGAGAAAGTCCATTGTTTATCCCATTATATAATTTCATTGTTTACTCATGATCTATTATGTGTCTTAGAAAAATTTAGAACCAAAAAAATAATCACTTCTAGATGAAGATCCACAGATCATTTCTGTCAATAGGGTTATTTCTACTGTCTCTCATTCATTTGCAGTGAAAACTTAAATAATTTCTAGAGGTTTCTGAACCTTCTTGAGTCAAATGTACTGTAACTTAATTATGACAAGATGCAGCTGTGTAGTACTACATTACTAAGAAACAAAAGAACATTAAGACCTGAGTGGCTTCCTAAGGAAAAATTGAATTAATGAAAATTTATGGGGTTTGTTCTCAGAACTATAAAAAATTTGGGGTGAATTCATGGCCTAACTTTGACAAGGGAAAAAATCAATATAATACTGGGAAGAACCAATGGCAGAAGGTTGCGTCCATGGCAGCTGGAACTATGGGTGGCATCACATAATGAAAAGAGTTTCTACTGGAAAACACAGTGCAGTCTAGTAATTTCAGGAAGTAGATCAAAGTCTCAGTTGCCAGAAAAGACAGTAATTCTAATTCATCCATTTTTGGGGTGAGTGTTCCGGGACTGTGGGACAAGAATAGTGACCTTTTATTTAGGCTTAGCAAAGACCTTTTATTTGGGCCTTTGTGATCAACCCTCTCTTAGACCCTTCCCCAAGCCTCGTCCCACTCCTGCCCATAGCCCAAGAATCCATTTCAGCCCAGTCTGTGGCCATCAGTTCCCACTTGCACCATGGGCAGCTCCTGCAACTCCCAGAGCCCAGCCCATAACAGCTGAGCAGAGATCCACCAGCCCTTCCTGTACCCTGATACAACCTGCCAGTAATTCAGACAGCTCTCTTGCCAGTTTAGGAATTCAAGTGAAAAAAGTCTGTTTAGAATCACATGAAGTTAATTAAATCTTAGCCAGGCAGGTTTTCTGAAAAACCAGGCGAAAAATTATTTTATCAGTCTTAGGCTTCAACAATTAAAATAAATAGATTTTAAGGGATTATATGAACATGCCAGTTGGAAAGTAGGGAGCTCAGAAAGTAAGGACATTTAGTTTAAAAATAATGAGTTTAGTTTAACTCATGAAGATATAAACTTCATCATTCAGAGATATATCACTGTACTTAAAGAAATAACAATGTTGTAGGTACTGTTCATAATCTTCTGAGGTAAATATTTTTTTTCCTAGAAAGAAATTGGAATGAGTTGAATGAAGTCATATTCCCTAGCTCCATGGCTCTTGACACCAGTTTTATACCCTAATTGTTTTTAGTTTTATTCTTGAAATTTTCCTGCTGTCATTTAGAATTACTTTAGAAAAGTATGTTAAAGATCAACTGTTAATGAAGGATTCTTATTTGTATTGAATTTGTTTCATATTGTGTAATCCAGGAATAATAGCATTGAGATTAGATTTTTTAAAGGAAAAAAATAACACAGAAATTAATACAATCAGAGGACAAAAAACTAAGTTTTATCTGTCAGAATTTACTAAATAATCTTGGAAAATATCTCCCTGCAGTGTTTTAGACCAACATGAATCAGGTGGCGACTTGATTTGCCTAACATGAAAATATTGTGGTTTTGGAAAAATCTATTCCTTGTGGTTTTCACGGAGTGTCAAGAACTATGAAATTACATTTTCCACTAACTTGCAGCACATAAAAAGTATTACACAGTAAAATTTCAATTAATTTGTCCCATAACTTGGTAAAGTTAAATGAGGCAAGGGCAGAAATCCAACAGACCTTTATATCTCTGTCTTTATATTGTAGCAGCTGAAAGGTAATAATGAGTGCTAAGTAGCCAATACCATGTGTAAGGTTGACAACTGACATGTCAATCATCAGATTCCTGGATCTGTTTCTTCTACTACAAATACTTTCTGTTAATGAATCCCAGAACTAAGAATAGGCAAATGCCGGGCTGTTCAAATTATTCTGAACACAAAATTCATAAAGGACAAAACAGACACTGGTGCTTTCTGTGTTTGAGAGGTCAGCTCTCAATCTTATGACTAAATGCCTGCCATTCAGGTATACTTTTCCAAATACCTTTTTATAAGGTGGCCTTTCTGCATACATCACGTAGATGTCATGTGCATATTTGTGAATGAATATGCATAAATGTATAGAGCACTTCTCAGTCCTTAGAAGCACAGCTTAAAAGGCTGCATAGCTCCAGTTAGGTGATCTGGACATACACAAGACCTTCATAAGGCTTCTGACATTGAAATGCCTACCTATTGTCATCTAAAGAGCAAACGAGGAACCATGTGCATGTTTTAGGATGGAACAAACCCAAAACTTCTCAATTATTAAGCAGAAGATGATGTCAATAGCCTCTCTCTTGTTGTCTAGTCTGGTAAATAACTTTCTTTAGACCTTGGGTCTCATGTGCTAAATTAGCAGCAAGTTTTCTTGGGGACTCTGAAAAGCTAATAATAATTAGACATGGACATCAGATTAACCAGTACTAATTTTTCAATATCATAATGGTGTGCACTATTGACAGCTGTATAGCATAATAAGAGATCTTTGGAGCCTATGTGTATGAATCAAATTAGAAAAAGACAGCAGCAGATGAAAAATAGAACACTCATGACCAGGTGAAGATAAAAAACATAATGGAAATTTGCATGGAAATACATCCACTGAAAATGGCTGGAGTATGGACAGCTAGACTGAGATAAGGTTGTCCTGACTATACCAGCAGAAAAAATGCATAGACTAGAAAAACCAAATAAATAATTTCTTTGATTTATTTTTTAAGAACTCTGTGCTACCACATTTTGGGGAATACCTTGTAAAAAATAAAATACCAAAAATCACTGAAAAGGAAGCCTTAGATGTGTTTGAATAACATCAGTTGTCTCAGGAACATCCTAAGTTTACTCAGATTTGCCAGAGTAATGGAGTCATCAAGGGGCATGGAAGAAAATCTACCTGTCACAGAAAGAAATTTTTGTTACACCGGAGTAACTTGTTATGAAAAACAGCCCTCTCCACTGACAGTATGAAGTTACACTCTCTCCTGAATCCTAGGAGAAAATACCTGTTTGGCATTATATTATCACCATTCCTTTTGATATTACTATTTCTTTATTTTTTATCATGGCACCTATGGGACCTTCCTTATAATCAGGTATTGCAGAGAGCACTACACAAGCACAAAACATCAAAAACTAATGGTTCCTAGACCTTGTAGCTTTTCTGACTCATCTAAGTAGAAAGAGAGAAGCTCTTATCCTCTTTGCACTGTAAGACTGAACATGAAATGGTGGTCCCACATTTTTTGCTGTGCTGTAATCTACCATCCAGAGCAGCTGAGCAGTTTTTGCTTTCTAGTCAAATTCCAGTTCATTCCCATTTCTGCAGTCCTGACTCATGTCTTCCACGCCTGTCATGTCATAATCCTATTGGTATAAAACATTAATGAGCTGTAGCATGGATTATTTTTCATCGAGCCTTTCATTTCTCCATATCTATTACAAACATCCTTACCATCTTCACACAACATGTCTGTTTTCTTTGCAAAGAATCATATATCCTGTAGCTAAAATCTTCTTGCATTTTTCAGGTACCACTGGTAGCTGCTGTTTTCATCCAGAAGCACAATTCCCTGGATGGCAGTGAACCAAAAAAGAACTTGGCCACACTGTCTGCCACATCTGGGACCTGGAGCAGAATTCTAGGGGCTTATTTTAAAGGCAGAAATGAGTGGGTTTTAGCATCTTTGACAGAGTATTCACAAAGTGCCTGGATAACTAATCTGATTTGTTGTAACTGGTTGATAAAAAGAAGCTTGGGCATGTGTGTTTGTGTCCCCCAAAGTCTGTATAGGTCTGTGCGAGCTTAAATCCAGCAGCTTTGTTTTGCCCTATATCTCTTCCACCCTTTCTAGAAAATCTCCTCCTCCCCTCCTTGACTTTCATACATCTCCTTTCTACTCATAATATTCGTACTATGAAATCCACTAAGGATGTTTTGCTGAATTAAAATTCACTTCTCATTAATGTGAATAAAGCTTAAATGAATCATTTATCCTGCAGTATTTACTGACTTAGAGATAATAATCTTGCATTACAACTAACAGGTAAAGGTCAGCTTGCATGATTCACTGTTAATTTGTTTTAATTTAAACTAATTTACTTAGAATTTGTACAGCATTGGTTCCCTAAGGGAACGCAGTAAAAACTATGACCTGATGACAAGTAGAACCATTAAATTATAACAGAATTATTAATAAAAGAATTTTTTATAATTTATTAAAAATATTGGGAAATATTAGCAACTTATTTATGTAAGATATGGAAAGTACATCTGTAATATAATTGCATATAAATTAAAAATTTGCCTAGGGAGACTGTACAGTGCTCATAGTTTTAAAATGATTGGCAGATACATTAACACTGAATGCCCCAGGAGAAAGATAATTAATTCTGGATTTTGCTTTTTTTTCTGATTTCCAAGGAGAATGTTAGTGTGTTCTTTTGTTTGTGATGCTTGACATTGTTATAACTAGTTGACTTAAAAAAATGAAGTCACTTACAGTGCTGGTCTTGTTAATAGCTAATTGGGTTATTTTGACTTTCATTTAGCTTAGGAGACAGAGTTAGAAAAAGATGAATAACAGACTCATGAAGCATAAGGAAACTTGTTTCAAGTACATGCAGATAAGACATTTTAAGTACCATTGAATCTTTTATCAGGATATAGCTTCTTCACTCGTAGAGAGGAAAACCAAAGATTATCTTTATTATGCTTTTAAAATTAGAAACCCTCATTCTTTGATTTATTTATTGTGACATGAGAAGTAATGTATTAATTGAAAAATCATGCCGGCCGTAGATCTGGCCTAGGTGATCTGACTTAGATCAGGCTGTATCCACCTGAAGTGTACAACTGATTTATAGACTTTTGCATGACTGTAGCATGGGAACTCCAGATGGCTAAATATATGCAGAAGTGGCAGCTCAAAACATTCTTTTATTTCCCATTAACAGACACTGACATGTTTGCACTCTGCTCTCTTATCTGACTACATAGACATTTTCTTTGCTTTGTTAAAATATTTTTTCTTTGTTAAAAAAGTCATATTTCAACATATTCTTAGATGTCACATCATATGACAGTGACAGCTTGTGCTCCTCTCTAGTTAAAAATATAGCTACTGATTAGCACTGTTCCTAGTAATCCACAACAAGATGCATTGCAATGTACTGGGAAGAGCAGAAAAAGAACATTTAGAAGAACTGAGATCTAATTTCTTGGAACTGACACATGCTGAATGTGCCCTTAATAATTTTTCAAACATGACATACCTGATATCCTATTTCATCACATGCTTACAGAAACCAGTTTAAATTTTATTTCAAAAGCTCCTCCAAATTGTACTATAAGAATTGGGAAATCTTATAGTCTCTAAATACTTCTCTTGACCATTTTGTCATATTAACCCATAATACTCAAAGTAATCTACCAACTATGTGAATAATATTGCATAGTCTAAATATTAGGAAGATTCTATAAAATATATTTAATAAACAGATAATTAAACATTAGTGTCCGAGAAACCTGGCTGGATGTGTCTCTATTGTTTTTCTTATAATGCTGAACATAATTTTATTAAATAGTAATAATTTTCATATGGATTAAACTTGTGGAGTAAGCTAGCAAACTTCTTATATGCAAGAGAGTTCCTAGCATATTTCAGGTTTTCTCTCCTTTGCAATATATGCCAGGAAATGTAATATCTTTATTTCTCTCTCTAGAGACATTTTTATATAAATTTTTTTTAATTTTTAATGTTAAAAATATGTACCTCTCCAGTGGCAGAGCATGGGGGACTGGAAAGGTCTAAAGGTAAGCACTACTCAGCAACAACTAAAACATCAGTCTGTTAAAGTTATTCTTATATTAAATCCAAATTATAGCACTCTACCAGGTGCTAGGATGAAAATAACACTACACCAGACAAAACCAAGACAATTACATACTCTCTGTTTAATTCAATATCTCATCTCCTTTGATGAGCAATAGAAAATGCTCAGAGACAAATCCTTACCCATCCACAGCCAAAATCAGCAGGATATTCTGTCAAAATAAGTCCCCATTAATTTTTGCCTTAATCCAATTTATATTTAATTTGATATCTGAAATAGATATGATATTAGGTGATATGACTCTGGAAAGTCTCAATATAATTATAAGTTTTTAATATCCTTATAATCTTTTCCATCTCATGTCTCCCAACTTCATCCTGAACAATGAATTTCACAGTTTTAATATATTCACTGGAAAAATCTATATCTTAATTTTATGTTATTAGGTATACAGAAATTTCTACTTTATTATTTTTAATGTCCTTAAGGACTGACTTTTCCAGAGGGAACATTTTAAAGATGGCAAACAGTAAAATTATACAAATAGGGTTTTTATGGAACTACAATGATGATACTAATTTTTTGTCAGCTGTGCACAGCTATCTACAGCAGGAAGTTTAATGTCTACAGGAAAGACCTACAACAGATAATATTTATGCAATAAATAATTAAGTACTTTAAGTATTGCTTCCTTTGCTATCAAATAATTCTGCTTTAATTTTTATAATGTAACTAGTATTCATATTTAATCAACAATAAAAAGGTTCTAATTCTCTAAAATTGTTTTAAAATTAGAGTCTATATAAGCAAATTCGTTTCATAGAATGTGTTTAGTGGTTACATGCTCTATTTTTATCATTTTGGGTATAAAACGACAGCAATTTTTATTATGTTGCACTTTTCAAATCCATCACTAAAGAGTTAATTTTGCTGATCAAAACAAAAAAAGAGGGGTAGGGCAAAAGCTGTTCAACAAAGTAAAACCAGGAGAACTTCTGTCATGAATTTTTTTGATACCTTTAACAATCTCTATGCCTCCATTGAGAAGTTTTTCTTTCCTTGCATTTGGGTACAGATCACCAGTTTTCATAAATAAAACCATATAATAGAAAGTTTAGGTATCTCATTCTGAAATAAAGTATGTAAAATGACAACATGCTCCTAGTGAGCCAACTCTACAGAAGTCTGGCTGGTTCAGTAAATTACATTACATCCCCAGAGACTCTTGTGTCGACCCAAAAAGTGGAACATGGAGAGAATTAAACATCCAACTGGATAACATTTCTAAACAAAATGCGTATTTCAGTCAGTGAAAACTAAAACGTGTCTATCCATGCAATGCTTTTTCAACAGGTTTTGTTGTTGAATTAAGGAATTCACAAATATGTTCTGTAGCTGTGTAATAGTAACAGGCCTCATGTTCAAAACTTTCTGTTTTGTTTTTAAAGGTTATATGAAAATAAAATTTTAGGAGCTGATGCTTAGGAATGTACTATCATTATTTGTTATGTTTAGGTAAGAGGGTAGTGAAATATGTGTACCCTTTAGCACACACCAATACCAAGAGTCCTCCCCTAATCTGTCATGTCATGAGAAAAATTGAAGGCTAATTCAGGGCTAAGGAATACTGTGACAGTTTGATTCAAATTGGAGATGACACTTAAGACGTTCTGAATTGTTTGTTGTCTCATACACACGGTATTACGAGTGCCATTACTGTATTTTCCCGAAGCAAGGAACTTATGTGTCAGCTCTGAAAAACTGAGTTTCCTTCCTGAGTGATACTGAAGATGAAAGAGTGAAGGTATGGCCACAGTGAAGGCTGAGCAGCAGCTCTGCAGGACAAGAATAGGTCAACAGACTACAATGCCATTGATTAGAGGGAAAGATCTATCACCAAAATAGAAAGGATTGATGGACTTCTTTGCTCAGAATTATTTGCATTGAAGTATTTACTCTTCTGGGTATTCACTAATGATTATTTTGTCTAACTGTGCAGCAAACAGCCTAAAAAATATAAAGTGTTTTACATAGTTAATGGATTTTCAAGAATATTATTTCCTTGTTCTCTGTGAATTAATTTTTTAAATTAAAAATGAAAAAATATCTTTGCCAGCTAAAATAAAACTAAAGTTAAGACTGCACAAATTGGTCCTGAGAGCTGAGAAATATATTGAATTGTGTCTGAAAGATGACCCAAGAATTAGGAACACATACCAGCATTGAAAAAGTACCCTGGAATAACTGTTTAGAACTTTATTACAGCGTTTTACAGGACTCGTAAATGCCTTTCTGAATACCTTACACCATATGTTTGCTTCATATTGCCTATAAAGCTCAAGTAATTTATAAGTCTGCCACTTCTCCGTAAATTGATGTTATGAGTGGCTTAAATTTGTCTGATGCTGTGGGAAGAAGCCATTGAATTTTATGTTCTCTATTTTCTGGATGAGCACATCTGCCAAAATAGGTTGCTCCAATGAGTTAATAGAGCTTAATGTAGTTTATAGGTTGCCATTGAACACTTCTAATTTTGAGATGGGCTTCACTCAAAAATCAAGGCTACTGAAGAGGAAATGGTTTAAGTAATTTAAATGCTCCTGCAACCTTCAACATTCTCTGATAAGTGTTTCTAAGGTAGTCTATTACAGGAGAAAAATTGAATACAGCCAAATGTGCACAATAAATACAGGGAGAAAATATGTAATTTCACTGAAATCAGGTGGCTCGTGGGCTGTGAACTACTCACCAAAGCCCAGCTAACCAGTCACAAAAAGAATGGAACACCAGGAGCTGAGTAAAAGGAGCTCTAGAGGTAACAGAACAAAGAGCAAGTATACAAGCGCAGTCATGCTTTACTTACTGACCTACAAGTGCACTCTACCTCAAAATTCACATACAGTGACTGTGGATGTGAATTTTGAGGTCATATGCACTTGTAGGTCAGTAAGTAAAGCATGACTGTAAATATAATGTGAGGTAGATTCTGGAGCTCTAGGTTAGAAAGAAACTGTCAACACAACATCATCCTCATCCCCATGTCCATGAAGAACCTGGAATGCCAAAGATTGCCATTGCCTTCCCTCACAGCCTGAAACCATTGATCTAAATTGCCAGGCAAGCAGTGGACGGTGTCAGTAATAACAGGATGAATTCTAGAAATTTTGAGTAGATATATCAACTTACCTGTATAAAATGTAATTATTTCGTAAGTGTATATAGTGACAACTAGTCTAAAAATCATTATTTTATTAGATTATTAAGAATTAGACCAAAACTAAATTCCTCCTGTGCATTCACACTCTGCTCCTTTTGACCATAACAAGAGTCTGAGTGGTAGGAACTCAGGCAACCCATTCTGCAACTTGGATTCAGAAGATTCACAATGTGTTATCTCAACACTTTGAACTATAGCAAGCTCACAATAATAGTTATTTTCTGTGTGTGCACAAAATAACTATTATTTTGTATGTCCAGAGAGCCGCAGAACACCACCTGGAAGCTCGGCAAGATTTAAGACAGGTGCCTTGTGTTTCTAATGCAGCCTTGACTTGAGGCAGAGTGGACCCAGGCCATGCCACATTACTTGGCCTGGGGACCAGGACGCAGTCCCTGGATGAATATAGAGAGAGTACATTTAGACACAGTGATGGTGATGGTGGTACCTTGGGCTTTTGAGTTTTCTATTCTGCATTGGTGTGTGGCTTTTGTTCAGGGTTACTGAGACCCTTTCACAGGGTGAAGAAGACATAACAATCCTACTCCAGCTGGGGATTCAAGAACATTATTTCCAAACTTCAGGCTCAAAGTAAAAACAATGTGGAAGGAAGAGGGCAGGCAAGTGAGACTCCTGTATGCAAATAGCCCCAAACATAAAAAGAGTGAGATCTTGGGACAGGCCCTCTCCCTTTGCCTCTGTTTTGGAGCCATCCACACAGAGCCTGATTTGTAACACTGGTGCTGCCCAGGTGTGGCCTTTGAAGGCCTCAATAAATATCCTTTTTTCTCCTTAGCTCCATCTAGCCTCTGTTCCAACTCTTCCAGGCACCAACGGAATCCAGGGTGCCAGTATTTACGTGGTTAAGACAACCTGCCTATTTTCAGATTGAGATCTTTGTGAATGAACCCACTCTCTCTTTATCCTGTCTTCTGACTATTCCAATTTTAAGCTCATCTGAGAATAGCCTGTACTGCAATATCCTTGGCACTGAGAGATTTTGATAGCGATTGAAACCTCTGAACACTACTGACATATAAACAAATAATGACAATGGAAAATGACATTCATGAAATTGAATAAAGCAGGTAACATTGGAAATACCACAGCCATATATAAAAATAAAAAAATTGTGGCTCAAATCTATTTTTCAATATAGTCCTTTTATTGGAAATCATTAAATTTATAAGGAACTGGTAAGGAATCTGGAAAAATACCTCAACAAACCAACCTAGAAATAAAACTCAGACTTCTGTGTTCTGATTCAGCTTCTCAGTATCCTTTTGGGTTTTGTCATAGGAGTGGAATGGATTCTTTTTTAAAAAAAACCTGACTTCTCAATGTTTTAAAGAGTAAATTCTATAAAATCCAGGGGATTTGTCAGTGCTCCTGAATATTTTTTTTATATATTTCCATATCTTTTTTTATTTCCCTTTTAAGAAATCTTGTAGATCTGAAGCTATTGTTTTCTTCCATGTTCATTCTGTATTTTATGCATTTTAATTTTACCAACTGGTTCTCACTATTTCATGTATCTGAATAATTTTCTATGCATATAAAGTATTATTGTATGTGTGTAATGTAGAGTGACTCACTTTCCATTTAAACAAATTCTCCATTCCATTGATAAATTTGTTATGTCCATTAATTTAAAGAAAAAAGTGTAAATTTGTTGTAAGCAGCATTTTTAGGGAACATTTTTTTAAAACAACTGCTGTCTAGTTTGTCATGCAATGCAACTAACAATTTTCATCTTCTTTTAGCTTTCCAAGCTTTTTGGGGGTTTGGCAATTACTTGAAACAGAGTATTAGATTGCCATTATACTGCTATTGTAATTGGTCCAACTCATTCTCTCTTGTGATGAAAACTTGAAAGGAGGCAATCTTTATAAATTTTTCTTTAGTTAATATCTCCATCATCATTGTTTCACGAGGAGCTGGATTTAGCTCATTCAAGACACATGAGCTGAAGGCTTATAAGTCTATATGGAGGTCTCCACCATGTACTTACTGGAGCTGCACTGCAAAAAAAACCCCTTTTACATAATTTCTGGATTCCAGGGAAAAGAGAATGGCCAAAAAAACCCCCAAGATGATACAATTTATTTTAATAATCCATATTTACTCAGGTATCTGTGATATTTGCAAATATATGTAAAGGAAGAAACCTTTCTTAACTGCTAAAAAGTTAGGAAGAGTTTGTTATTACTTACTATAATTTGTGCTTAAGGTAGGAGTCCAAAGTGGAGAGACTATAATGGAAGTCGGGAAGATTATGCAGGAAAAATTGGTAAGGTTGCTAAATTATACCAAAGATCATCATATTGTAGTAATGAAGGGATGAAAAACTTCAGAAGAATTAAGATGAAATAACTAAGAATATACCAAGTACACAACATAATAAATATTTCCCAGAAATTTTATAAAAAATATCAAACATAATTAGATTCTAAAGACAGATAACCATGACACCTTTTGCTGTCAGAAGGCAAAGAAATAGAATCATCCTTTGACAGCACATCAGTGTTTAGTGCTGAGGGCTGATTCTTCTAGTAGTTCTGGGTATGGGTTCTTCTTGGCTACTGAAGCCCATCTGGAGGCACCTGGGGTCTCTAGACCAGTCTGAGCAGCCCTTTTCTGTTTAAGGTTCAATTGGTTTGCTGAGAGCATTTCTCATACACACAGAAACAACATAGATGCACAGAAACAAAGACAGTGACAGCACCTGCAACACAGCCAGGCACAGAAAGGGTGCTACATTTAACTGCATCCACATACAGGACTGATAAAGCATCAGTGCAGACAGCAACTCATCCTCTTCAGCTGGTCTGGACTGAAAGCCACTACTGAAGACACCCAAACAGTGTTTGTGAGATTCACAAGCACAGTCATGTATACTCCAAGTATGGCAAAGCCCTTCTGCCTGTCCACCTTGCCTGCCCAGATCCTGTGTCTCTTACCTGCCTCATGGGCCCCCTACTCACTTACCAGCAAGCATAAAGGCTTTCATAATCACAGATCTCCCCCTAATACCAGCCTGCCTGATATCCTGCTAGACCCAGGGAATCCTACTTGTCCCTGGTCCAGCTTGAGGTTTATGAGTCAACCAAACACACACTCAGACTCACATCGGGTTTGGGGAAGATACAGAAACTTACACGAGCAGCACCTGGCACATGGACTGAGACCCATGGTCCATCTCCAGCTGCCAGTGCAGAGCCCCTCATTCACCTCACTCTACCCCAGTTCCTCTAGCAGATGACACTGGGAACATATCCCATTCCAAACCCAGTGGCTGGGCCAAGACTCCCACCTACTGCAGTCATTAGGACTGAGATCTCGCTGCCTCTGGTTGATGACACCACAGGCCCGGGGACCTCACACCTTGAATATCCTAATTCCTCATCTTCTTATCAGTTAGAAAGTCCAGGCTGATCACCTCCAGAGCTGTGCCTGGAGTTTCTTGATGACTCCTCAACTTGTGACTGGGGACATTTTGTCTTTGGCATAATCTATATTATCCCTCATCTGTTAGGGATGCATCCATTTAAAAGGGTTTTTTTTTGCTTTCGCCTTTAATGTCCCCTTTGCAGTGAAAAGGCCCTTCCTTGGATAATCTTAACAAGACATCTCCCTCTGAGGTTCTGAACCATATCACTTCATACCATATCATTATTTTTAAAAGGTGACTAGAAAGATATAGTTTATCAAAATTACACATAAAACGTCATGTATAGAGTTTGCTTTTTAGGTGGTAATGGAAAAAATCATATGTAATGAAGCATGAAAACTCTTGTAATAAATTCTTTCCATATATTGGAGTATTGCAATCCTCTGAGAAATCCTCAAAAAGGGGAGGAAAAGATGCAACTTTCATATTTTTTAAATATTACTGGCTATTAAATCCTGTCCATTTATCACAACTGATCTTCACAAGAGAAAACATTGTTCACAATTTCCTTTTTCTCTGTGCTGAAAAGCATGCAGAAAGAAAGGAGTTAACAGTTCTAATGGTTATGTGTTTAAAAGGTATGTGAGACTCTTCCACAAATGTCATCTGAAATGGAAAGAAAATGACACACAACTTCAGTAACATGCTAAGGGTGAAATACCTTTTATTAAGCTGTCTACAGAATGAAGCATCAGTGAAATGTTTGACAGGGAAGAATATGTGCTAAGCAATGTTGTCTGACTGATTTTTAAGGCAAAATGAAAATCTTTTTTACCAGAGAAAGCTGATGGGAAAATGTTCTCATAAACAAAGATCAGTCTGTGCCATTTTATTTGTCCTCCTTTTTCTCCTCCATTTCTTTCTGTAGAGTACAATTGTCTTTCTAGAGAAGACTTTTTGAGATTCAGTTTTCTCTAACTCAAAAGAAATTTTTACAAAGTAATATATACTGGCAGGACATCTACAGTAAGAGTAGCACAAAGATAGCTACTTAGGAGAAAGCAGAATATAATTAGACCATGAGATGATAAAATGTAATTAGTTTGTGAAGATGTCTAAAAACACACCTTACATTAAAAAAAAATCTGGTTCTTCTGATGATGCATCTACTTTTAGTCTCTGTAAAAATCACATTTTTCAATGTTCTGAAGAAGTTGCGATACTTTAATTAAGTTATAGTCACATTTTAGAATTTTTCATGGTGTAAGGACTTCACTATCATCTTCTTTTAGTAATTTTTGTCCCTCATTTAATTCTCGTGCATTTCCTATTATTAATCTCTTGCGGTTTTTTGGCTGAAGCCCTCCTGCCAATTATGAAGTACAGTAGGAGTAGTAAAGGTTCTGGAAAATTTTCAAGGACTTCTGCATCTCAGATTTGAAATTTCTTTACAATACTGAAGTGTGATTTTTGGAGATGTGACTTCTGAGTGAACCAGCTTGTGTTAGGATGTGCTTTGAGGTTTGCTCCATAATAACATCTATACAGCTGGATGGGGAGTATGAGCAAAGGGACACGGAGAGGTCAGACTGCATAAAAGAGCTAAAACAATGCAGTGGATATTGTGCCTTAGCTAAAACATTATATAGATTCAGCTGCATAGACCCTGTTTTTCTGCCCCCTGATTATGATGCAGCCATACCCACAACTAATATATGAAGATTTTCTTTTTTCTTTCTTAGTTTCCCACTTTGATGTTATATCAAACTGTGCCCATTTTCCTTGAAGTTTTTTTGAAGGTAGGTGTCTCTAAAATCAATATTCAGCCATAGTGAATGATTGCATGAAGGTCAGTAGCTGTGAGCACTAAACCCTGATACAGTCAAAGCAATTTAGCAGGATTCCATTTAACAATGAAATCCATTTACTTATTTCAACCTACTGTTATGTAGTCCACAGGCAATTTTATTCATGCATTTCCACAGGACTGTTATCCCAAAGATACTGCCTGGTAATACAAACTATGTGAAAACAAATGCTGATGAAAGTCAAGAGAAAATCAAGAGAAATTACCTATGACCCACTTGTATTTCTGGTTCTTACTAGGTATAGCACACAAAACTCACCAACACTCCAGATACAAGAAAGACATTATTCTGGGTTTTTTCTATACTAGAAAGAATCTATTCTCAAATTGCAAAACCATTTGAAATATATTTAATTTCTTTTGTTATTCACACCAGTATGTTTTACTCCTTTGTCAGTTTTTAAAATGTGCCTGTTTGTAATAAATTCAATATTTTGGATATTAAGGAAAATTTCATGTATGTTCTTTAGTATCTAAAGCTACTTCCAGTGTCAATAATGTGTTATAGAAATACTGGTAAAGAGATGGAGATAACTTGGTTGCAGTTGGGAGAAATAAGTACAAATCATCCAAGCTTTTGAGATTCCTCTAAAGTCTGTTCCTTGAGCCTCACGTATTTCTTCATCCTCACTAGGACACCAAAGTGATTCATATATTAATAGGACCTGTGGGTGGTAAGTATGTGCCAAACAAATTGTAAACAATACAAGTAGAATGTTTTTGTCATTCTCAAGCTTTCACTGTTCTTTTGTCCCCACTGTTGGGGGTTACGTGTTGGTTTTTTTTGTTCCTTACACAGTGGAATTTTTCCCATTTAGCTGGGAGAAAAGCCTTGATGGTTGCTACATCATTGGTACTATAAAAGACAAAAGAGTTGGCTGGGCCCCGGGGGCAGTGGGGAGGGGAGCGGGTTTTTTTTGGGGAGGTCCTTCTGGGAGGGCAACACAGACACTCTCGGAGCTGTTTCTGCTGGGAGAGGAGGTTTTTGCCATCATCCAGACGGAGCGGCTGTTCCTTCTGCTTCTGCTTCTTCCTCTCCGTTTGTGGCCTCCACTCCCCTGTCCTGCCGGACGTGCTGCAGCCCCAGCTGCCACCG
>VWYI01044990.1:29062-40893 GCA_013399455.1 Anthoscopus minutus
TCCCTGTTCTGTTCCTTTGTTAATACTGTAGTTATTGTTGTTGGTTTACCTTAATATATATATATATATATTAGTAAAGAACTGTTATTCCTATTCCCATATCTCTGCCTGAGAACTCCGTGTTTTCGAGATATAATAATTCGGAGGGAAAGGGTGGGGGCGTACATTTTTTTTTCTGCCTTCCCTGACAGATACCTGTCTCAAAAACCCGGGACACCCACCTGTTTTCTCACACAGTGAAATCCTTATATGAGTGTAATTAAATATAAAAGTATATGAAGCTTTTGGTGGCTCATATTTTTTTTTCACCTAATGCATTTTTTAGGAAAACAGGTACCTAATCTAAACTGTACATTCTGAAGTTACTGGAAGGACATTAGAAGAAAGCTTTCATTACCTAATGTAAATTATACTGTCCATTTTCATCTGGGAATAATAGTATACAATTCATGATTTTTCTTTGTGTTAATGAGATCAACACTACTCAAGTAGTGTCTGGGAATTTATTTTCTTTACAGTGAAACCCAAAAAAAGTACAAAATCTAAGAACAGTACAATCACACACAATAGCTTTATTGATTGCCCTGTTTTGTCTAGACATTTAATGGGTACGACAGTCATAGATGTACAATAATAGCAATCAAAATATTTGTTATGCCATATATAAAAAATCAGGACTATTCAATTTGCAATTTGGTATTTCTCTTGGGTTTTTTTTTCTTTCATCTTTTCAATTTTACCAGTTATCTACTTTTCAGTATCCACTGGCAGTTTACGTGTTTATGTGTTAAGTGGTTTTTTCGTCATTTTAACGTGCACAAAGACACAAAACCACAATACTTTTAAGCACATATTATACTGCATTTTTTTAAAAAAAAGAGCACGGAGTTTAAATAGTTTTTTGGGTATTTCTGTATTTTGATAAAATGTAGGTGTAGTAATGACCTTTAAAGCTCTGTTCCATCTTCAAAAACATAGTATCTTGCTATCATACATTAAAGAAAAATATAGAAAAACAGTAATAGTAAAAGTCATGTTTTTTGTATGCATGCCACTGATCAATAAAATATTGATGTTTAAATTTTCTAGGAGCTTGTTTTACTAATACTTTCTCTGATTAAAATTAAATACAAGGAAGCCAAATCTGAACCTTTCTTGTTTTCTAGAATTTATCAAGTTAGAAGATGTGAATACAAGTGAGCAGTTCACAACAGACTGCAATATTACTACAATATTAGAAATTAAATAGTCTGTCATTGTTATAGCATGAAAAGTATTCCAAGACTCGTGCATAGTATCTGGGTTTTCTCAAATCCTATATCTGCTAATCTCTCTACTCCATATTTCATTCAACAAGACATTTTAATTTTTTTCTAATTTTTTACAAACTTCAAAGATATTTTTACAAACTTCAAAGATATTTTCACAGTTATTTTCTGTTCTCTCAAGTTACTAAGTTACTTATTCACAAAGCTGGACAAGAAAAGAGAGGAAAACAAAATATTTTAAAAATCTGGAAAAGGACCCAAGAAAGAAAGACTTGTAACCAAATAGATATGAAATTCTACACATTATGTTTACATCTATTATATGATATTGAATTAAAGAAGTTCAAGGTGAACAGTACTTTTCATTCTAATGCTAATGCTGAGAAGTAGAATTTTAAGTAGAATTTTATTGAGCTGGAAAATAAATATTGGACCTGCAGATTACTCAAACTTTTTGTATTGGGAAGATCCTTTTCATGTTGTCTGTCCATCTGATTTACAAGCTGTGCAGTTGCCATCCGTGTGTTATGAGATTCAGTGCAGCAGTGCTGGGAGCAAAGAGAGGTTGTGATTTTAGATTGTGTCAGGTCAGGACAGCCCACTGCTCACTTATGAGTGTGTAACCATCCTTCCCACTCTGGTTGCCGTCTTTCCAGTTGTCATCCCTGCCTGTCGTATTCCAAGAAATTCCAGTGATGTTCAGAATGACTAACAGAACATTAGTTCACACAATAAGAAATGGGGTTTGATTTAGGGGTTTGTTTACTTCTTTTAGCTCATTTCTTGGAGACAGAAAGGGGCATGTTTTCACCTGTAATATATATATATATTCAGCATCAGTCTTTCATCTTTATTCTTTTAGCCATCCTTTTGAAGTCAGTCTGTTGGGGATTCTTTAGTTAGGTGGCTTGTTTCAATATTACCATCCTGAAAACGACATGAAGACCAAAATGAAGGCAGCTCTCCAGGAGAAAGTAAACAGGATCAATTGTATTCTATCCACATTCACAATAAAGAAGAAAAACAGTATTTTTTCCAGGACAATATAGAAAAAGGGAAAGCTGACTTCTTTGATACAGCTGGAATAGCAGATAGAAAGGCCAAAAGAGGACAGAAAAAGATGTTGCTTGATTAAAAATAAAATGAAGGGAAACCTAGCTAATATGTCAATGTATCTGGACTATATATGGGCATTCAGCCAAGGACTTGAGTGAAGGATATTATCAAAGGAGAAAAACATAGCTTCAAATCACAATTCATTTTTGCTCCCTAATTATGTGGGGAGAAAAATACCAATCAAGTTAAAAAACAAGAAACAATTTTCTCAAGGCACTCTACATTCAGTGCAGTATGTTTCCACCTGAGGCCAAAAAAGAAGTATCTGTCTTCCAATATGAGGAAGACAGAAAGGGAAAACTTTGTCTCTGATTTGTTCATCATGCTGACAACATGAAAAGTTGAACATGAACAGTAACACTCTTATTCCAAAGCAAAGGGCTGTGTGGAAACATTTCAAACAAGTGTTAAGAAAGGCGGTGCAGAAATTGAATTTACATAGCATATATATTGTTGCATAATGTAACATCATTCTATCAGGGATTATAACTGAGAAACTTTAGAAAGATGGCACTGTAAGTATATTTCTACATTTAGTAGTAGACATCCTCTCCCCAGTCTTAAATATCACTACCACCTCATCCACTGATCACCAAAAGCACATCAGCTTTTATTGAAAGACTTTGTTCCTAACTCACAGCAGTGCCACCATTTAGAAAAATCACAGCTGTGATTTAGCATTTCTAACAACTAACTTTCCTAATGGTAAATGTGGTTTGAGGCTTGAGGATATGTATTTTAATTACCCTCATGTTACATTACTTGATTAATTCACAAATAACTGTCATGGGTAGGTGCATTTGCAGGCCTTTGGGGGCTGATATGATGCAAGACTACATCACTTGACTCAAAGTAGCTTTGAACACACTTGCTCTAAAATGGGAGCTCCATATCACTTACTGAATTAATAAACAAGTAGGATGAATAAGCCAAGGCAAAACATTGCCAAAAGTGGTTTTGCTACTTTATTCAATTATCACTTTTACTTCATCCAGAGCTCTCCACAACTCTACAACTGGTTTTTTTGAAATACCTTGCTTCCTCTCATTTTGTTGGAACCCCTTTTTTTTTCTTTTCCCCTCCTATGATGGGTAAAGTTCTGGGCTTCTGCCCAGGCTGTATAAACAAAAGTGTTAGTGAGAGCATGACACTCAGCATAATATCAACATTGCCATGGTTTAACCCTGGCTGCCAGCTTAGCACACAGCCATTTTCTCCCTTTCCCCTTGGTGGATGGGAGAGAGAATCAGAAGAGTAGAAAGGACTCATGGCTTGAAATAAAGACATTTTAACAGGTAAAGCCGAAGCTGTGCAGGCAAGCAAAGCAAAAGGGGATTCATTCACCTCTCACCATGGGCAGGCAGGAGTTCAGCCATCCCCAGGAAAGCAGAGCCCCATAATAGCAAATGGTGACTGAAGCAGAAAAACACCCTCCGAACATACCCCTCTTCCTTCTCCTTCCCCCAGCTCTACAGGCAGAGCACACCACCAGGTGGGCTGGGATATCCCTGTGGTCACTTGGGGACCCCTCACAGCTCCTTGTGCACTCCCAGCCTCCTCACTGGTGGGATGGGGTGAGAGGCAGAAAAGTCCTGGACTCTGGGTAAGCTCTGCTCAGCAACAGCTGAAACATCCCTGTGTTATCAGCACTTGTTTCCAGCACAAATCCTAAACACAGATCCTTACCAGCCATTGTGATGGAAATGAACTCTATCCCTGCCCAAACACTATATGCACATAAAAGTTATTTTATATGACTACATGGAGATTGGTATATATCTGGAATTACTGTCCAAAGGCTTTCCTAGTGGTGATAAGATCAGTATTGTTTCAAATCTTAAATACTCTCAGCAAGAACATAATAAAAAAGGGGCTAGATCCTCAGCTTGTGTAAACTGGCATAGTAACATAGAAATCCATTACAATTATACCACTCATGCTTTGATAAGCAGATAGAGCAAACATTAATTAACAAACTTTATTCTAGACAAACAATGTGAAATAAATAACAAAATTAATTTTGGATCATGATAATATTCTAGAAAATAAAATAAATAAAATCAGGTGAAAATAAGTAATGTAAATAATTTTATTCCATGTCAAAGAGATTTTTTTAATGAAAGCAAAATATGCAAATAAAAAATACAAAGGAAACAATTCAAACACAAAACCACCTTAATACAAGAAAATACATGTCAAAAATCCTGATATGCAGTTTGTGCACTCTATTTGTAAAATAAGGTCCAAGTAAATAAAAAGAGCATTACAGTTCTGAGGAAAACTTTTAGGTCTTACACATCCTCACTGGATCTGAATCAAATAACTATCTACTACTGAGAGAAGTCTCTTTCCAGCAATGCTACTTGCCCCAGAAGGACCTCTGCAGTTCCCAGGGCTGATATCCCAATGAAGATTCCCTGTTTCTGTTGAGTGTTTAGTTCCAAGAGAGACATAATTCCTTAAAGAATTCATCATTGCTTAAGAAACTGGATCACTAAGGAAATGCAGGCAATTTGAAATAACTTTTGTTCCATGGTAAAAGCAATATGATCTTTTTACGCTTAAACTAGAAGTTAAGGAAACAGAAAGACATTTAAAATAAATAAATAATTATGCACCTTATAGTTGCACCTACTCTCACTTGAATTGAAGATAATCAGTTTATTTCTGGAAGCAAAATGAGCTAATTCCCAGGAGGATTGACATAACCCATAGTCTCAATTCCAGGCGTTCAGACCAAAGCCATTGTTTAACTGTTTCTCCATAGACAGGGTCTTTACTTACCTGCCCTTCTCTCAATTTCTGCCATGGAAAAATACCCCCTTAGCAGCCTTCTTTCAAACCTGAGAAATTATTTGTGCATTCAACTCCATTTTCACAGCTGTCTTTAGTACAGCCCTGGCCATCGTGTGGACTCAGTTAGAAGCAACATCTTCCTGGATACAGGAAATTACTCACTGGATAGGATTGAAACAGACTCTGTATTTGAATGGTAAAAATAAACCATATACCTACAATGAGCAAAGTTCTCTTTTCTTACTAAGAAGAGAGCATCTGTTTTCTGGAGCGACTGAAGTGATATTTTATACACTGAAATTCATATAATATGCAATCACAAAACTGTATTTTCCTTCATACAAACACAACAGCAATGAAAATAGGGTAGAAGTACCCTTCAGTAGAGACTAGATCTTACAACAGTTTGGAGTAAGAGTTATTCCAAGTCCATGAATGAAGTAGCTGCTTCCCTCCTGGTTTCATGCATAGCATCTAAATTTTTCACTGTATTAATGCCTTCAGCCTTGCTGTTTTGAATTCCAAGGCGTGCTGCCTTCAGATGTCCCTAGGAGAGGGAAGAGAAAAAAAAAAAAGAAAGAAATTAACAAACAAAACCCCTACAAAAACAAGCAAGCAAACAACTACAGTGAGATAGTGGAAGAGGAGGAGTTGAAGGCTCGGGAGCCTGCTGTTCCTGACTAAATTACATGCACAGTAACGTAGATGGCATAAATGAGCTTTTGACCAGAAACTACCTCCTGGGACAGGTCTGCAAACAACAAGTTATCAGGCAAAAGGTGGTTACCACCCTTCACTGATGTCCTCGTACACAAGAGCAGCAAAGTCAGAGAATAAACTGTAGGTTGTGAAACAGTTTTGCATAGGTTTTAGTCAAGAAAGGAAATTACTATAGTGATAAGAAATGACAATGTCATTTGTGAGTTTGGCTCAGATGTCCTCTTGCCTCTCTTCTCCAAAAGTAATGGACATGACCTCGTTTATTACTGTATCAAGAACTCTCTTAAAAAGATAACTACAATTCAGGGACTTTGGTTTAAATGTTTGGGGGTTTTTCCTAATTTTGGACAATTATCTTAGAAGGTAGATGTCAGCTTTATCTGAAACAACCCTGGTCTAAGTGGACATTGCATGCTATTGCTACTCCTCTGACTATGTGGTGAAACCTTCTTTAAAGTGTGAAACTTGCATCCACTTCACTGTACCATAGCCCCATAAAATATTTTCTGGAGGAGAACTCCAGCTGGTCTCACTGAGTTCCCAAAGAGACAGCACCCTCCACAATGAAGCAATTATGCAACCGAGAGCTGTTTACCATTAGGTTTAAAATCATGAATAAATAGCCTTCAGCCCTTCCTTCATGTTGCCCAAAATGTGTGTTTTGTGACACTTGCAATTAAACTGTCTCCAGTGTACCTTTTAGAGTAGGAAAACATCATAGAAATGGCACATTATGTCACAATATCATTATACCTAAAAGCTGCAGAGAAAGGACAGTCTTGTTCTAACACAGATACAGGAACAGTAATTATTGAGTCAAGTCTTTATTAGTTATCCAGGGCTTCTTCACTGTAATTATTGTATCTCCGCTTTTTGAAGACCACTATAATGCAGCCCTCTTGCAGTCAGCTCATTAAACTTGTACCTATTATTTCTCAGAATACAGTGTTTTACACTGCACTAATTTTGTTATTTATACAAAAGAAAATTATATATATGACAATGTAGAACAAGAAGTAGAAGTTAAGAATTCTTGAGTCACTCACTTCTTATTCCAAAAGCAATATTTTCCAGAACGCAGACTATTTTCCCCAGCAGCATCTAGGAGCTGTGCTGGTTTTTGCCACAGATCTGCATTGATGTGTATTGCTCCCCAAATAACACAAATCAAACCAAAAACAAACAACAAAAATAGTCAAGACAAAACAAAAGCAACAAAACCCAAACAAAAGAAAAAAACCCTGAACCTAAAACTACCAAAGGACATTTGCACTTCTGTAGTTTCATATGTTCCATGTGAGCTTGACACAACAAAGTAGTGAATTTTCAGAAATCCACAGCAACACAAACACACAAAAACAACTGAGTCTCTAATAACATTTAAAGATCTTTACCTGCAATGCAAGAGTCAGTCTGAAAGCACAATCCACCTCTCTGAAAAAATGATCCTTATGGGAGGATGATTGCTGAATTAGTTTCACAGTGAAATTTTTCTCTAAACTACTAAATTGTTTACATCCTCTTCCCATCCTCCAGAAGGAGGAAATCTTGACAGAAACAACAAGGAAGCAAATGGGATTTCTAGGACTAGTCCCACTCCTGCCTAATTGATTAATTTCTACAGGGGAGGGTTATCAGACAGCACTGATCTATCTGCTGTCAGGCCTGAAGCCTGTCAAATTTTTGACCAAAGTAACTCAAGGACTTTTTTATGACAACTTTTGCCATGCATTGAGATAATTCCCACTACCTAAAATGAGGATCACTGTAAGCAGTATGTGACATCCTTTAAGCTTTTAGAAACTCCAGAAGTAAAGCAATAGAGGACATTGTTCTAATCTCAGCCCCAGAAGTGGCTATTGTTAGTCCATAGTGAAAAATACCACTTTTCTTTTTTATTTGACTCAGTGTATCACTACTTTCAGTCACATCTTAATGAATCAGTCCAGATAAGAGTGTAAGAATGCAAGGGTGAATGTTAAAGAAGAATATTATTAGGACACCTTGGGGAGATGAAGTGTCCAAAAGAATAACCCTTTTGAGTCTACTTATGGAGAAGCAGAGAGCAAAGGATAACAAGGGATCCTATTGTGTGAATTTCTTGTATTCAGAGTCACAAATATAAAATGTCAAACTTTGGTTTTAGCTTTGTTAATAGCACATCTTAATCTCTAAACAGAGAATTGGGAGAAAGGTCTTTCCTGGCACAGAAAAACACTGAAAAATCATGTTTGCCATAGAATAATAATAATGTTAGCATGAGTTCATCCAAATTTAAAAAGATAGTGCACCTCAAAGAATTGAGGGAATTTGATTCACTAACTGAGCACATAGACTTTTGAAAAGCAAGATTGATAACACAGTGAATACTAGCATTAAAAAACAATTACAACTTTGCTGTGTGAATCGTTTTTATAGCTACAAAGGTAAAACGTGAAAAATTGCTATTTGTGGTGTTGATCTTTTGATATTTTCTGCATGTTAAGTCATACAATCAACTTGTTTAATTGTTTAAGATTAAAATTACTCTTCAAATTTCCCAGATAAATGCATGCAAATTTCATGGCTCATCCTAGAATGTTAATCAATCAATATTCTAAATATTCAAATATATTCGTGACAGAACACAGAAATAAAGCATGTTGTCTCATTTTCTCCATGTTGAAATCCTTAGGTAAAAAATGAATGTTGAGAAAGTGTTTGGTTTCCCCTTTTTCCCATTCTTGCATAAAAACTGCTTTTAGCTTCACAAAACCTTTGGGATTTGGTTATAGCAGGAAAACTACATACCTGCTAATGTGTCTTGTTATTTTAACATACTAACTTCAACAGAAAATTAATAATATGCATTCATTTAAAAAAACACATAAAAACAATCTGTTTAAAATATTATCAATTTATGGACATCGGAATCTTTAGAAAAATAGAATATGAGGGAAAAACAAGAATTTTTAAGGATGTGTGATCCATCAAAGATTAACATTTACTGGGTGAAATAATTGACAAATATTCAAGTTCATCACTGGGGAAAAAGGCTTCTAGATAAGGACAATGCAATTCTTTGCGATTGCACAAAAGTCCTGTTCTGAAGGAAATAAATAATTTTTTCTTGAATTTAAAAAATCATTAAATTAGTATTTCAATACCCTGTATAATTATTTCAAGTAATTTGAATTTAGCACCAATGTGTTGATAAATTACATTTTTAAATTTCCAATATAAACCCCTAGTTTTTGTTTCTTTCATTCTTTTGAAGAAATTATTAAATTCATTGTGATTTAAAATATGTTAAAACTTTATCATGATGTCAAACATACCTTTATTCCAACAACAATTTTATAAGAAATTCTCTATAATTCATAATCTTGGAAACACCTAATAGCTAATATCTTGCTTTCATCTCATTTATGTAGTAGAGCTTAAATTGAATGTGTGAGTGGTCTACAATGACATTAACATTACTCCCAGGTATTAAATGCCTTGGTGAAGAAAAGCTGAAAAGGTGAAAAGTACTTGTGCTTGACCCATTCTGGCAGTGGGCAGGACTGCATGCACAACACGCAAAGCCTTGTCTTTCTGTTACTGTTTTAAGGCTTTGAAAGGCCCTTTTAAGTGATTAAATCAAGCCTATGGATGTCTTCTTATTATTCATACAATAGAGGCAAATATTCTCTTCTTATTATGCATATAATAGAGGCAAATGTTCTGTAGCTTAATGCAGAGGACAAAGAGGAAGGAGATGCAAGGAGATCCCATAAGAGGAACTACTAGAGAACTGTGGAACATGCACTAAACAAGTCAGGGAGATAGGCTGATCAAATTTGCACACAAATTCCAGGAGCCATTGCACAAACAATGCATAGCTTCCCCACTGTGCTCCAAAATCTCAGTCCAGGCTCACTTTCTTCTGGTAAAATGGAAATGGAATTTTCAAACCTGCACGACAGCAAAAGTATTTCTATTTTCTAAAAATGTTTTCTTTTGATCCTTTCTTATACAAGTTCAATTTTAGAAGATTCTTCATTTTTGTTAAACTCCTTTTAAAACTTCCCCCTCCTTCTTTTAAAATCTCATTCAATGGTTTTTCAGAATACTTTTAGTGTAATATGTGTATGTTTGTGTGTTAATATTAAGATCTTGGTAAGAAAGATGGACACCCTTAGCACCTCTTGCCCTGGCTCCAGTTTCCCTTACCACTTTCAAGATTATGAAACTCAGAGAGATGTGCTGCTAAAACATCATCTGACCGTTTTCATATCTGCCCAGCATTAGGTCAAATCCTGCTACTCAGAATCAAACTGGCTGGAACTTTTTAACCATCAGAGGTTCATTTGGTGGGCTGCTCATGGAGATGATTTTTATGGTGGCCTGGGGATCATAGTCTGTGTATGGACAATACACAACTCATACAAAATTCAGGAATGTGTTCCAAAATGTTCCGGTACATAAGGAATAAAATAATTCATTTATTTTTGTAAATTGCTTCATACTCAAATACTGATACACATATCAATAATAAATGCAAGAAAAATCATAATTGTGGTTTTCTATATTATTAGTAGCTTGGGCAACATGAGAAACTAAGCATATTGGTGGTTTCAATTTTAGTGTTGTGTTTACAGTTAAAGGAAAAGTCTGGTCGATATCTGAAGATAAATATCAAAACACACCAAGAGTAAAGGAAATCTTGCTGAAAGCTATGTGCTGGACCTGAATAACCTTTTGTTCCCAATCTGTTTCTGATATTGATAACTTTCTGCATGAAGACCGAGTATATATTTTTTTGATGACTTCAAAACAACAACAAAAAAAATCCAAGACAATCCAAATTTGCTAGAGAAAACATGTATGTGTGGATTACAGATAAGAAAGAAGCATGCAATCAATTGTGTGTGTCAGGATTTTAACTTTTGCCTTTGCTAAATTATTATCTATGTTTAAATATCTTGATATTTTTAAGTATTTTAGCCCTTTGCCGCTTTTATTTCACTACAGATTTGTTATAACTATTTTCATTGTTAACATTATTTTTCATATAAATGCTACTGTCTCGGCTTTTTTGACAAGGAAAGAGATAAATAAAGTATTAATCAACTTCATCAAAAAGCGCGTTTTACTTTTTTTTTTTTTCACTTAGCTACTCCTATACAGGGTAAAATATGTCTATGAAATTTTCCTACTCAAATATTTTCATTATGTGTGTTTTCCCTCACCTGATATTTCTAATACTAAAATGATTTTTTATATATATTTTATGTCTTAATTTTGCAGGCACTAATAAAAATATATGTATTAAAAGGGAATACAATGTTAAACAGAAATGTTTTTCTGAACTGGCAAAAAACGTGTGAAAAATCATCTTCAAAATTATGAAAAATATCTCCCAATTCCTTTATGAAATTACACTGTAGAAACTGTAATAGCAAAACTCTTACATGACAAGAGAGTCATGTAAGCTGTTAAGAGTCGTGGGAAATCTGTTTACAACCTGAAGAAAGGCTGCTTTGTCTCAAGCTTACTACAAATTTTCTCAGTTTGACAGTAGGTCTAGCTGGAGATACCTTACCTCTGTAGGACTCAAATATATAGGAAGATTCACAGTTTGGAAGCTCTGTCTCCAGTGAGATAAATTACTAACATTCAAAAAAATCCTTCAAGCCTTGATAATCAGATAAGAACTCAGCTGGCAAGGCTCAGGCCTGAGCACTTCAGTAGTGGAAAAAACTGGGATAGTGATAGTCTTGCCAGTCACATAGATACCAGATAAGAAAATGGAGATCAAGTAAAACCTGATGTCATGCTTCCTTAAAGATATTTCTGACATTATTGGATATATGTCTAGAAGAAGAAAGCTCTCGATTTAACAACAGAATATAATATATCATGGAACATACCACAGTAAAAGTATGTTGTCATTCTTTTTTCTGTGAA
>VWYI01044996.1:0-46437 GCA_013399455.1 Anthoscopus minutus
CACTCTCCATATTTTTCCTTCCCACTCTGTCAATGCACTGGAGGACACAGGGTCAGTAGAAAACTGATGAGGCCAGCAGGAGATTTGAAGCTAATGTGATGTTATGCTCCTAATATCCTCTTCTTAATCACGTACTTAGGAAAATGAGTTAAGTGCCAGAAAATATGTGCAGAAACATATATATGTCTTACTTATATTTAACTAAGACCAGTTTCCTTATTTATTTAAAAGGCTTAAAAGGAACCCTTTCCAATAAAAAAAAATTATTTGTTTGTCACTTAAGGAGAACAAACAGCAGGAGTTTAATACACAATCAGATAACAGATTAGTTTACAAAGCCATTCTGCAATTAGATATGCTTAGGTTTGAATGTTCCCTCTTCCCCCTCCTTCTTGCACCTCTGGTAGATGTGTCCCTGCTTGCAGTTTGTAGAAATTCAGTATTGTGGCTGTGATGTTTTGCTCCAGGAAGAAAAAGCTTCACAGATGAGTTATGTTAGTTAAAATATCTAGACATTGCTTTCTTAGTTACATCTTCATGAAGGAAAGCAACTGTTAAAATATTTCCTTCGTTAGTAGACTAAGGGGTGCTCCCATCTCTAGATAATTTATATTATTTACAACAGTATTTTTCTATGCAGTAAAATAAGAGGTTGAATTCTGGTTTTAAAGGGAAACAACACTTAAAAATGCTAGTAGTACATCAGGCATTCTTATTCCTTTGAGGATCTGACTTGTCAGCAAAGTGTAGTGTTTTTGCATATAGTGACTCAAAAAAACCCCAAAGATGCCAAAAAGAACCTACAACCCAATGCCTAATCGAAGACCAGGAAATGGAAGATTTATTGAATTGAATTTTGAGCAAATTCAAATGGTCACCATGCTGCCCACTGGAAATAATACCCACTATGACAATTTTTTTTTCATAGCTTCTTGTCTTCTTGTGTCCTTCTTTCATTGCTTCATATGTACAGCATAAAGCAAACTACCATCTGTGGGAATGTAGTGGGACTGTTAGCAAAACCTGCTGTCTTCTCACTGTTTTACTTCCTACATGACAGAACAGTTTGCAGTTTTATTTAATTATAATTCAAATAAACCATTAAAGAATAGCTTTCTGAAACTCATTGAGTAGCCAAAAGGAAATAAAGAAAATTAATAAAAATAAATATAAGAAAAATATGATCATTTAATGTGATTCACAATCATCAGGGAAGCTGTACTCATGACTAACACTCTTCTCCTTCTTCTTTATTAGAGGCTTTCCTTGCAATAATTCTGATGATGTAATAGCTCTTGGATATGAAAACATTCTCTTTACTGAATGAAGGCTGATTAGCTTGAAATATAGAAATGTACATAAAGGGGGGAACTGCAAATGCCTCAATGTTAATTTTTAAAATAGGATTCCAAAAGCATATGACGATATGATTAAAAAAATCTGCTACATCTTCATGCTAACCTTGAATGTTATAAACAAGGATTTCCTGCGAGGTTACAGTACTGTTCTGTTAGTGCTTGATATAATATTTAGCCTTGTTTTGGGATGCTTGATCATGTGACTCTTACTTTCTACATGGCAACCAATGCAAAAACAATCTGTCAAGGACTGTCACTGAGGATCAATGCTAAATGTTACTCAGCAGGATGCAGACTGTATCTCAGTGGGTGTCCTTCTACTATGCTTTGATTATGTTTGTTGTAAAGAAAAGCCTAGTTGTGCTTACAGCTTTCATATTTCACACCCTCATTGGAAGACATGTTACAGCCTCTTAATTTGTTCCCATTTCAACATGATGTGTTGTTTAAAAACATATACACCGCGTTTTCAAAGATTCCTTCAGTATAATCTGATTATAAAGGGGTTATGTGACAGTTTGTCTCTGCTGCTTGTTGTGTGGCTTAAATCTCTGGAGACAAGCCGACTGAACATCCATACAATTTAGAGTCTGATGGCAGCTGTGATTCAAAAACGTTGCTTTGGGCCACATCTAGGGTCATCTGAGGAGGCACTTTGGCATATATCAAGGTAACAGTAGGATTTTATACTACTTACTGTTTCTTATAACTTGTTTTGATGACAGTGCTATGACTGGGCATGTGGGTTTAGCATTTAATTAAACTGAGTGGCAGATTATTAACTTAGAGCAAGGAGGGAAGAGAATAGAGGAAGAATTTGTTTTAGTTTACTGGCTGTGAGTGAGGAGTAGTAAGTCTGTAAGTAGTAAATCTTCTCTGAACATAGATAAATAGATAGGGTTATATATTGTGAAAGAGAGAAAAGGTAGTTCACTGGACAGCAAGTGGGTCTATTGCTTTTATAAAAGGATATCGCAAGCAAAATTACACATTTCAGAGAGCACGTCTGTTTCTGCATGACAAAAACATTCACCCATGACTTTGATGTTTGCTGTCTCTAATACTCTTTTATAACACTGGTGCTCTGCTAACAACTTCCAGGCATGAACGAATACATACTAGAAGACCTTACCACGTGGACAGAGCTGACAAGTACTCTCTAGATGATGACCTGGTAAATCTAGAAGTTCTCAATGAGGTACTGTACTGTCTGAGTAGCAGCTTCTGACACCTGTACCTCACGTTCTCTCCTATTTCTGCTGTTTTAGGAGTCTCTTAGCAGAATGAAAATATTTCCTTCTTGCAGTCTTTTGTCTCATCAATGCAAAGGAATTCTCACATTATGGATCTGCTGTCTTTACTTCGTTAATCTATACAGTGGCATAGTAGTAGCAGTGAATGCTATTATATGGAAAAACTTAATTATGAATGATGCTAGTTTAAATTATTTTTGTGAGTTTCCTAAAATGCAAAGTCTAGTTATAAAGATCTAGATTTGAGTGATTTTTTTCTAAGATAATTGATTTATATAGGATAATGTATGATCTACTACTTCTGGATAAAAAGTGATAAAACTATCAATTTAATATTTCACCTATTTGCAGGGTACCTGTAAATTTTAGTGTTGATAATCTTTAAATTACATGCCAGCAAGAAAAAGGTATAATACTAAATTATGCTAGTGTCCTGTCTAAACAATCTTTTACCACTACTTAAAGTTTAATCCTTGAAAAATTATTGTCCTTGTTTCATGGCCAAATAAAAACCATTAAATAGGCATGTACCATGAAGTGCAGTAATAATGTGTACCACCATTTTCTCTTCAGAAGATTTTCTTCTCAGGCCGATATAAGAAAATATTCTAATTTGCAATTAGAAGTTGCCATTTAAGTTGGTTTTATGACATTAGCAAGAATTTTGAAAATACTTGATTTTGTGGATTTGGCATTTAAAATATAATTAGAAACATTTACAGTAAGTATTTCTTAAGCAGTGTTCTCAGATATTAACAAAAATCTTCCTAAAAGGGAAAATACTGTATAACTACCAAACTTTCTGTAATCTTTTCAGGATACAATTATCCATCAGCTGCAAAAACGTTATGCTGACTTACAGATTTATACTTATGTTGGAGACATTTTAATAGCCTTGAACCCCTTCCAGAATCTCAGCATTTATTCTCCCCAGGTAAGAGAGATTCCAAGCTGAAGATGGAGCTTGCTTTGCATTTTAGATTGACACCACTAGATAAAATACTCTAAGTGATGCTTGAAGTTAGGAGCGCAGACTAAACCTCAGCCTTTTCTTTTTCCAGAACAATGTGACTAAAAATTTATTTTGTTTTATTTTGTTTGTTAAATTTGGTTTCATTTGATTTCATTCACTTCTTGGAGGCACAAATTCCACAGGAGGGACAGAGATTACCCCAGGCACAGCTGTGCCTCTTGTCTAACATTTAGAGCTTTCTTTTGGGAAACAGAAGATGGTTATATGAACCTCCTCATGCTGAGGTGTTTGCTTGCCGAAGAATTGCTCTGACTGCGGGTTAGTACATGTCCTGTGCCATCAGCTCTAGCTTAACAGAAGGAAATGAATCAAATACTGTAAACATAAAGGCCAGTTTAATTCCCTACAAATATGAAGAGAGGTGGAGCTAGAAATTACTTACTCTCCATGGATGCCTAAATCAGGGATTTAGATAGGGGGCCAGAATTCAGATTCACTCTAAGTTTCTTTTGTATAAATCAGTTATTTCCTTGATTGAAGGCTTGTGTTTGAAATTCTCTTCCTTGTGATACAGTTCTCTTCATTGTCTTGTGCGGGAAACATCAGAGTGCATTCTAGGTGTTGTGACTTGTCTCCTGGAAACTGGTCAGTGCCAAGAATTACCACTCCTGTTCCAGGTGATTCAGTGTAAATTCTGTGGTATAACAGTCAACTTTTTCTGTTGAACAGGCAGATGATAGTCAGTGTCTTCAGTTCTTAATTATGTATGTAAATTGCATTTTTTGACTACTGTGCGTTTTTCTTTAAATTTAGTTCTCCAAGCTTTACCATGGTGTGAAGCGTTCATCAAATCCCCCCCACATATTTGCCTCTGCAGATGCTGCCTACCAAAGCATGGTTACATTCAGCAAGGATCAGGTAAGAATCTGTTCATTTTGGTTTAGGTTTTATATTAATCATACTGCCACTGTGCTACAGGGCTGTCAATAATGTTCTGTTATGTTTTATTTTGGGAAATATTTTCTTTAAGCCTTTTATTCCTAAATCAGCAAAACCAGAGTAGAAATCTGGTCAGATGTGGGAGTTCTGAAGAGGACACAGTGATATGAAATGGACTTAGAGGTCAAATAAGATGATGGAGGTACCTTACCAATATAGTTTCCTGGATACTCATGAAGTCCTGGCTGTCAACTCCAGCAGCAAAGTAGTGCTGCACACTCTGATTCTAGGCCTGTCTTGACTTAGATATTTCCATAATGTACACCAGTGTAAAATTGAAGCTTCTCAATGCCATATCAGATTAACAGAGTTTGAACCGCTTTTCTGTTACAAATAGATACTAAGTCACAAAAAATCGGGTCCAGTAGCGAAATTTTTAGTAAAATAAATTAAGTGTGGGTCTATTATAAATGTAATAAGGACACAAATCTAATTATATAGTCATGATTTTGGTGAGAATAAAATTCCATTTTGTAGAATATTTTACTACATTCTTAAGATGATAACTTTATACTCTTTCTAATTTAATGTACTGTGTGTACATGAATATTGAAGGCTGATAATTACTTTTGTTTATAAAATCCTCCTGATTTTACCCTGCATATAATGCAATTGTTAATAGAAAACATTTTCTTAAAGTCACAAAACCAGAATAAAATACTAAAAAGACTGAAATCAGAAAATTCCAAGAAAATAAGGCAAATAAAAGGCCTTGAAGAGGAAATAAGACATTGAAGAGGAAGAAAACAAGAGCTTTAGTGATTATGTGAAAGTACACTGGCCTGGGAGGTGGTTAATGCTTCTTCAATGATTTACATGTTCTTTGGTGGAGACATTAAAGAAAATAAGTACTCATGCAGACTAACTTATGTGAGAATTTGTTAGCTGGAGAAGATTGGTAATTGCATCAGCTTGTCAGGGTAACTTTGTGCATCTGTAATATATTGTACCTCTTTCAGAAATAATCTTCATTCAGATTTAAATCAGTTTCCTCTTTTCTGTTTGTGAAGTATTACAGGAGCTTTTTTATCTCTCTTACCTGGCCAGTGTTATGCTGCTTCTTCACATAAAGGTGCACCAGATAAGCATTGTAGCCAGACTGAAAAATGTATTGATTCTCTTTGTTTTATCCATTGAGCTTTCTTTTTTTTTTTTCCTGTGAAGCTTGAAAGTTTATTTCAGCCTACTATTTCTCCTGAAGCAATAGTCAAGTTCTGACCAATTCTACAAGGACTTATGGGCCTTAACTGTGTAAACTGTTGTGTATAGCTTCCCTAGTCACACAAAAGCAATTAAGTTAGGCATCATAATCAGTGTGGTACCTATTTCCAAAAGCAAAAATAACGGACAGGAAGCAAATAAATGAGCTGCAAATGTCATATTGCACCAAAATTACAGAATACTTTCCAGCTCAGCTCCCTTCTGAAAGGAGAGATGAGCAAAGGCTCAGTGTCATAATTTATGAAGAGTTGGTCCCTGCACCTGCTGTCAGGCACCACAAGGTACCACCAGATAACTGCTGCATCTTTCAAACCTTTCCACAAAGCTCTATTCTATATAAAGGGGCATTGCATCAAGTATTTTAGGACCTTGTATCTTTTCCCAGCCAAGAATGTTGTGTATTCACAGTATCATGCAAATAATTTTCAGATGTTTGCATAAAAACCTGTGTATCTGTGCAACTTCTCAGTGTTAACATTTTAATTATATGTCAGTTGATACTGTGAAAAATGTTTGTACTGGTGGTCTGTAGAATACATGGAAAAAAAGGGGAAATAAAAATGCTGTTAGAATTCAAACTTTCTATGATCTGTATTCTTCAGTGTTCAGGTGAGAACTGGCTTTCAACTTCCATTTTCCCCATGAAGCATAACAGCAGAGAGAAGGAAAGTGATTTAGGCCATTCTAGGTATTCTTTTGAGTCTGGAAGCCTTTAGACGAGACTATGAAATACTATGTGTAAAGGACTGCTGACGCAGGAAGAAGGTGGACACAGGAAGAAGGTCCTCCTAGAATCACCCAGTGAACAAATGCACATTTTCCAAAATGTTTAGGTGCTAGTTTTCTGTTCTAGCTTGAATATCGGCATCACCTACAGAACAGCCTCTGTACACAAGACCTATTACTTAAGATAATTTTTAAAAGCAAACTTTTGGTCAGTGTGTTAAAAACAGCTATATTTTGTGATTCATATTAATTCATATGAAGTCAATGCAATGAGCTCAGACATAGTTACTTGTTTATGTATTCTAGCCCTTCAAAATTCAGTCACTGCTTCACACATGCACCTTGGGATCAGACATTGCAAGATGCATTTTAGTAATATATAGGGAATAAATTACTGCACTGACCCTTTGGTGATCTCTTCTTTCAGAAGGGAGTTGACCCTTAAAGTATTCTGTAGTTTTGGTACTAAACATGAAATAACAGGTAGGAGTAGTAATAGTAGAAATAGACCATGTGGTGAACAATGCACTTAAATATTTTGTTTTGTGTGTTCAGTGCATTATCATCAGCGGGGAAAGTGGTGCCGGAAAGACAGAAAGTGCTCATCTGATCGTCCAACATTTGACCTTCTTGGGAAAGGTATTTCCTAGCCAATTATGTAAAATTTTGAAAAAATCATCCCAACCCTACCCCAATGTTCACTTTATTTAATCTTTAGTACTTAAAGCTGTTCATGTGAATTGTCACACTTGATTTAGGGACATAGTAATCATGCATGTGAGAGTATTGAATTAAGATGCAAGAGTATGACTCACACCAAGCCAGTCAATGATTTTTTTAAAGAGAAGGTATCAGATTCTGAATGTTCAGTACCTGTAGTTATGTCCAGTGTTTATCACATATAACATTGTTTATTTTTACAATAAAGAATGACAAATATTACTGTGGCTCTAATCTTAGAAGCTCTTACACATTTAAATGTTATAAGTAATGCTATTAGCACAAAATAATGGGAAAATGAACCATGTCAGCTTAACTTGAAGTAACCATCTTTAGTCTGCTGTGGTTTTGGTACTCTTACCTAATTACAAAACAAGTCAAAGGTGTAACAGTTGCAGAGAAAGAAGAATCTGTATTTTGCTACCTGTGAGAGATTTTCTTTCCAGTTTGGTGGACCTCTTGTTGTATAAATAGAAAGGTTAGCACAGTACCTAATTCCATACAAGGAGGAGAAAATGATTCTTTGTGTCTGGAGCAAGAATTGGATCGGAGGTAAGCATTATATTATTTTAATTATCCTTCTGATTTCTATCTCTTCTGTCAAGGCCAATAACCGTACTTTGCGTGAGAAAATCCTTCAGGTGAATCCTCTGGTTGAAGCCTTTGGAAATGCCTGCACTGCTATCAATGACAACTCAAGTCGCTTTGGAAAATATCTGGAAATGATGTTTACACCTACAGGAGCTGTAATGGGAGCAAAGATTTCTGAATATCTGCTTGAAAAATCAAGGGTCATAAAACAGGCTGTGTAGGTATATTAGTTGCCTGTCCCATGGCATTTATGTACTGTTTGAAATTATTTAATTATCAACAGTTCTGTGGTTTAGATACTTTTCAGTCTTCTACTAAAAAAAGAATCCTTTGTACAACATTAGTCATGACAACAGTAGTCCTGTTCTTTTGGAGTAGAAGCCAGAGCCACTAAATCCTTCGGGGAAATGTTGTGTTCACTGGGTTTTCTGTGTTTCACAGCTGCAGATCCTACACTATTAAAACAAGTGGGAGATTTGCTACCTTGCTTCAGTGAGCTCATTATAAGAACAACTTTTACATCCATTGTACGAGATGCCAGAAAAATAAACACAGGTGCTTTAAAAGGATACTTTTTATTTTTCCAGGGGAGAAAAAAATTTCCATATATTTTATTATATATATGCTGGCCTTTATCATCAGAAGAAACTTTCTGAATATAGACTTCCTGATAAAAAGCCTCCTAGGTAACTATCGCTCACTTGTTTTAAATGCTCATTGTAATTAGCTATTGATCAGCACTTGCTTTCAGTATGATGCCTTAAAATCTCTCTTAATCCTTCTCCATTCCTTAAAGATCTTTTTTAATCCTCCCAAGGTGAGAAGAAGATGGACACTAAGGCATTAAATTATTAGCATTTGTTTGAGAAGTTGAACTACGAAAACAGGAGGAGGAAGAACCAAGCTCATTACTTAGATATTTTGTCATACTTTCAAATGCAGACAACCTTCCTTATGATTTCATACCGTAATGCTTCAGGTTCAGGAAGAACACAGAATATGCTTTGGAGGTTTTTAATTGGTGCTTGTACTTTGGGTGCCTCTGATCTCTACTGAGTGAGGGGATGTGTGTGAAATGTTGGTAACATTATTAAACATTTAACATAGAATAAGCAGATGTTAATGCAACAGATACAAAACCTTATTATGAATTAGCATCAAACCATATAATTGGAAGTTATTGAGATAAATGTTCTGTCAAGTTACTGAGATACTTGCATTTAAGTCATTGCAGCTTGTACTGATACATGTGGTAGTGTGATGCTTTCTTTCTCCCACTCTGTTTAGATATATTGATAATGAAACTGGAAGAGTAATGCATGATATTGTTACTAAAGATTCCTATGGAAGACAATTTGATGCAATTCAGCATTGTTTTAGAATTATAGGATTTACTGATGAGGTAAGAAATTGCTAAACCATTATTGACCTTATTTAGGAAAACCAGCTCCACTGCCACCCTTTGGTTTTGTGGATGTACAAAATTTTGTGAGCCACAAAATCTCTGTTATGACAGAAGTGAACTGTGAAAGCATAACCCCCCACTCAGAAGGCATGAACAGCCTGAGGTCCCAGTTAGTACTTAGGCAATTCTATTGCACTGTTTCTTATGTAAATAGAAGCTAACTTAAACTTGGACAACTTGGTCTCAGAGAAAGCTGCAAGTTTTAATATCCATCCCAGTGCCCATGTTTTTATTTCATAGTTTAAATATGATGTGTGTATCTAACTGAATTCCTTAAAAGTGCTTCTTGTCATCTTTTACAGGAAGTGTACTCAGTATACAGAATACTGACTGGGATCTTAAATACTGGAAACATTGAATTTGCTGCTATTTCTTCACAACACCAAACAGATAAAAGTGAGGTTCCTAACCCAGAAGCCTTAGATAATGGTATACACTTTTTAACATTATCGGTTCTGTATATGCAATTTGACTCTATTTGTGATAGTCCCTAGCTCATGGTAGCAGTTGGTCAATGCTGGTGATTTCCACTGCATAATCACAGTTCTGTGTTTTTCCACTGTCTTTTAGCTGCTGCACTACTAAGCATTGGGTCAGAAGAACTTCAAGAAGCCCTAACCTCTCACTGCGTTGTAACACGGGGTGAGACAATTATCCGAACGAACACCGTGGACAAAGCGGCAGACGTGCGAGACGCCATGTCTAAAGCACTTTATGGCCGGCTCTTCAGCTGGATTGTAAATCGTATTAATACGCTGCTTCAGCCAGATAAAAATATATGGCAAGTTACACATCACTGAATCATGTGTACTTACTGTGCATGTGTCTGATGGGTTCATCCATTTGTATATTTTTGATTTTGCAGAAAGAGTGTTGTGTTTATTTTGGCTAAGAATGAAAATGGTTTTCATGCTGTTATACTGAATCTTGTTTCCAGGACATTAAACCCATCATTTTCAAAGAGCTGAATAGAATTTACATGCTGAAGTCAATGGAAATTGGGTGATTGAAGTGCTGTACATTTTTTTAAAGGATGCTTCCTATGTAGTGAACATGAAAATCATACAAAAGGCTGATAAACAATTGAAGTACACTGAAAAACTTCAGTATGTATTCAGAATCCTTGCAGTCCCCCTGCTTTTGTAAGCAAGTAATAAATGCAGATTTCAGATTATTACTGTGCTGCTACTCGAGATGTGATTGTTTTTTTATTTGTTTTATACTTACAGAAACATTATATTGTACATCCTTATGGTTTCATTGCCAGGCACTGATCTGGCTATTTTATCTTTTGAAGAAGCTGTAGAGATTTTAGAAACAAGGGAACCTCTCGGGTGATGTGAAAGTGCCTCTGATCTGAAATCTCTGCTTGCTGCTTCATTATGTCATATAGACATATTTTCATCCATTTCATGCAGTTCTGCTAGTGACTGAGTGTACTTGAGTTAGCACCTGGACTGTTAAAAGTAGCAGCAGCAGATTTGGTAATTACCCATCTGAATGAGTATAGCAAAAACATACCGCTAAACCTTGACACCTTCTCCCTGCCTGGAGGAGCAGGCTGTGGATTTTATTTGGGATCTGCCTCCTGAAACCTCTTGTTTCAATATGGTTGCTAAGGGTCTGTTACTTTGTGCCTATCGTTTTCCAGCCTGGAAATTTGCAAGAAGCATGTGAAAAACAAAAGTTTTAGCAATGCTGAACAAATGCGCAAATTGCCTTAGGTTGAGGCATACTTTTCCTCCTTTATTTTTGCAGCAGAGTCAGTCATGCAGTTTTAGTTACCAAGTTTGTTTTTATTTTAACTTGGTGTTGCCCATGATGAATTTTGTTTGTATTTTCACATGCAGCAATGCTCAAAGTGGAATGAATGTTGGGATACTAGACATATTTGGATTTGAGAACTTCGCAAGAAATTCTTTTGAACAGCTGTGCATAAATATTGCTAATGAACAGATCCAGTTTTATTTCAATCAACATATCTTTGCACTGGAGCAGGTAAATTCAGCTCTGTTGAGGTCTAGCTGAATCCAGCGTCCTACACCATAATCATATTCAGGAGTACTTTATAAAATGATTATATTATTTAAATGTGAAATAATGACATCTTTCTGTTCAAGTTTTGTAAATTATGTTGTTGAGGCCTATAGAGCATTGCTGTGTATCATAAATGCCCTAATGATGATAATGATGATGTTGCTTTTACTGCTTCAGTATTAAAATTGTGCTGGTGACTTTTGTAGATGGAATATCAGAGTGAGGGAATTGATGCCGCTACAGTGGAGTATGAGGACAACCGTCCACTTCTAGATATGTTTCTTCAGAAACCCATGGGTCTCCTATCTCTTCTAGATGAAGAAAGTAGATTTCCTCAGGCTACAGACCTAACTTTAGTTGGTATGTGCAAGTAAAACCCTGGGAAATGTCTGGGAAATGACAAATGTATTATAAGTGCCATGTCATCTTTATTCAAGTTTTCATAGCCTAGTTGTCCTGAGACTGTGTAATTTCATGTGGCTTTTTCATTGTGCTTCATCATTTTTCTCTGCTTACGTGCTTTCTATCCTTTTCAAACTGGAAAAGTTGTCTTAAGTATCAGGGGGAAAGGGCTTATTGTTTTTCCAGTCTTGCAAGGAAATATCCTGTGTCTTGTCCATATATGTGGACAAGCAGTCCACATCAAGCAGTATTTATCCCCATTTACTGAAGGGAAGGCTGAGACATAGTAGAATCTTGTATCCAGGACCACCCTGTAAGTAGCGTTAGTGTTGAAAGTAAAATTGAGACCTCCCAGGCTCCTAGGCCCATGTTTATCCAATTAGAAAATACTGCTTCACTCCAGATTATCTTGTCATAAATAGGAAGTGTATGTTATTTCTGGTGTGCCATCTGGCTGAGTATTTCCTTGTCTTCATGCATATATTACATATATTTTGACAAATTTTGGTGCCAACCTTAAAATATGTGGTACATGCCATGTTTAAAGCTGTTGTCTTGCCTTTATTTACTAGAGCAGCTTTTTCCCTTGAACATGAAACAGAATTCCATTTCCTTCAATGAAATGTGCCACAGAGACCCAAACTGTTGGAGAAAAATAACAGTTTCCGGTTAAATTGCACAATAAGTGTATAAGATTTTTCATTACTTCTAGACTGAGCTGAAACTGGAATGCAGGTCACAGATAGAATAAGTATTATGGTTTTATTCCACTCCTTGTCTTGGTTTGAAGCACAGGTGTCAGCCAAGGGAGGCAGGAACCTCCTTTGGAATGGAAGATATGACCTCTTTCTCTCTGAATTACTACTATAACTTTGAAATGAAGGGGCTTTCAGGCAAAGATATGGGGAAAGGAATGAGAGTTCTTTATTCATGTATACATAGATATGTGTATGTGTAACAGGACAAACGAGCAGCAAACCAAGCCAGAACCCAGCGAGCGCCTTCTCTCGGCGGCGGGCGCTGCCCCTTGGTGTAGTTACAGCCGCCGCCGGCAGGGGGCGCTGCGCGCTCCCGGCCGGGCCGGTGCCCTGGTTCCCTTGCGCCTGCAGGGGGCGCTGTGGCGTGAGCTCGGCCGCGTCTCCCTCATGGCGTCATGGCGTCATGGCGTCATGGCGGGTGGGCTGGGAGGGAAATGGGCTGCGGCAGGAACCGCGGAGCGGCCGCTGGAACGGCAGGGACAGGCACACTCCAGGGTGGACCTTCAACACTCCTCCTTTGTGTTCTAAAGTTTTCTGCCTCCCTATGAGTTGTATAAATCAGTTAATACTGAATACTGAACTTCTAGTTCCAGAGGTACTTTCCCTGGTCCATTGCTGACCGGCCTTACTGCTCATCTGTACAGCACGCGGCAGGATCCCTCAAGCAGACAGCAAAATGGGAAATTTCACCCTGTCCAGGTGTGCCAGACAATCATTAATTCCACCGCTCTGTCCTGGCCCCCGGAAATTCCAAACTTAGTTATTTTTGCTTTAAGCACAAGCTCAATTAATTGGTAATAAAAAGAAAAACCTAACAAAAATACTAAAGGATTCTAACATTAGAAAAAGCATTTTGATAATATTTTCTGATATATACAGCATGACAGAGAATGTTATCAATTTTTTCTGATCTCAGGTCTCTAGTTACTTGTTCAGGTAAATTAGTGTAATAGCAAGTTTCACACTATAAGCACTAATTCTTACTAACATGGGTTCCAGGGATTTTCCTTGGCTCAGAAATCAGGAATTGCTATCTGTGCCCTCAGTGTTGGATAGACAGCGCAAATTTCATTACAAACTATTAAAGAGCCTCAAAATATCACAGGTCTTAAAAGACATTTTTCTTAGAAACTGGTGTTCCTTTTTCTGTCAGCTCTTTAGGGGCAATCCCAAGAAACAGAAAGTCTTCTTAGAGGAGGTTTTATAGAGAAGATCCTTCTTTTCTGTAGAACTCCTGAGGTACATGAGAGACAGTTCCAGACTGAGGACATTAACATATTCTTAAAATGTGATGCACAAAGCTAAATTGATGCAGAAAGGAAGACAGAGAAAATACAAATAATAGGCATTTAAGTGGCCAAAATACATGCAGTTTTGAATGTACATGTGTATGAGAAATAACCTTGCCCCAACCCTGCATATGCATGTAAGTAAATTCATTGCAAAGTATGAGGAATCTTCTCATTCAGTCTTCCTAAGTATTTTTCCATGCACAAAGACATCCACAAACGGTGATGTTTGAAAGACAGTCTTACTGGGCTAGTTTAAAGTGAAGTGTTCCATTCAGATGTGACAGCTTGGTATTTCTGAGCAATCTCATAGTATGTATTTATATCAGTTCTGACTTCTTGGGCAGCAATTTAGGAAATTAATTAGGATGAAGATTGTAGTTAATCACTCTGTCACTTAAATCAATGTTTTTTCTCAATGGCTAGATAAATTTGAAGATAACTTAAGATGCAAATACTTTTGGAGACCAAAAGGAGTGGAACTTTCATTTGGTATTCAGCACTATGCTGGAAAGGTAAGGTCATGTGATTTTTATTTAGTTCAAATAATAGTGGTATGGTCATTACTAGTTTATCCATAGTTTCTGCTTTATGGTTCCTCTCCCCATTTTAATGGAAAAAATGATAAAGTTTATGCAAACATACACTCTACAATGAAATTTTTATGTGTAGCAATCGATTTTGGAGTCTGTCCTTAGGGCTCTGATTACAGATTGCATAGACAGTAAGCATCGTTTTTCTGCAAGAAACCTGGCTTCAGAAATGCCAGTACTACAGTCATTTCAAAGGAGCACTCTCTGGAGCCAGGGCAGGTTATGTGCTTGGTAACAGCATGTGAATGCCACAGTAGTTCTGTGTGAGAGTGTATATAAAGTAAATTCATGAAAAGCAATGTAAATCAGTGTCAGTAACAAAGTCCTGTAGAGTACGTTGAAAAGATTGGGACTTGCTAGTAAAGATGTTTTCTTGTACTTTGTAATACCCAATTTCTTTTGTTCTCAAAGGTTCACATTAACATATTGTTTTATATGGGGAGTAACGATCCGGTTTTCACCATAACATGAGCTTTGCTTGTGTTTTCAGGCCCAAATATTTGTTCATAGATGAAATTGAAATAGCCATGTTTTATATAGTTATCAATTAAGTCTCATCTCTGGATCATTATAAAACTGCAAAATTTTAAGATACCTTCTAGTAACTTCAGTCAGGCTTTCTGTCTTGTTAAGAGTAACTATTAAAATTCAGACAGTCTTAAGTTAGTTCTTTGTACCCACATGGCCAAATAATAAAACCCACTGGCCAGCTTCCTATTGCCAGAAAACATTCTATTTCTGCATAAATTAATGGACTCCAGGGAAATTGGGCTAGAGAGGAATATTGCTAGTGATAATAAAATAGCTTTAAAAAATTATTGCAATTAAACAAAATGAAAAAACAACTGATTCTTATATTAATACAAATATCCAGGCATTAATTTCTAATCAAAACAGTTAAAATAATTGAAATAGAGGAATGTCCTGTTTTCCTAATACAATTTTCAGTGCCATAAGAAGCTGTTTTAATGTACCTACACTGTGTCCAACTTTTTACCGTTCCTCCAGCAGGTCTATTTATAGATCACAGGTTTGATGCAGACAACCAATAGAAAGTGACCACCTGAAATCCACTTCTTACATCACAAATAAATTATCAACTGAAGCTTTAGTGAAGTATCTCTGTTGTATTGCATCATGCATAGAATCACTTGACATGGCTGAGCATAGCACAACAGGATTTAAGCTATTTAACCCAATTTGATATGCAATGGCATTCTATGAGTATAGGTACTCTGTATAGCTAATTTACATTCTGAGCACAGTGTTATAGTTCACTTTTAAATCCTTTGCAGATAATTCATTTGCTTGCCAGACCAAGCTAGCTGGTCTGCTTAGTTATCCTGACTGTTCATGTTTTAGAGAACACAGCAGGTTTTGGGTAACCCTTTTCGTCAAAATTTTTTATTCTGTTTTCCCACACTAGGTATTATACGATGCCTCTGCATTCCTTGAGAAGAACAGAGACACTCTTCCTGCTGACATAGTGGTGGTGTTGCGAACTTCAGAAAACAAACTTCTTCAGCAGCTGTTCTCTAGCCCATTAACAAAAACAGGTATGTTCTGCACAGCTTTACTAACATTGTAACTTCTTCAGCTATATGTTCCTTTCAAACACTTACTTGATTCTAGACAATTATTTTCAGTGATTTTATCATATCTCCTTTCCAGAGGGTTTGTTACACTTTGTTCTCTGATTTCAAGATTTCATTTCCTTTCATGAATCTTTGCAGCAAGATTCTTCCCTGACTCCAGAAAAAGGGAGATTATCAGATATGTAGGGCAAGAGCTCATTCTCAGAGCAGGATAAAAATGTGAGTCTTTCTAGTTCTTAGTCCTTTACTAAGATCAGTACTTGGCTGATAGAGTCTTGTGTACCATGTCTTACACTTCATAAATCATGTGATGTAGATCAAGGTGTTTTGGAGGTAATATCCACCTATTTAGAAGCACAAATGTAATACATAGTTTCTTACAAATTATGAAAGCCATATACTAATAGGCTAGAAGTAATTCTGTTGATTTAAAGCTTGTTGACTTTGACTTACATGAAAGTGCCAGATCTGTAGCTAAATAAAACTGCAAGATGAAGTTTCATTACTCCATGGATAGATGCCAAAATGCCAGTATCATATGCAAATGATAGTTCTGCAGTATTCATGCAAACAAGCCAGCAAATGAATGCTTCTCTCAATACTTTCTATATTCTTAAAGCATCTTTTTCATAATGGATGAGAAAAATATGTAATACTAAATCTAAATACAATGGATTGTTCTAAGTTGCAAAATTATTGTGAGCTGACACAATGAGATTGTATGTTTAGGTAGAAATACTTGGTAGATATTTTAGATAGTGCTGTGTAGGTTTATTGTAGATGGGCTGTAGATGCAATTCTGTGCCTGTGCAGAAGCTCTCTGCCTTGAATTTCTGGACTGTCAGTAACCCAGTCGTAGCATGTGGTGTGACATTTAACCTCTCTTGACATTTCTGTGTAGAAAAAGAACATCTGGAGAAAAAATTATATTTGACCTTTTTTTGCACATGTAAAATTGGTATCATACTAACTGTTTATATACTACAGAGGATAGGTTCCTGTTACAGGGTAATTTTTCCTATAATTGGAAGGCTTTCAACTACCCCCCTTTAAATTACACATTCAGAATCCCTGAGACGTGAGGATCCAGTGAGGAATCTGTTTCTTCTTTCAGCTATAATGAGTTTAGATGGAAGGGAATATAGTTTATGATGGTGGATTGGTTTGTGCCCAAGTGGGGAACAAAGGACTTTTTTGGCTGCTGCTACTCTACATTTGAGTCTGTGTTAAATTGGTAAAAGAGATTGTGATCAAGCAAAGCAAGAAAGAAAGCTCACACATGGTCAAATGTGCCTCCACACCCTTCTTTACAAGCCGTTTTATACCTATTGTCCGAATGAAACCAATTAAGTGCTTTTTCCTGGTTATCAGTCCAAATTATTGCAAATATACTTTTTATTTTATTGCTATTTTTAAATCAGAATGCTGATGCCTTCATGAAAATTCGTCTTTTTCTGCCTTATAGAGTTATTTTCAGTAGTAGCAACACTCGAGTATTTTGCCTAAGATGCGTAGAAGGTTCAGTAAGAGATACTTCTCATTACAGTTACCAGGCTGGTGTATTTTACTTACATTTTTAGATCTCTTACATTCCTTCCTTGTTTCCTATTTACATTAATTGAATACTTTCTCCCTCCATTTACCTTTCTGTGAAGAGTACACAGCAAGTTAAGTGTTGTCTGTATTTGTCAAGTTGGTACAGGACATCCTGATAGAAAATTATTGTGCATGTGCATCTGTGCATAGTTTTATAAGAATAGCTTAAAGCTCTTATGTCGTTTTTATTTTTTAAAAGCCTTTGTGATTCTGCTCTTTTTTTCCAGCTGTCTGATATAATTGACATTCACATCCCCTGTTGGAGCCTCTGTGTTCTAGAATCAGATTGTTGCCAGGTTTAGTTTTGGCAGCTTGCAAGATAAATGAAAGGTTTGGCTGAGAACAGAAGGCATTGCTGGCAGTGCTGCTTCATCTGCTCAGTGAAGAAAGATAATGCCATTCTCTTAACTTTCTACAAAGATGCTTTGTAAACAAAAGAATAGTGAGTGTGTATATATCCCATTGTACTCTGTCCCTGCCTCTTAGCCCTCTTCCCTCCACTCAACATGTGCTTCATTCCTAAAGCAATCTAGAAAAAATACAGATTAAGTTTTATAATCTTGGTGCCGTTCACTCCAGCTTTTGGTCAGTTACTGACTACTGTAAAAGTTAGTAATTTACATGGGAGCCACATTCCATCTTTCCAGGTAAGCCTGACTTGAAATGGGCTTTCTGCCAATATGTGTGGTGTTTTGTTTGAAGATGAGTGACGGCACATTCTCACATCTGCTTGCAACTATTTCTGGAATATGCAATGTAGGTGGGTTTTGCCAAGCAGCGATCTCCCATACGTGTCGCAGCCACTGGGTGGTGCTATCCCAGAGGCGAGAGGGAATGTGAGTCTGGAATCGTGGGTCTGACAAGGACTAAAAATGTAGTTCTTTAAATACCGAAAAGAACGAAAAGATGCCTTTCCCACCCTGAGATGATCCTCTGTTTGAAGTATATTTATATAACTGTCATATCTTCCACTGTCAAAAACTGAGCAGCATCAAGAAAATAAATACTAAAAAGCTCAATTCTTTCACTAATTTAAGATCATGTTAATCCCTGTAATTTATCAAGTACACTTATCCCCTCTTAACAAATACTTCTATTTCACAGTAGCGGTCTGTGCAGTTTAAAGGGCTAGAAATTAACAGCGGGACATTAAATATACATTTGTAATAGTAATTTATTGTTAATGGAGTATGCAACTACTCATACGAGGCATTGGAACTTAAACATTCTGAAACTAATTTTGCAGTGTATACAGCTTGTTTTGTCATCTTTCAGTGGAAACTTAGTCACGTTCAGCATGTTTTGGAATCTGCACTTTCTAGGGATCTTTAACTTTGAATAAATGTATTCTGATTTGACCTAACAGTTCTCCCAATTACTTCCATATCTGTCACTTTTTCTATAGACATAGCTTCTTGCGCTGCCACTACTGTAGTTTAATATACATGTTCCCATTTAGATGGAATGTGTTTCTGATTGTCCCTGGTTTTATTTTATCACTGTTGCTGCTAAAACATCTGAGAGAAAAGGAACCACATGAACTAGAAAATAGAGTCCCCTTCTAAGAATAGAGGATTTTGGTTGGAAAAATTAAGGACAGCCTCGGTACATTCACCATTGAGGAGTCAGACCATGTTACTCACTGTCCCAATGTTTGAGAATTTTTGCAGCATCACCTAAGGGGTGGTACTGTTGAATTGCATGGGCAAAGCACCCCTAGGGGTTTTTGAGACTACAAGGTTTTTAACCTCTTAGAAAAGCTGCATCGCAACAAGGTCTTCTACTCTTGAAAGACAGTCTCTGAAGACCTTTGTCCTTGCCATGACTCACAGACCTTCAGAACTTCTGTCAGGGCTGCTCTGCTCTGCCTTAGGGCCTTACTTGAGATAGGGGGGAAAGTTGTCTTCTGTGGGGAGGGAAAGGGAAATCTTCCAGCCTTCCCACCAGAACAGTAGAGATGCTGCAAGACATCCTTATCCTTGCTCTGAGGATCAGTAGGGGTTTTGCTTGGCTACAGAGAAGAAATGCGAAGCTGAGTACCATTATAGCAACATCACATCTAATAATTTTAGTAGCATTAGGGTAATAGAGTATCAATGTATCATTTCTAATAAACACTCCTTGTTTGTGGTGCCTATATATTTAAGTATAATTTGTCAAAGATAATTGGGATGAGAGTTTTCACAACTGGGATGAAGAGTTTGGTTAGTCATGTTTTCACATGGTAATTTTTTTGTCCAAAGTAGAATTTTTTTCCAGATACAAGTTATTTATAATTCATCTGCCTAAACATCATTTCCCCTCCTCAATATTGATTTTTAGTCTGTGTTCTTTCTGCCTTTGAATTTCTAACCTTGCTTAGAAATCTCAGATGAAAAGTAATTATAAATAGTGTATGTTTGTTGACCAAACAAAAACAAGTAACTAACTGACCACATGCTAAGAGAGAATGTGAAAAAAGTATTTCAGGCGAGCTTTATTTACATTAAAGGACAAAAGAGCTATGGCCTTTTGAAAATCACTTTAGAAAACTGCTTTTCACCACTCCTTGGTGACAAGAGTACTATCTCCTCTATTAACTTAAATATAACTGATCACAGTTATACTTAAGCATGTGATTCCTCTTGATGAATCAGAAACTGAAGGAAAGAGATTTTCTTGCATTTCAGTCCCATGAACAGTTACTGCTGGGCATATATGGAGTGTAATCATGGCAAGTTGAAGTTATAGCTGCTTTGCCTCTGTTTTCAGTAGAACTGTGGTTTGAGCTGTCATGTCTGTCACTGTATGTTCCTATTGAGCACAGGCCCTTCATCTAGCAATAAGTAGTGGTAGAGCTCTTGGTTTGGTGTGTGTCACTGAAATAGAATGTTTCCATTTGGATTTAGTGTATTTTTTCCTCTTAATTCCATACATCATAATAGAACCAAAGGCTCAAATACGTTTTAATTTTACTAATTTATTCCACAATAAAATCTTCTTATAGTGGTACTTTTGTATTAGTATTTTCACCTTTAAGAGATCAAGCATTCATAAGTCAAATTAATTGGAAACAAAGTAATTGCAGTTATAATATCTCTACTTAAAAATTAATCAGAATTTATATTTTGTAAGAATTTGGTAAGGTTAACGGTAGCTGTGTGTTTCACTCAGAGCATGGAGGCTTTCATGCTTCTAACTGCCAGTGAGTTGTATGAAAGGAGGCTTTAAGCCACAGCTGTGCAGCATAGCCATCATGAACTTTACTGGGTTGCAGATGTGGGACACGGTAAACTCAATTATTTGTAGCTTAACTGAGTTTGGGAGGTGGAGTAATGGATTATTTTTTTGAGTTCCACACTTGAGCATTTTACAGTTCAGTATTTATTTTTCTTCATGTCCTAAGGTTTTGCATCAAAAGGACAAACGCAGTACATTTATAATGCTTGCTGGTGATAGGATCCAAAAAATGTTCTAAAATAGCCCTGAAAATGGAACTTATCTAGAAACACAACTATCTATCAGATCAAAGTTAAGGTCTCAGTCCTGCTAAAGCTTTATATGAATCATAACATTTACTGTTGAGAATAACTCCCTATAAATAGTGTCAGTGAATCTCTGGAATTGCACATGGCAGCAAGCACAACAGCTGAGAATTGTCATGTTAGATTTACCATACTTATGTTTGAAAAAGGGTGTTGCCCAGACAGAATTATGCTGTTTTTTAATCTGAGGCTTCACAGATTATGTATTGTACTGAAAATGAGCAGGGGGGCATAGATTTTTTGTCTCCAAGTGCTTGCAAATGGAACTCTAATAAAAGTAGAAGTGGAGAACTTTAAGAATAGATGTTAATTTGTTTACTGATTTGATTTATAATAGACCAATCTCTCTAGAACAAATCTTGAGAATAGCTTTTCTTTTCCTTTTTCTCAGAAGATAGGAGGTACCTTTCCCAGTTTTAATGTTTCTGGCCTAACTTCTTAATCCTATAATAAACATGATTTCCTGGTAGTGAATGGTAATTAATCTTAACACTGCATTGTACACTAATTAAATTCAAAATCTGTTGATACTGAGGAAACAAAAGATGCATCACATAAAATATGTTACTGTTTTTAATATTAACTAGTAGCCTGTGAGATTTCACTGTGCACCATATGCATAATTAAAATAGAGAAATATTCAGAGAACATTATACCATTGTTTTTAATGAGTAGTTTACTTGGCAGTTTCAATAGACACTGTGTGCTGTAAGGTCAAACTGCAACAAAGATGCTCAGTATGTCATTGGAAACATTCAGTAGCTCTGAAGATGAAATCCTAGAAGTGAATTATTTTCAAATTTACTAGTGAGTTTTGACAGCAGATAACTTTATTCAATATTCAGACAATCTTAATTATATGAATATCCATAATGTTTTTTGGTGTGTTCTTAAGAAAGAATTTGCTTATATTTCCAGCTCCTTTAAAATAATTGCATTAAGGGATTAATGTATCTAAAGGATAACTGTGTGGGTAGAAAATAAATCTCTCAGTCTGTTCTAGATCTTGTATATTAATTTCAGAGTATTTTGTGAAGTCTTACTATGATTTTGTGCTTTTATCATTTTTCTTTATTTGTTCACCTTACAATAAGCTGTAAAGGCCAGTACTTTACTGAAGCAGCATTATTTATTATTATTTGACTTTGTCTTCCTTATTCCAGCCTGACTTGTCTTGATGCAGGAGTGGTTAATTGAGCTGCCTGGATAGCAGGTCACAGTGTGTGGCAAAGAAAATGTGTTTGTGGGTATTTGTACGAATGGGTATTTATTTCATTAAGAGCAGAGATACAAATATAATTAATGTATTACTTTACCACAAAAGTAACTGATTCTCTGCCAACTGTGATAATATACAGAAGTGCTGACATCCAGGGGAGCAATGATTCAGTTAAGAAGCCTCTGAGGCTTGATCATATTAGTTGTCAAAATCAATAATGCCTAGATTTCAAAAATGGGACTTCCATTATTCTTAATGAATACTTTTAAAACACAGCTTTTGCCTTGAAGTTTCAAAACCTGGTTTTAACACCATTTTTTATCCTGTCTAGCCTTAGGGTCTTGATGACTGGGGAGAGTGATAGTCATAGTGAGGTCAGAGAAAATGTTCCATAATTTTTTTCCATGTGCTTTCGCTTGCATCTTTACACCTGATTTTTTTTGTCACTGAGATGCCCAACCTATGCCCTCCTGGCTGTGACCAGATAGCAATCTACTCCCTGCTCTGCCACTCTGTTTTCCAGAACCGTGTAATCATCCCTTGGCCCGTGCCCAGGAACCTCTTTATCATGTTGCCAGTGTTTTGCCTACTGTCTGTAAGTTTGGTCATGCCACCCGACTACAAGAGTCACATAAGGTTTGCTTGTATGTCCTATAACAATGTACTGTGCCCGTGGTACTTCAGGAAAAGTCTGTGTTTTAGTGAACATATCCCCCAGTCGAGTAGATGAATACACACTTGGTTCAATTTAGCTTGAAAATGGGGCATGTTGCTTAAAGCGGCAGTTACTATTCAAGGTTGTGTTAAAAAAATTTCTTGGGCACTACCATTTACTAGTTTAATTAGTACCGTAATTTGTTCTTCTTTAGTAGGTAAAGATAAAAGTAAAGTAAGATAAAAGTTAAGATCTTTCTTACTGACATCATACATTCACAGACCTATAGTATGTATAGATACTATGTATGTACATATGTAACAGTACAGTAGGCAGTTTGACCTTTGTTTCATCTCAGACGCTGTCAGTATCTCTGTTCCCTTCCATTCTACAAGAAACCTGCCAACCTGCTGTGTTAAAACAGTAAGTAAACATGGCAGCAATGATATTTACAAGCAAAGTTTTTTGTTTTGCTGTAGACATGATGCTGTGTGTTTGCCAGTGTGTGCCCTCCTAATGTGAGAAGTGATCACTGAAGTGTCAGCAATGTATGCAATAGGAAATATAACAGCACTGAACTTACACTCACATTCTTCATTCTCAGTCTAGCAATGTACAACTTTTAAGTATCTGTAAATATTACTGGTGTCTACTTCATGCTAAAAAGACTAGAGAAATCCTTAATCTAATTGAGAATCAGTATCAGAATTCCTCAGTTCACTATGGCATGGATTTTTCATTTCAAATAATCTGGGCCAGAAACATACATATTTTTGCTCCTGAAGCAAATATTCATAATCAGATTATTCCCATGTGGGCTTCACTATTACTAAACTTTTATGCTGATTAGATTCTATTTGGTATATCTGATTTTGGAAGTACAGTTTCTTGGTTTTATTTTGAATAGAAAGCAAAGTAATTGTCTTTTCAGAAGAAGCAGTAATTGAGGTCTATCTGTATTGATAGTTGTGCTCTACAGAAAGTATTTTTATAAATACGTTCTTTTGTAAAATGTGTAGTATATGAGAAAACTGGTTTCTTAGCTTTTTTATTGCACAAGATTAACTTAAATTACTTCAGTGACTCTCAATGACTCGAAAGAGCAGAGTTTTGATAGTGACCAGATTCAAATTAGTACCCAATAAAAAAAGTACATGTATTCAATTGTAGTTGAGCTAAAAGCTTAGTCTTACAGTAGCAAAAGATGAAAATGCATTATGGAGATAAGCAGTTGAATTAGTTTGGCCAGATAAAATGTACTGGAAGGAAAGACAGAGAAGAATCTGTGTATATCAAAGATTGCCTGGTCCTCTACCTCTTCTGGAATGTGAGTGCTTAGCTGTGATTAGACCTAAAGTCAATGAAATATTAATACATTGTAGCATTTCTGACCATATTATACAGTATCTACATGGTGTTTGAAGTAACCCCTCTTTATCTGAACCAGAAGCATGAAAGAAATTAATAAAATATATGAGGAAAAGGAAAGAGCTTGTACTTGCCCTCTATATAATAGTAATATCCCCAATATGACATGTACAGTAAGGTGACATTGTCATTAGGCTTTTCTCAGGAAGTCATTTGCACGTCACAAACTGAATGTTGTGTCAAAGCTTAACATATTGCATACCTGGCATGCTCTTACTTTGGGAGGAGTGATCTATTGCAGGCATAACCTAAATTGGCTTATAAATACAGTGCTGATATTGCTAATATTTGCATGGTACTACTTACAAAACCCATCACCTAAGAATAAATTAAGCACAAACCATAGATAACATCAGAACATCCAACCAGAGTGTGTATTTTCCTAATTAGTACGTAAAGTCAACAGCTGGATAAATCATTAATTCAGCCAGATCACATAGTGAGTAACTACCAGGGAGGCAAATGAGAAGCCAGGGATGCTGACTAGTACTTTTTGAGATCTGGAGACCATTTCCAAAGTCCAACTTGAAAAAAACCCCCACTTTTCTTCTTTATGTGTGACATAAATACTTTCAAAACTTCTGCTTGGCATTGCATAATAGAAGAGATGCTGTTCTTTGATAATATGGTCTTTCTCACCTAGCTGAAATGAGGAATCGGTGAAGAACATTTTTACAGAGATGTGAGATCTTAACTGCTTCTAGACAAAGGGAGGTTTGCTGAGCATTGACACTGAACTTAGCCAGTGAGTGCATAGATTTTATGCTGCTACTTCTTTTTCCCTTGAAAACTCTAAGACCATTTCACAAACTTTAATGTCTGAAACTTCTCAGAGCATTAAAGCGAATGCTTAAATTTAATTCTTAACTTTATTGAACATAGGGAAAAAAGAGAAACATTAGATCTGACAGACTCCTCCACTGACATAATGAACCCCAGAAACCTCAGTCTCTGATCCAGATGCATAGGTAGGAGCCTTAATTGTTCAGGTGAGCAGTCCCATTGAACTGAAGTGCATGTGAGCAAAATTAAACAAATATGTGTTTAAAAGATTAATCCTAACTTAACCATTAACTTCTTCCCCCTCCCTCCCCTCATAAAAAAGCCCCGAAACAAAATCCCCAAAACATAAGATAATTTTGAGAGGGTTTTATATTACTTAGTTGGTCCATTTTATAAACTTGGATTGAATGTACTTAGCATTTAGTCTACAGGGGTGTTATTTCTATTGTCTAAAGTTTTGACCATATAATGGATATGAAGCTAGACTTCTGAAAAGGACAATGCAATCTTTCAAACTTTAACCAGTTTAACTTCTCAAGGAACCCATGGGATTTCAAGCTGCCTATTATTATCTATAAACATTTGTTCTTCAAATACTTAATGCTTTTCACAAAGTGGATTAACATTTAATTATTTTTGATGTGTTAAGGTATAGATTACCTTGTAAATGAAAATCAAATGCAGGGATAGGTACCAAATTTTACTGCGTGTGAGCACCATGCTAACCCTGGGTGAAACATTTCTTATTATGTAGACTGATTTTCAAACCACATTTATTCTGTTCGTTAGTTTTAATGGCTTAGACATGCTTAAGATTGGTAGTTTTTTCCTGAGCATGAACTACACGAGATGAGTAATTCAGAAACTTTTATTGAAGTATCATTTTGTGTTTCAACTGAAAAAGAATCCTAGTATTATTTTTTCCTTGGATTCAATCTAATGCTAAGTAATTACATGGGAATTCACTTGACACATGAAATAAGCGCTGGTAAGAATCCATTCCTAGAAGGAAATAACTACTGATGAAGACACTATAGGTAAAGCATTTCTTTTTCTAAGTGGACGCTGAACACTTTTTCATTTGTGAAGTCATTAAAGATTTGTGATTAATCAAAAGGTTTATTTATTTGCTTGGCTTACCAGATCAGAAATGTTTCATTTTAGTTTTGCATGATAAACTAAGGGAGGCCTCAGGGGTGTTAATCATGACACCTAGAAACCTAATGCCAGCAGTGAGTGTGGTGAACCTTGAGCTGCTATAGAACCATTCTAAATTTTATTATTCGAGTTTTAAAAGTTGTTACAAAATAACTTTTTGTAATTTTAGTAACTTTTTAGTAATTTTAAACAGTCTGATTCAAAGTCCTTTCTTCTCTCAACTCCTGCCTTTTATCACGTGTTGTCAGTTCTTCAGTGCAGGGCTTTCAAGCTTTAGACTTACTAATCTGAAACCTAGCCAAAAAACAACCTTTCCAGGCTATTTTAGTCAAAAAAGGCCCAAAAGAGTAATTTCTAAAACACGAAGATAGCAAAATTGCAACTAGGAGAAAAATTATTTCTCCTTCTACTTGTTCATTAAAGTCTTCATTTTAGTTTTGGAGAGATGCATTTATTTACAGTATGTACCATGCATGTGCATAGATATTCAGGATTTCCCAAACAGTTGTGGTTCTCATTAACATACGGAGTATAATTACCTAAAGCAGTTTCCAAAATAGTGGACATACCTTGTGTTCTGAACTGTGATTTAAACTCAGGTAACATATGATGTTAGATCTGGAAATGACCTGCCAGTTTTGCAGTATTCTGTCAATACCTGTTCCATCAACTGAAAAGATAAATACTTCTATAAATGAATTCAGAATATTTGAATGAGGAGTGCTGTGTTGGAGTGCTGGCCTCCAGATTATTTTCAGGGATTTGGTATTGTTCAGAGGAAAGAGCAAAAGTTCCTTTCAGCATTACAGTGGACACTGGATTTGCTCTACTCTTTTAGGGAATTATTACCAGCATTCAGATTTCTTTGCCAGCGATTTGGTGTTCTTGGTTTTCATTTTTCCCATACCTCCTTACTAATTATGTAATACACAATTTAGCAAAACTCTGAAGACTATTTAGAGTTACTGCCTTTCTGTAAAGCTAGCAGCTAAACACTGAGTTTATGCAAACAAGTCATTTAGCATCTGAAAGAAGTGTTAACACTTTATTTACATTTAAATTAAAATAGACACTTATTTATGTGTTCTGGTTCTGAAAGGTGTGTGGTACATCTGCAGAGGCCTATTGTTTATTCATGCTGTAAATCCTTTGAAATGTGTTAAAATGCTTCCCACTCATTATAAAAATCCTGCCACCCATGGATTAGGGCTTTGATGTCACCAATCCTGCTTCAAAGGGTTCTTTCAATGCTATTAATCACAGTTTAGCCTCTGAAGATATAGCCAGAGAAAACATTTGGACATCTTGTGCTAGACTTGCTAAAACTTTGAAATATACAGAGTGTCTTGCATATGCAAGTCCGATATCACTTCCTCTCTCTTCTCCTAGGCTTTATTTTGAAAAGTTATTTTGTGATGACTTTGGCTTTCTACAAGTACAGGAGAAAAAGTTTAAGACACGTCATACCTTAAATTTTTAAAAAGGCACTAGTCTTTTTCTTGACACCACAACGTATTTTTGCCTGGGAAATTGAGTCAGTCTTTAAAAACCCTCAGTTACAATAAGATTGAGAGTTACATGTCAAAAGGTCAAAAAATGATGCTGTCTTATCATTTTCTCATATCTCTCATTAGTTTGTGAGTTTAAGATACAGTCTTAACTTGAGGATCTGTGTGATTTCATAGAAACAGGATTTATTCTGTAGTCTTTTTGCACTTTGAAATCTCTCCATGAGTCACAGAGAAATTGATTACTAGTGATTGAGCTGTAAGCCTTTGTGCTGTCATTGTTTTCATCAGCTCAGTAGCTAAGGTCAGTGACATACCACCTTATCACTGACTTTTTCCTCCCCCCTAAATCAACACTGCACTCTGTCATGCCTATGCTGAATGCTCTGCAGGCACAACTGGTAATGAGAGGGGTGTGGAAGAAGTGTGGAGTGTCTGCTATTTTTAGTACTATTGTACAAACTGATTGTACACAGTACAAATTTTTCCCTGCTAATCTTAAAAAGTTTTTGGAGTCTGAATTTCTTTCTTTTTGAACAGGTAATTTGGCACAAGCAAGAGCCAGAGTGACAGCAGCATCTCGATCTTTGCCTCCACAGCTCAGTGCTGGGCGTATCAAGGTTAGTAGTGTTCCCTTTGAGGACGGGCAGTTGTTTATGAAATACTGCAGTGAGACTATGTACACAATGCTTAGCTGATGTGGGTGTAGAGTGAGGTTTTTACCAAATAAGAGTCTGCCTTTACTATCAGTAATGTGCACCTTGTCTTGGAGCATGCTTTCCAGTATTAGTGATGAACCTATTGTAGAATCCAGTGAAGAATCAATTTACTACTGATTAATCTTTAAACCTTTGGAGTGACATCTGTTACATCTTTATTTCAAAGAGGTCAAAGTTTTCCTCTGACAATTTTAACCTAGAAAGAGGTCTTATTAGGTAAAATTTGAGTAGTGTGTTTAACAGTATGAAAGGCAAAATACATTTTTTTAAAAAATCTGTTTCTTTTTTAATTCAACTTGGAAGTGAAAAACCAGGAGATATTTGTGACTGGTAGATAACTAGAAAAGAATGACTCAGCAAAACCACTATTCTGTAAAAAGAACTGTAGAATTTAAATGCTGCTGAATTTTGCCATGAAAGTATGTGGCCTAACTGCAAAAAGATGGAATAACTTTATGGGAATTAGTAGGATTACAGCTGAGTACACTTAATTTTTGATGAAACCTGTTGTCTCTGGAAGCTGATGGTACACCTCCTCCCTGCTTCCTAAGTGGTACTTGTTAGAGTTAGCTTAGTTAAGGTTTGAGAGTTTGGGTTTTCTTCAAAGCAAACAGTAATAAATTTTTTAAGCAAGTGTGGCGACAGCAACTGTTCAAAGTCTACAAAATTTTATGTTTTGGGGTTTCTATTTCTTCTTGTTCTCTTCTGGTATTTGGAGCTGATGCTCAAACATCAGTGTGGTGATTTACGTCATTCAGATGTCTGTACCCTTCACTATACCTGCAAATACAGATGTGGATTTCAGACTATTATTTCCTGTCTGGTGTAAATACTTTCAGTGCTGAAGGGTGGCCTTTCCAATTTTCTTGTGTTACATACACATTGTCTTCCACATCCAGCTATATTCAGCACAAGCTTTCTAAGCATGCATTATTGATACAGCAGGATTGTAATGGAGTAGTTCACTTCTAGAGCTTTACTAAAAACAATCAGTTGATAAGCACTGTTTAAGTGGGCTTTACTCACCCTTCAAACTTTGTAAAAGGAGCTAAAAGAAATTACATTCAACACTATTCAGAAAATGTTAATTTAAATACATTTTAGATAAAAAACTATTTGTTAGAATTTTGTAAAGCCCCTAATTAAAACAACTTCAGGAAACATATTTGAAATTATTATTTTAAAATTTGTTTTAAAAAAATCTGAATGTAATAATTTTGTTTGGAAGTTTGGAAAATTTTATCATTATTCAATTCAAGAGGGATTTTTGCTTAATATATTTTTTGGTTTTACAGTATTTCATACCATGCCAGCAGCAGGTGTGGTCAATATGTGGAAAGTAATAATTTCGAGTGACTTCATAAGGTGACATGATGTCATAAATCATTCTTTTAATATTGTTTCAAAACTATTAGAAGGGAATCTTTTTAGTGATGAAACACTTTGACTTTTGTAGGTCAAGCTGTTTTCCATTACAGCTGTAATTATATAAATTCATATCGTAGGTCACTATAGCTGTCATGTAAAAATGTGACTTAATAGTTGAAATATCTTCATTTTTGTTTAAAAAGAGTAGCTAGTGATTTAACATACAAGGTACCATGGCATTCTTATTCTTATATCATGGCATTCTTTTTATGTTCTGTCACTTTCTAGCAAGCCATTTGTGAGAAAGCCTATTGTCTGTTGTACATGAGATTGTTGCCTTACCATAAAATTGTGTGGCTTCATAGACAAGCAGTGTTATACATTAATGAGAGACAAAACTTCTTAAAAGGTCTTACAAGAAAATCCCCTCAGCTTCAGAGTTTATCAGAAATTTTCTAGTGAAAACTTCACGCATTTCTTGTCAAAAAGATTTTGAAATTGATTCTTACATATTGCACAGATCTAAATTAACAACTTCATTCATAGGAAAAGAAATCTAACAGTTCCACTTTCAGCCTAATTTTCTGAGAAAAAAAGTGTTACATCTCCTCTGTGAGTGTTTCTGACCATCTGTCTTTCTGTGCATTCATTCCCTTTGCTGCCCTAAAAAAACCTCAAACCAAAACAAAACTCTTTTGAACCCAGCAGCCTGTTGTAAACCGTATTTGATAGAGTAGCAGTCTCAAGATGGTAAGATTCTACAGTTTTGGCGAAAATAAGCAGCTGTGAAAAAGAGATAAATACTGCGCTTTATTGTCCAGCAGATACATGAGATATGAATGTAAGAGGTTGTGAGTGGTCAGTCTCCAGCAACAGTATCACTGAGTCTCTGCTTTTCTAGACAGAGAAGAATCCTATTTAGAACTTCAAATTCATTGGCATCTGTGCTCAGATCAGCCCTCAAACAATTATTTGCTGTTGTTCTTGATTTGATCTTGCTTATAATTCAATTGTGTGCCTTTTAACATTAAATATTACCAGTTATTCTGAACTTACTGTCAGCACTCACTGTTGTGGCTTTTGTCTTGTACCTGACATTTACTAGATATTTAGATAACAATCCTCAGAAACTGAGTGTCTTGTCAAGATAATCTTGAAACAGTTCCATATCCTTCTCCATGAACATGCCTGCTATTTTGATTAGGTCATTGATATTTACTTTGTCACATAACCTCTTAAGATGTTTGATGTTACCTGTGCTGATAAGGCATTTTTCCTGGAATATATTACAGTGTTCTGTTAAGAAACTGCATCTCTCTTTTTTTATTCCTTTTTTATTCTTCTCCTGTGTCAGTTTGAGATGTGTACCAATGCATATATGCCAGTCTGCATAGAGGGCCAGAACATCACAGATTACAAAAACATATTGAAAAACTTATTGAACTCTGTCTTCATTTGTGCCATCTGTGTTCTGAATCTTGACCTCACTAGATTTGTTTTGATTTCTTCCCCAACACAAAATCCATTTTTTTTATCTATTATTACTTAGTGCTTCATTTCCTTTATATTTTGCATGCAGTCTCCTAAATACCTCCTGAAGGTAAGAGTCTTGGTTACTTTATTGAGAACTGTAATCTTTCAGCAATTATCTTAGTGTCCAGAAGAGTGTTCTTAAGTCAATGAGTTTTGGAAATGATTGTGTGGAGCAAAGTCTGGGAAGTGTAGCACAGGTGCTGACAACAGCATTATCTGGTTTATACAAATGCCACCTGGTCAGAGCAGATGGTAAACTGCCACAAAGCAAGTGAATGCTAAAATGCTGTTAATGCTCCATACAAACAGGATGCTGGTTAATTTTCTTTAATTTTGTTGAGCTGTAATGCAGCAACACAATCTGCTTGTTATGGGTAACCACAGTTATACTCATTCATAAATTCTGGTTTCATTTTGATAAGAACAGCTGTACTAACAATATAACTAAAATCTACAAGGAGCAGTATGTTCACTGTCCATGTATATTCTCTAAAAACAACTCTTCTGCAATGCTGAAAAAGTGGTATGCTGTGGCAGTTCAGCAGAATAAGATTGCATATGGCATCAAAATGGCAATATAAAGTGATTAATAGTAACTATAGTAGGACAAGGGAACATGTTCTGAGACTACTTACTTTGTTTTCCACTCATTATCCTACAGTATTTTTTTCCATACATGAGCAAAATGAGGCAGTTCAGTTTACTTCCTGGCTATTACAAATATGATAACTCTTCTTATAGGTACAAGTCCTGTTGGAGTTCACTGTAGTGGCAATAAGAAGAATACTTTTTAGAAATCAGTTCCTAAGGCATTGCAACTTGACAGATATTTGACTGGCTGAGTATTATACCATCATAAATCTAGAGTGCTCTTACACTATGAAAAAAAATTCAAAATGGTTAGAGACCTCTTCGAAATCAGTGTGTGTCCTGCATCTGTTAGAAGCTGGCCTTGTTCTCTCTAATAAAGTACTCTGAAGTACTCACACCTGAAGGAATGACTTTAACAAAAACTGAACCCAACTTTCATGGGCAAGGTGAGGTGGGTTTGCAGTGTTTCTGGAATAGTCCTAACATCAGTTTTGTCTTCCAGGTTGACACAATGGAGGTCATGCGGCATCCTGAGGAAACAACTAACATGAAGCGGCAAACTATGGCTTCCTATTTTAGGGTACAATAATTAAAATGAAAACAAGCATTTTGATAAAAAGAACAATAGAGATATCTAAAATATTTGTGGAATAGTAAGATCAAAGAGAAATATAAGAGAATTTTTTTTATTCTGTTACAAGGCCTCTGTGGATTCATAAACTTTTGTTTGCATTTTTCTCTTTGTTTCCTCATACTTGTATTTTTATAATTTCATTGAGTACATTGATAACAGAATCTAGAGCCTAGACTACTTTCTGTCTAAAATGCTACAAGTCTAGAACAGGTCTCATTATAAACAGAACACTAATTTTTTGCAAATAAAATAGATCACTAAAGTTTTCATATTTTTTCACAAGCTGAGGCATACATAACTTTAAAGATTAATATTTTTTATTTATGCTATTAAGTTAAAAAAAATCCATCTTTTGGAAGTGCTGTTGTAAATAACACAGATTTCCATTTAATCAGTAGTAATCCTGTCTGAGGTAATGCGTATTCTGCATCCATGTTTAAATCAAACAGACAGGGAAGGGGCATTGAGAATGTTAGAACTGGAAGCTTAGGAGTCAAAAATGCTAGTCTAAGACTCCTGATTACTTTCTTTTTCTTGCAGTCATTGCAAAGTGGAAAAGTTTTCAGCAGTTGGCTCTTGGGCTGCACTTGTACTATGCAGAATAGGGAAGTTCACAGAGTTGTGCTAGCCAGTGTGAGTCAAAACTTCTAGCTATGTGGGAATACCTGTTCAATTTGTTTTGTAGAATAGTGTAAGGGAGGGTATGGAGGAAGCTGATGTATACTGTGATGTTGCCCCAGTGTAGAGTGCAAGGACTTGTCATACAGGTGTGTACTTAAGAGTGCTTTTGCTCAGAACTACACAAATACCAGCTCTAGGAACTGTAAAAAGAACAAAAGTGTAATGGAGGAGTGAGTGCAGAAGTAGACTGTAATACGCATTCAACCTGCAGCAAGGTGGTGACAATCAGCTTGGAATTGTATGTAATTTTGAGACACATATGGGCATATGAGATTGAATATAGTTGACAACACATACGTATCATTTAACAGCTTAATGAGGTGAGTATGGAGTAGGAATGTCAGTATTCAGAGGAGTCAATGGAAAAAATATATATATGATCTGATGAAATGTTTTTTATTCTAGTTTAAAATGAAATGGAGGAAATGGTTTTGTGTGTCTAGGGTGGATAGGAAAAGAAGTAATGGACCTACATTTCAGTGGCAAGATTTACGTTGGGGGGTGCTAAGAACTTTATGAATATTCATGATAAAATATCAGTTCAACATATTTCTAAGGAGATTGTGCAGTTTGTATTCTCAGTGATTCTGAAAAATTAATATAACAGAGATGTACCTGAAACGTTAAAGATACATCTAGTGTTCTCTTTGGACAAAGCACTGAACTGATGACTTCTTGCGACCCTTTCCCTATGATTTGCCATGAATTTCAGTGGTTGTTTCATGGTTAAGTTTGTGTTTCTATTGGGGATATTTGATCTGTCAAATGTGTCTGCAGTAGAATTATAGTTAGGACAATTATCATTTTTTTTTTAATGGACATTCTTCAACTATGGAAATGTGATATAAAGAGAAGAGAAAGGTGTAAGAAATCAGATTCAGAATATTTAATTTTTTTTACAACTGCAAAATTTTGGTAGGTTCCATGTTTCAGCTGAAATCTTAAAAATTAATAAAAAGGCAATGGAGGTTAACATTACACATTAAAATATAATCAAGCATTACAAACTATTTATGAATCTCCTGCTTAAGAGGTTCCATTGCAATTTTTTGTCTCAAATATGTGCATCTTCTTTATTTTCCTCACTAGTATTCCCTTATGGATCTTTTATCCAAAATGGTTGTTGGACAGCCTCACTTTATCCGCTGCATTAAACCTAACGATGATCGAGAAGCACTGATGTTTTCTCATGAGAGAGTTCTGCTGCAGCTACGATACACTGGAATTCTGGAAACTGTTAAAATACGTCAAAAAGGATATTCTCATCGCATCCTCTTTGAAGAGTTTGTAAAAAGGTAAGACTTGTATAATTGTGCTGTTTTTCTAATATTCTATTCAGTAAGATATAGTCTATGTTTAAGTACAGAAAGTTCTACATATGTTGTTCATAGGTGTGTGATCTTAATCTCTAATGAGGTCAGGGACTTTCAGAGATAGAGACTACAAGAGATATCTGATCTCTAATGGAGAACAGTCAGTGTGAAAACTGCAGTGAACAGAAGTAGCAAGCCTGTTCCATTTGTAGAGGCAACAAGTGGAAATTATGCATCCTGCTCCAATAAATCAGGGATTTTGGAAGGTCACTGACCTTCAGCCACCATATGAAGAATGTGCACATGTTTAAGAATAAACTGATATAAAAGCTTCAGATTTAGCTTTGCAAAGTCATTTATCTTAGAGATATCAGGAATTATAGTCAGATCTCTATTCACCCTAAACCTTCTCATGGCTGCAATTACTGGCTCTAATACATATTCTCAGTTGTAAACTGAGTTGTAAACAACAAAAAGTTGTGTATTGAAAAACACCTGAGCTATTGTCTTTAAGATGGCAATATGGTTACACAATAATTCTGTTTTCCTCTGTGTTTTAAATGTGGATTTGTGTAGTAGTATTTACTGGTTTTAGTGTGTAGGATTGGCAATTCAACAATGAACAGAAGCACTATCATTAGCCATTTAAACAATAGTAAGAACAAGTAGTGAATGACTAAATCAACCATGGTGTGGTATTTTTTGAACTGGAGGTTATTTATCCAGACTATATAGAATGAATGAATCTACTGAAAGCATGTCATTAGTCTCACTTCAGTGCCTGATAAAGTTATGGAGAAGATTATTCTGGGAGGTATTGAAAAACACCTGAAAGACAGCGCAGTCATTGGTCACAGCCAGCAGAGCTTCCTGAGAGGAAAGTGCTGCTAATCAAATCTGATTTCCTTTTGACACAGTAACCCACCTAGCTGACCAAGGGAAGCCAATTGATGTAATCTTGGATTTCAGTGAAACTGTCAGTATGGTTTCTCACAGGATTGTTCAGGACAAAATGTCCAGCCCACAGCTGGATAAACACTCATTGTAATGGATGAGCATCTGGCTCACAGTCTAGACACAAAAGGGTTATAGTGAATGGAGTGATATCAGACTGATGTCCAGTCACTCAGAGTTCCACAGGATTCTGTCCTCAGTGTCCTCATAAATGGCTTTGGATAAAGGCTGGAAGTGATAGTAAGCAAGATGGTGCAAAACTGGGAGGAGCTGTTGACTCCTTGAAGTCAGGAAGGGACTGCAGAGAGACCTTGACAAATTAGAGGGCTGGGTAATACCAACTGTATAAGGTTCAGCAAGGGAAAGTGCCAGGTTCTGCACCTGGGATTGGGCAACCCTGGATGTACAGACAGACTGGGGAATGAGGTGCTGGACAGCAGTGCCACAGAGAGGCACCTGGGAGTCCTGGGCACTGGAGAGTTGAATGTGAGTCAGCAGTGCCCTGGCAGCCAGGAGGGTCAGCTGTGTCCTGGGGAGCAGCAGGCACAGCATCGCCAGCCAGGCAAGGGAGGGATTGTCCCACTCTGCTCTGCTCTGGGGCAATCTCACCTTGAATATTACATGCAGTTTTGGCTACCACAATATAAGGCATTAAAACTATAGAGAAGTGCCCAAAGAAGTACAACAAAGATGTTGAAGGGCCATATGAAGAAGGTGGAGGAGTCATATGAGGAGCAGCTGAGGTCACTTGGTCTTTCAGGCCTGGAGGAGACTGAGGGGAGACCTCACTGCAGTCACAACTTCCTTGTGAGGGGAAGAGGAGGGACAGCACTGATCTCTTCTCTGTGGTGACAGTGACAGGGCCCAAGGGAATGGCCTAAGGCTTTGTCAGGGGAAGTTGAGTTTAGATATCAGGAAAAGGTTCTTCACCCGAAGGTTGGTCAGGCACTGAAACATGCTTCACATTGAAGTGGTCACAGCATCAAGCCTGAGAGAGTTCAAGAAGCATTTGGACAATGCTCTCAGCCACATGGTGTGATTCTTGAGGATAGTGCTCTGGAGGGCCAGGAATTGGAATTTATTGTTCTTTTGGGTTCCTTCCAACTCAGCATATTCATATGATGCTAAAGGGAAAACAGTTTTGCAGTCCTTTCTAAAATCCAGAGATGGTGTAGATTTACACTTGTAAACCAGGCAATCCATGCATTCAGATAGCTTGACTGATAAACCAGAACGTAAACAATTCATTCAGAAAAATTACTAATTTTTCTGATTTATATTAGTACACCAAACGAATATGTAATAGGAAAACACTACAGATTATATATCCCAGGAAGGATAACTAATGTGTTTATTTGTCCATCAAGTCAATTTAATTTTCAGGCATGATCTATACCAACTTGTTTTGTGTTATATGAATAATTTTAGTAAGGTCACACAATTCTAGAGCATATTTAACAGATTAATTTTTGTGATCATTAATATAACTTTGCAATATCCTGAAGCGGCTGAAAGCAGAATTGTTAACCTCAACATTTATTCAATTTACACTTAAGTGAACTAAGATTAACTCCACAAAAATTAGTGTAAATTGAGAAGAAATTAAGCCTTCTCTTACCAGGAGATCCTTTTCATTCAAAAATGTGCTGAATTTGAGTATAACTTTGAAAACCAGTGGTAATAAAAACAGCACTGACTGTAGCTTTCCATTCCTGCAGATAAGAGCAAGTTGTGATTAACATCTTGTCAATTACTCCCCAAGTTTTTGATCCAACTTGATGTGATTTGTTAAGGAAAGAAAGTCAACACAAAAAGGGAAGGAGATGGGAATAGATTTAACAATTTTCACAACAACAAAGAAGAATTCTAAGTTCAAAATATAAGTGGGGGCGGGAGAGGTGTTCTTGATCATTTGTTCAGCTCTTGCTTTATTTTAAAACAAATTCTATCCTCTTTTGCTCTTGCAAATAAAATCAAACAATACTTTTTAAAGCTATCAATGGAACAAGAAACATTTTTCTTCAACTTACAGCTATGACTAGTCAAGTGTTTTTAGGAACTAAGTAGTTGAATACATAAAAATGTTTGAGAAAACAGGTCAAATGCTAAACAGCTTGGCACTTCTTTGTTCATAATCAAAAAGACATTAGGCAAGTATGAAGAAGAGTTTCAAAATGTCAGTAAATGTAAGGATATCAAAGATTTTTTTAAGCCAGCAAGTTAATTGGTATTTTGATCCTTTTGAGCAACTGAACAACAAAATGGATGAGCCAGCATTTTTTCTCCCTTGATGTTATTAAACAAATAGGTGTGCTTCTTATCTGTCTGTTCAATAATGCTGTTTTGTAAACTCCTAGCAGGAAATATGAGGACAAAACAATCAAAGGCAGGGAACAGAACCATTCAGAGTTTATCAGGTGGGAGGTAAACAAAAGATAAAGCTCTGTCTAATGTTATTCTTTACTTTCTTCTGTTTTCATGTAGAGCAGATTATTTGCAAATCTGGATGTAGTTTATTGGGTTAAAAAACAGATGTTGAGGAGAGGGCTTAATTGTAATTAATTCACACAATGTTTCTTCAGCCAAGTATATTACCATCTGTTTCATGTATATAAATATGCATATTCTTTTACTTAGATTAGGAATGTGTAATCTGCAGTACCTGTAAACACTGTATCCCTGTCAAGTCTTAGACACTTTGTCTCCCTTGGCCCTGTCTTCCACTCCATGATGTCATGCATCTGTCTTAAGTTTGCTGTGGAGCAACGTGGCCCGTTTTTCAGGCTGGAATCTCAGATTTTAGGTACAGGTTATTAACTTGATCAGTCAACCAGGTGTGCCTAAAATGTGGGGTCATTTGGTGACCATGCACTGCACAACCGTTTAAGGGAGTTGTGCTTTCTTGTGGGAACCTGTGCTGAAGGTCGCACTGGATGGAACACTCCTTGCTGAGTGCCCCTGCAGTTTCACGTGACATGATGTGGTGTGCAGGCATGTCCTCACCACATATCCTCCAGCTGGATCCTCCTTTTATGCATGTATACTTTGTAGTGGGTTAAAAGATAAGGGACTTGGTAGGCCAGTGGTACTAAATGCTGTCATACTTCTAAGGCCTCATCAGCTCATAGGCATGTGTTGAGAACTTTTGCATAAGTTTCATTTAAGGACTGTTTGGGTTTTTTCCCCTGCCTATTTATATTAGGCATCGACGTTTTGTATTCTGCATTAAGACCCAGGATAAACTTTATGTATTACCTATTCCTCAGTAATCAGATGATATTGCTCAGCTCATACAGTATGGCAATACTATGGCAATACCATGGCAATACCAGTGCTATTACTGTAACAGTGATCCCAGTGAGGCTTGTTCTGCTTTTTCAGTCTCACAGGACAAATTTGCGTAAGGTCACTGTTAGTATATATGCTATACACACCTTCTAAACCACCAGTGTTACGTTTCTCATGACCACATAAATCTTCGTTTGCCTTAATAAGTCACATTTTGCATGGAATGGAGCTAGGAATAAAAACTGGACAAATATTCCCTTCCCTTCCCTTCCCTTCCCTTCCCTTCCCTTCCCTTCCTTTCCCTTCCCCCATGTATCTGTCAGCTATCTGTTGCAATTGTATATGCTGCCAAAAATTATTTGTGATACTTATATTTTAAATCTGAGTTTCATTAGTGCAACTCAGTACTGTTTAGTAAAAACCGGCATTATTAACTTCAGTAATAAGGTGGAGGACTTTTTTCTTTTAAATACACCGTGTTTCTCCAAACCTACTAAAAGGCATGAGTTGATATTTTGAAAGACTTGGCTGAAGAATTTGCAATATCACATTGCTGAGAAAGTCACTGAATTAAAAATAATTCAGTAATACATAATGTATCAATATTCAGAGTCAGCAATGTCTCCAGTTGATGTATATCTGTGTCTCTGATCCAGAACTTAGTCCTGTACTTCTCACTTCAGATGTCATTTTGTTCCTCCTTGATCTTAACTGACTATTTTAGTGGTTCTTTTTTCTTTCTTGTGACAACTGGAGCTAATATCTGGAGATTAACTGGAACTAATATTTTAAAATCATACTACTCTTATTAAAATATTAAGTCTTGCAGAATTCTAAATTTCCAATTGCTTGTCCTTATTTTCTTCAGTATAAGGTGGGGTATTTTCTTGACTCTATGTAGCTACAGAGGAATCTGTCTTTGAGATTCACTGATCACATTCTTCTCTTCATGTTTTAATGAACATCTCATGGCTCTTCCCCATGCTAATAACTAGTGGAATAGTTTTCTTAACCTGCCTGTTCCTCTCAATCCCAATGTAGGTAGAGTAGCACCTTTAGAAGTATAACTTAATACCAAGAAAACACATGGCAACAACAATTTAAAAAGTGGGAGGTGAGGTGGCAGTTGCTACCATCTAACAGTGTTCTTGTGCGTGCTAAAATAACCTTAAATTTGTAAAATGGCAGGCACATGTTCTTGTAGTTACTTAACGTAATTGTTTGCAAGTAGATTTACTTAAATACTATAAAAACAATCTTCATCAATGCATAATGGCTTTATAGGTAGGAAGGGATTGGTTCTTAATTCAGTTCTAACATGTTTGCATCCATTTTTCATTAGCTATATGTTATTTAATATAATTGTTAGGAGCTGTTCTTTGCAAGGGAACATGGACCAAAAAAAAAAGACAATATTGTTTAGTATGGGTCTGCTCCAGACTCCTAAAATTGGCCTGAATAATCTTAATTAATTGTGTATCCTAATAATTTATATTTTCAAATATTTATTCATGACAACTGTGTAATGATTTATGAAGACAATTGAGTATAAGGAAGAATTTGGCCTATTAATTCCAGAGATAAAGCTTGGAGCTAGAGAAAAACAGTGGAAGTACATATTGATTGTCAATTCAATTCTTTCTTTGTCATTTTGCAGGTATTACTACCTTGCTTTCAAGGCACACGAGACTCCCCTTGGTAGCAGAGAAAACTGTCTTGCCATTTTGGAGAAATCTAAACTAGACAATTGGATTCTTGGGAAAACCAAGGTAGAGGGTGCTAACATTTTCTCAAGGACAGTATACTTTTACAAAGCATGTGTAATAGTGGCTCAAAAAGTACTGCATGAGTGAACAAAAGAGCAAGGAATTTGCTTCAATTAGCTTCCCAGATTATGGAAGTGCCCTCTCAAGCCAGCTGAGTTAGTCCTGCAAGAGGGAGGAAGGGTACATTGGGTACCTCCCCAAAGTGCATTCAGCACATGGCTGCCTTGATAAGGACAGTACATCTGTCAGTGCCTGTTGATGTAGTGATTTCCTGAAGTTTCCCATGCTCTTAATAATGACATGGCTTGAAACATGGATGGATCACAATTTGACCCATCCTGTGAGCCTAGTTGGTACCATTATCCCTTCATGGAGTTTCAGGCGAGCTCCTTCTCACTCTATCAGAAGCCTTTGTTGATGGTTTAAAATGGAGTGAATAATTTGTTTTAAAAGGATGCTACACAGTACTTTGGGTTGTTTTACATTACACAAAGGAAAAACTGTGAGAATTTTGTTGCCCAAGACCCAGATAAAATGTGTGTAAGCACCCATGGGATTTGCATCCTGAAGGAGAATACTTTTAGACAGTATTATGTCTAAAACCCAAATTCAGCCCAGGATTTGTGTTTCCACTGACCAGAAAGGTGATCTTTCAAAATTGTGCATACCTGGAAAGATCCCTTCACACAATTTACTTTGGATAAAGTAAAGGGGGTAAATGTGGGATTTATTTTCCCCAGATCTTAGAATATTCTGAGTTGGAAGGAACCCAAAGGATCATCAGGTTTAGCTCCTAGGTGAATGGCCTATAGAAGGATTGAATCTCAGCCTTGGTGTTATTAGCACTGTGCTCTAAGCAACTAATTTAATTTCAGGGTTAGCAATGGGCTGGTTATAATCGGTGGAATAAAGAAGTTGCACGAGGACAAGTAATTGCAAATAAGCAAATGATTGATTCACAAGATTTCTACGATATATACAATCAGTATTTTTCTAGTTTTCTCAGCAATGACACCATTGAATAGGCCATTGGAGGACTAATGAAAGTGCAGAATAAAAGAAGTTATAATACAAACTGTAATACTGATTTTTTGTTTTGTTATTGTTCCATTACAGGTTTTTCTAAAGTATTACCATATAGAGCAGTTAAATTTGTTCCTGCGAGAAGTTATAGGGAGGGTGGTGGTCATGCAAGCCTATATCAAGGGATGGCTCGGAGCAAGGAGGTACAAGAAAGTCAAAGATAAAAGAGAAAATAGTGCTATTACTATACAGTCAGGTAAATGTTAATATTTTACTGAGTGTCTTTGTATTTCAATCAGTTAAATTGCATGTACATTGTTAATTTATTCATTACAGTTTATTATGAAATCTAAATGACTGGACATGTTTTCCCTCCAGTTCATTGATGCAGATATTACTGATTTACTTCTAAAATGTCATCTTAGCACTTGGTAATTATTTAAATATTTTATTATTTTGAATGTGATGCAGATGCACAGAATGAAAATATTGTTAGGTATGTTTATAATAATATGCAGTGCATAATTACAATGCAGTAGCACATGTCCCTGCCCATATACCAGAATTCCAGACATACATCAAAAGATGTGCCTGAGAGGCTGCTTATCAGTAATTTAGCAGGTTTCTTTGTAGTGATCTGGGGAACTGCATGAGCAAGAATGATGACGTGCCTTTGTCTTTTGGGTAAGGACATCAGTGAGCGCATGGTGACAATTAAAATCTGAATGAGTGAAGTGGTGTTTGAAGTTGTGAGGATGTGAATACTGCAGTCATGAACCCAGAGTTCAACATGTGGGTGGGTGGGGAAGAGCTATTGGGGGTGGGGGCTGAAGTAGTTATGGCAGGAGAAATGAAAGTTCCAGCACATCTCTGACCCTGTAGACTCTGTAGCACTTCCTTAAATAAATGTAATTTCTAGCACATGGTTTTGTATTTTNTACTTCTGATTATTTTTGCTTCAAATGGTATTAGTGGCAGTTTGGCCCTTTTATAAGTACTTCTCTGAAAGCAAAATATAGTAATTAAAAGCTGTTAAGTTAATTCTTGGCTAAGAGTGTGGATGGAAGACACTAAACATGCATTTCCCTGTCTTTGTTTGGAGCACTGATCTTGGCAGGTTGCCAGGTGTTTGTTTTGACTGCTTGCTGGGTTTGCCAGCTTTGACCAATCTTTTGACAATCTGCCAGACTCCTATGCAGCCATATCAATATGAATTTGAATAAACTTTAAAGAGATTATTGGAGGAACAGGCCCATAGGGCTGTGTAGGTCTCTAGTAGAAAGCAGAGTACCATATGGCGCAGAAATCTAAGAACTAGTGTTGTAAATGCTGTGAACTCAATGGTGTTTTCAGATGCTGCTAATATGAAGCAGTCTCCATATGATGCAGTGCAGTACACCTTCTCTATCCAGCTCCAGATTCAAAGACTGTGACTGACAAAAAATGATTGTAGCTAATGTGTTTACAGATAAACCAAGATACCACTTCTACCAGCTTCCCGTGCTACAATTCCTTAAGCTTTGTCACCGCTTTTTCTGTATCTTAGTCTGAAATCAATATGAAGAATATTTGTTGTAATATTCTTTTACTTGTTCTCAAACCAGTAAATTCATTCATTTTTGTGTTGTCTAGTTTGCTGCTCTGAAATTGTTGCTGTGACTTTCAGCAGAAAACAGAATGCCATTCTAATTGCCAAAAGGAACAGAATATCATTAGGATCAAATAATAATTTGTAGCTTTGCATATGTACTGTTATGTAAAATCATGAGGCTCTAGGGTTAAATGCAGTATATTCTAGTAACTGGAAGAATTTTTTTCTTTCAGATTGCTCAAGTACTCTCATTCTTCCTCTCCTTTGTGCTGTCATTTTTAGTTATTTACATGATAGCGCAGAAAGTAGACCTTAAAGTACCTCTATTTCATGGAGTATTTGCTGCCTTTACAAGTATATACATACCTGGACTTTGTTTACAACAGCCTTTTGTTGAAGAAAGGAAAGTGAAACTGTTAACCCATGACTATCTCACTACTATCTGCTCTTTAAAGCGAGAGTTACCTCAGGTGCAATAAGAAGCTTGTGTGTAGCATTATCACTTGGAGACTGCTGGGGACATTTTGCCGTAGATTTTTATCCAGACAGATTTTTAGCACTTTAGAGAAAGTACTGATGTCTGCTGTTAGCACACATGGGAGAGATTCAGAGCTCTGTTGCTTCCTGCCATCTTTTAAATATTTAGACATCGTGTTGAACATGGCAGAGCAGAGGCAGTGGGAGTGAATTTGGACACTGTTGAACCCTCTGGACCTAGTGCTGGAGGAATGCTGTTGGTACTCTTCAAAACACACAGTGTTTTCCTTTGTAACCTGGCACTTGACTGTTTCAGTGATCAGCCTGGGTGAATAAACATTAGGGACAACAGGGTTAAGAGTGACACAGTGAACCTTTGTATTAATTAGGCTGGCTGCTCCTCCTGTCTTTGGTACTCTAGTAGTATGGGAATAACAACAACAACAACAACAACAACAACAACAACAACAATAAATCCTCAACGCTTTCCTATCTGCCTTTGGAAACCTATATCTAGGAGTTCTTATTTGAAAATACTTCTTTTGCAAGTTTTCTCGACATGCTAATTATTCTGTGTTTCAAATCTAAGCTTATGCTTGCTAATCGTGGCCATTTTCCAGGTTTTAAAATACACTGACAGTTTTTGTGTTGTTTACATAATGTTACACAGTCCAAGTGCCTAGTGACATGGAGACAAAAGGTACTCTTAATCTTTCCCTTCCCAGCACATTTTACAGTGTGAGAGTAGTTGAAGGCTGCTTTCTAGTAAAATAGAGTATAGTCACCTTTGTATTTTTTTTAAAAGAGCTGTTTCAGGCTGTGAGATAAATTGTTTGCATTTGTCATCCATATTAGCAAAACCATATAATTAAACTATGTGTACTACCCTCTCCTTTCCCTCCCCCCGCCCCACTCAAGCAGGCCTTGGAATTTAGGAAGCATTTGGCTTACATGTTTCTACAGAACAGCGCATATTGAAATTTGTTTTCCTTTCATCTCTTTCCCAATAAAAGCAGCCGCTCAGCTTATCCCTTTAGCTTCCTCAGAACTTCCTTTCAGAATTCCCGATCTATTACAGCACATTCACATACCAGAAACAAGATGCCTTTTCATGCTGTCAACCTTTTTCATCTGAAATGTAAATTAATTCTTGCTGGTACGCTTTGACAGAGATCAAAGTAGGGGTATTAACCTTATTGGGCCTTCTCCTCATCAGAATCAGTTCCAAAGACTGCAAGGGTAGTGTTAGGAGGCCAGTCTTCAGTGTTATCTATGGCCCTCCTCCAGGCAGTCCTCTGTCTACAAGTCAGCATTTCAAAGGCGCTGATTTCTTTTGTAAATGACCTTATCATTGCTTTAAACTGTGTGAAAAATGATTTGCCTGAATAATTCTTGCAGGATTATCCTGCTCATTTTAATTGTGGGGGGACTTCATTCAGGTTCCAGGATATTGTTTAAGTGGTTTTGACAGCAAGTGATCATAGCCTGATAAAAAGGAGGAACACAGCTCCTGATTGGAAACCTCTTGACTTGTTCAGATTGTTCATTTCTTGCGAGTCAGTCTTTGAGGTAGGCTGCATTTGCATTTTAAAAATAAACAGATGCCTTTCAAATACATGAGCTGGTGGTCTGGAGATCTCTGTGGGCCCAGCAGTTCACTATCCATTGAAGAAATGTTGGAAGAAAAAACAAACTTCGAAAAAAAAACAACTCTCACAATATAGATGAGGATAAGATTCCTGAGTGTATTAGATTACAAGAAAAAAAGTCATTATTTCAGATGGGGGGAACCCTCACTAGAGAACAAAATATTAGTGAATTTAAATTAAATGGGGAAGAGAAAGCTACCCTACTTCAGCATATCTGCACCTCAGGTTCTCAGAATACACAGATGTTATTAGACTCATGGCTAAATTGGTACACATGGTAAACAAGGTCTTTTCCTCCTACTTCCAGTCACATTTTCTCAAACTGTGAAGGTTAGAAAATGCTAGTTTTTAACTCAGAAACAAATTGTAAAGAATGATTTTGTGTTAAGTGTTTGAGTTGACAATATTTTGCACTTCTGAATATGTCTTTGTAATTGGAATTTACAGTGTTCTGATTCACAGCTACATAAGCGGGAAAAATATATTGTCAAAGATATTTTAAAATTATTTCACCAGATTCACAGCTGGTTTAAATCACTGTATATCCACCGAATCATTTGGCTGAAATGTTGCTTCATGGATTTACCTCACATGCAAATCTCATTGGATGTTTATTTTAGAATAATTAGAATTTAGAATTAATTATAATTTAAAGCAACAAATAATACAATCATGAAAGTATGTTTTCTAGTTATGATAGCATGTATTTCCATGCAGTGTGTCTTGCTCCAAAACACTTAAGGGAGGATTTTAATCTGGTTATTTGTGAACTGACATTGCCAAAATGCCAAATGAGTGGTGCGTGCAATTCATTTAGATCTGAGGTGACATCACTGAATTCGTTTTAATTAGGTCCACTTTAGCCATCTGGAATATACTGTGCAGCTCTGGTCAAGACTGAGTTTAAGTATGCTTCCAGAGGTGAAAGGCAAATGACTAATCCACTGAGCCACCATCTCCTCCTCCAACACGTGCTCACACACTCACCATATGTCCTAT
>VWYI01044996.1:46543-75054 GCA_013399455.1 Anthoscopus minutus
TCAGGAGGAAGCATCCCCTTGTAAATTGCTTTCTTTCTATAACTTCTGCTGATGTAGTGTTGCTCACGTATCTCAAACATGATGTACTTCTGGCAAAATTTACTCCATTTTAATTTTTAAAAAAAGAGGGGCAGAGAACAGCTGCAATTTACTGGTTTATAATAAATGTAAGCTTTAATAAAAGCGTTGCCTTTGGGACTTTCAGCAGCAAAAATATAATGTTCATTTCAGTAGGTGACAAGGAAGTATTTTTGAATATTTATTCCTGTATTTATTTATCTATTTGTATTACTATGTATGTCTGTGTGTGTACATATACTTAGCTAATACCATTGTATAGGTCTAAGGATTACATGAGTAAAATGTTCCAAAAACTTCTAAGCCCTTGATAAATATATCTAAAATTGTTTTCTTAAAATTTTTCTTGAAAATGACTCCTAAATAGCAGAACCATTTTACTTATTTTATATCAGTAGTTTTCTTTCTTTTAGCTACATTGTCAGTGTAAAAAACATTGAATGGCAGCTGAACTGATTTATTATATTATCTTAATTTCACAGTCAGTATATACCAGACTAGTGTATACAGGCTGCACAGCTTTAGTTAACTTTACTCTCCCGTCTCATTGTGTTCTATGCTAGCTTATGGCATCTGGTAATTCTTCATGTTTAGTATGGCTCTAGTAACCATTAAAGGCCTAATGCTCATATGCAGGGAGCATTTTAGAGAAGTGAGAAGTTTAAAGTATTTAAACTATTCTATCCCCATCTGCGAGCTAAGCTCTGTCAATTTTCAAATGTTTGGTTTTTCTCCTGATTTTGGGGAGAAAAAATGGAGACTATTCTTACTGGATTTCATGCTAAAATCAGGAAGGGACAATGTACAATAAAATCTCTTCTTTTTCCTTGCTGATATTGCAAGAATTTCATAGTCATCTTCACTTTTTTATTTGACTAAGTCTCAAGATACATGGTGGTTACAACACCAAGCCTGATACAGTTCAAGAAGTGTTTGGGCAATGCTCTCAGGCACATGGTGTGAGGATGTCCTGTGCTGAGCCAGGAGTTGGACTTGATGATCCTTGTTGGTCCCTTACAACTCAGCAAATTCTGTGATTCTGGGAACTCTTATGTCCAAGTGTTGATGTACATCAGTGATTCCAGACCTGATGACAGCCTTAGTGAGTCTTGCTAATAGTCACTATTTGTTACTCATAGTTACTGCTTGTACATGAGAATACATAACTTCCTTCTCATAATGCTTCTGCTGGAGAACTTGGGAGTTTTTTTCTGCTATTAAACATGCATCACCCAATATCCATCTAGAGAAGCGAAAGAGGGGATGTATTCATGGCTCTCAACAAAGGATGTGACTCTATGCCTTCTACTGCTCATTAGAATTAATTTGGCATGGAATGAATAATCAGATTCATGGGCTCTAATTTTTCTCAGATGCTGATAGTTAAGTTGCTGAATGCTCTTTTAACTAGACAAATTAAGAAAGTGATGTGCTGTTCTTAGCAAATCAACTACCTTCTCCTTAGCAAGCATAAGCTTTTACTTCTGAGTTGCTGTTATATGCTATTTTAGGTGATGTTACAGAATAAAAATATGTACGTGTAGAAAAAGTCTGCTCCACATGATTTTTTTAATGACTGAAAATTAATCCTTCTACTGTTTTAAAATTACTTCATCTCCTTTCTTTATAGTTCTCTCATAGACCTGTGATTGTTTAGCTTTGATCTTTTTACACTGTGCTTCACAATTTGCTCTGTAATTATATATTTCCTGTGGGAATCAGAAGGAAAATGGCTGGACTTTTCCTATCTGGAATTGTGCAGTATCGTGTGTAACGTATATTGCCTTGGTGTTTAGACCTTAAAAGTTTGTAACTGCAAGATGCCAAATCTCAGACTCCCTGAGGTAAATAGGTTCTTGGTTTGCCAGGTGCTGAAACTGACATAAAACTCTCTTTGTGTGAGAAATTATCAGTACAAGAAGTAAAAATTCATGTCCTAATGTGTGGCACATAAAGCATTTAACACCAAGTTACTAATAGAAGTGTCAAAATTAAGTTCAATTCCTATGTTGCTTTTCAGATCCTGTCATTTTTGGCTATGTAAAGATCAGGGTTAAAGCTACTGTTGCTAGAAAGTTTGGAATATAGACTGAATAAGGTGAAAATGAGGTGACAGCTGGTAATCATTCTTCTTCAATGATGCAGTGATTGTTCATGGAGCAGTAGCAACATGAGTCTGCTAATTTCACACTCTTTGAGCCAAGTGCTTAGTGTCAAAACCAGCACCAGTCAGTAATGCAAATTGCTGTGATGGAGCAGCTTCCCAGCCTCTCAGGCTCCCCCAGTAGAATTCTCTGCATATGCATTTCTTTTGAAACATTCTAGATCTTGTTAATAAATGTTGAAAAGATGTGGTCCTACTAGTGCTTGATTAAGCTTTTGAGAGACTTTAAAAAGTTTGTTTACCCTGTACTTCAGTTGTTCCAGGAGTCGAAAGTAGGAAAAATAGAGCCATTTACCCTTCAGATTCAAGGTAATTTGGAAGAAAGTTAGAAACCATGTTGTGGGAAGGTTATGTTGAAGAGGTGTTAATTTTGAAAATACCTATGAAAGCAGAAGATAGGGCAAAAACTATGTTTATTGAATCAGGTATAGCAGATTTTTGCATAGTGAATTGGGCAAAGACCAAAATGGTTATACTGACCTTACTAAGAGTCTCTGAGAAAAAGGAAAACCAATATTTAAATATAAAATCACAACAAGTACCAGGGTTAATTTTATAGACACACATGCCAGGAATTACTAAAAGCAGAGAAACTACTAAGGATAAAACTGAAGTTCATCTTATAAGTTCATTTCTTTCAGTGCATCTTTATAGTAGTTCATCGAACTAACTGATACTCTGCATGTTTCAGCTGCAGAGAGGTGATGCTGGCCAGCTGTCTCTGCTGCTGATATCAGAGTAGGATCCTTGTCTGATCAGTAGGGGATAGTTAAGGATTGGACTCCTGATCACATGGGACGGGAGAGAGCTTGCCTCATCTCTGTTGGATAGGCAGAATTTCCTAGTCTGATTATTAATGGAAGAAAGTTCCTCAAGCCGCATGATACCTGAGCTCTGTATTTGGTTCAACACCTCAGCAGGCTGAACTTCTGTCGTGCCTTCTGTAAAGTGAATGGTTGTTTACTTTCATAACCTCTCATTAAAATGCGTTTTTTGTTGCTTCTTATCCCAGAAACCTCAATGCTTGCATAAAAATCAGAAGTGTGAGGTATAGAGAAATATTGTTAATCTGCTGATCAGTTTCTCTGTTCCTCTATTTATTCATCATACCTCCTGATTTCCTGTGGTAATTTACGATGTTACCATGACTCTGATCCTACATGAGGTTGCCCTAGACCTTATTTCTGTACCTACCTGTGCCTGTATGTAATGTGTGTAACCCTGGACCCCAGTGGGAGGGTTGATCTTCTCCTTTGAGTATTTAGTCTTCAGAATTACTCTGGCATGTATTCATTTAGTGTGCATAAAAGCTTTTCCTGGATAGGAAACATGTTTTTTCAAAAATCATATCTCCTCAGATTAGCTTCATTATTCATTTTCATATTGTCTCACTGTTTAAACTACAGTCCTGCTTGACTAATACAGAGCTCCTTTTTCTCACAACCCTCAGCCTTATTTAGCAACTGCTTGTTGTACACTGAAACAATGGCACTGATACTGTATTTACTTTTTCATTGTTCAGTCCTTTCTCCCCTTAGATATTTCTACTTAAAATAATGTTTGAAGTAAACCCTACTATTGCAAACTTTTTAGTCCTTTGTCCTTAGTGCAGTATGTATCATTATCTTTGATTTTGCTGGCGCTTTATTACTGCTAACAGGTGTAAAAAACTCAGGGTAAAACTATAGAAATAATTGTGGTATTCAAGTACCCAAACCCAGAGACAGTCTGTGGAAATAAACAATGTAGGTATCCTCAAAATGTTATTGTCATATTCTTTACCATTTCGTTCCACTATATGCTTCCTACTTAATTTAGTACTTTTTTGATTATTTTTTTCTGCTTCTTTTTTTTTTTGGGTAGCATAAATTCTAATGTCTATGATTTTTTCCTTGTTTTTATGGGAGGTATTTTAAATGTTTTATTATGGGTACAGTTAATTGAAAAAATAGAAGACTGTAACTGAATATATCTGTCCCTGGCTCCTCACCCCACTGTCCCACAATAAAAGTAAAGCTTCTGATTCTGTAAAATTATGACTAGCTTATAGGGAAGTTGTGTTTAAAGTAGTTGTTTTGGGAGTGATCTTATTTTTACACATTCTGAGTTGGACTCCTGTTTAAATTAGACACATTTTTTGGGGGGGAGGAGGGGTGGTAAGGGGCCTGTTTTCTTTGCCTGGACTGTGCAGGTGGTCAACAGTGAGAGTGTAAGGCACCATACCACTTCCAGGTGTTGTAACATTGCAAATATTGGAGTCATTCCTGTCGGGTGCTAAGTGTTCTTATGCACTAATTTAGTAAAAGCTGGGGACAGTCAGGTCTATGCTGCAGAGCCAGTTCCAGTTTCTGCAGAATCTTTCTGATTCAGAACGGTGTTTTTCAGCTTTTAGGGGATATATTGTTCGTAAAAACTACACAAGATTGAAAAACAACACTGAGTGTGTGGCAGATCCTCAGCTTACAAGCAGCTGCTCTACTTCTGATTTTGGCTGTAAAGAAGACAGGTAAGTTGAATCCTTTGCTACGTATTCTTTCACAAAAGTGATTTCCCACACAATAAGATCTGAAAGGAGCAGGTTTGTCATCATGATTCAGCCAGCTCTTAACAAAATCTGCTGCATTCTGAGGATGACCACCTACAGGGTTATCAAGCTCTTCCTCCAGCTTAGTCATCTCAGTTATAGCCCAATTAGTGGAAAAGTGCTGTTTGCTCTGGGTTGCTGTGCTAGTTTTGTGCACTTTTAAGTACCCAGAATGCTGTGGATTGCAGACAAAATTACAAGTGCTCAGGATTTCAGCATTCACTGCAGTGCATGTTATTAAATATCCAAGAGTAGAAAGTTTCCCTTCTGTGCTTATAAAGCTCCATGCAGACCAGCAACAAGACGGGGAAAAGAGCTGTCAAGAGCAGATGGGCAAGGCACTGACAGAAAGCATAGGAATGCTGTAAACCATAGTGGTGCTTTTTTGAAGAGAACATGTATTTTACCACTTTAAGCAATGGATTCACTCCAGACAAATCTTCCCATGACACTTCCTTAGGTGTGAGAAGCAAAAGGGTTCTGTTACATCTGGACTCACCAACATTTTTCTAGGACGAGTGGCTGCATTTGCAGGACTAATCTTTTTTGTTAGTTTCAGTGACTGAGAGTTACGAGATCTCTCCTGCTGAAACCATTCTGGAGAACTTAATGGTTGTGTCTTTTCCTATGTATGCTCATAGCATTGAGATTTGTTAACTTCCATGCTAACTCTGCTACATGCCCTAGAGCATTAGTATAGAACTTCGTTCAGGTGTAACCACTGGCATTCTTGCTCCAGAATCTTTCCCTTGAATCAAGTATTCTGTTTCAGCAAGAAGAAGGTTCAGGCCATTGGACAAGGACAAAATAAATAAATAAATTGTTTTGGTAATGATTTTCAGAGTAAAGAACAAGCCACTGCATTTTACCATTATAGTTTTGTTTTGGGGTTCGTTGACTGCCCACTGGGGAATGAGATTCCTAATTTATGGTTCCCTTCATGCACATGCAGCACCTTCTGTTTCTTTAAGTCTTCAAGGGGTGTGTATCTTGTGATCTCTTTAGGACTATTGATAATCACATGTTCATTTTTTCTCTAGTCTGCACTGATGGTTGAAAGCAAGAGCTAATAAAATCTCTACTGGCAGTTTTCTTTGGCATCCAGAATTATAACCATTTACCATGTAAACAGGTTTTTTCATCTGAACGTGTTTGGAGGCACAGAACTTCTTTAAACTTTTTTTTTCATTTATTTTGTGTATAGGAATGGTTTTATTCCATTTTTTGCATTAAAACATCTCTGGAATTCTTTGTTACTCACCAAACAAATGCATTTGGATTTGGTACAACTTGGCTTAATTGTACATCTTTTGAGGCTCACAGAGATTTTATGGTTTGCTTACTGTTTAGGTGAATTTGGGCTCTGTGAAGCCCATACATACAGCCTTTAAAGACCTTTAAAGATTTAACCACCAAACTTACATTGAAATCAGTGTATAAATGCATTTAGATATCTGACCTGAAGATGTCCATGTAAAAGACATTGGCAGTTTAGGTCTTGCACCCAGTTCTGGTTGCAGTTTACAGTCAGAAAGATAAATAAGTTCTTCTTTTGCCCGGAGTTGGGAAACTGCCATTACTGCTGGCAGTTCTTAATTTAACCCAAACAAAAACTGCACATTATTTGCCTAATCCCATACATTTCTCAGCAATGTCCTCAGGTTCTAGTGGTTTCAGCAAGACTTGAAAATGTCAGCATTTCAAAGGTAACGCTCAGAACCCTGAGACTGAAGTCAGTAACTTAGTTCTCATAAATCAAGCATCACTTTTTCATGTAGCTGTTACTGGGCTGTTTTTTTAAGCACATGGCTGTTCAACCATACAGGAAACTTGTAGGAAACAGAAAGGTACAGATGCTTAACACAGTAGATGGTAATCTGACCCTAGAGAAGGCAGCCTCACTGTGGCTTCATGTACTGTGGAACCAAAGTATAGAAAATAAAACACTATTTTCTCCTCATTTTCTTTCATTTATTCTAATTTCTTTTATTTTTATGTATTTTTCTTTTTTTTTCCCTAACTGGTAGTTTTCGAAAATGAGAAATGAGCTTAAGGGTACTTGGGATCAGAAAGCAAAATGACACACAGTTCTGTTGTATGCAGAGGGTTATAACTTTGCAGTTAAATGTGTGGTAACCTGCTGCTCTTTTAAAGATCTGTTTAAAAGCTGAGTTATAGTTTTATATATAAAACACTCAGTTTTAATAACTCATGAATTTCAAAGTGCTCAGAAGAAATGAGGACTTTAAAAAAAATCCATAGAAGTAATTGAATCTCTACACCTAGTTCATGCTCTTCAGTCAGTGAATGCAGGACATAAGCAAACTGAAGCTATTAAATGACATGGCTTACTAATTAAATGCACACATTTGTTCATTTAGCATTACATGTTAAAATGTTACATGCATTTATATGCTTGACTTGGTAATCAAGTCAAATGCAAAGCTGATGTCACGGGTAACTAAGGGTGCATTGAGACTTGGCAAATATCTCTGATCGGAGTAGAAATAGATAATATAAATGTTAGCAGGGAAGTGGCTTTGTCTCATAGAAAAAACTGTTTTTCCATTCAGTTCCATAAAGCTGTGGAAGTGTCTGTGACTCCTACTTTAGCAGGATCCTGGGAATAATTGTGCACCTGGGAAGCTGATACTGTTTTAATTATTCCCCAAAAACTAAGCATGTATGAAACACTTGACAAGCCTTTTCTTGACATTATCAGCCACTGAGGGAAACCTGCAGGCCTGCATGGCATTAAGAACTGAATCACAATCAAATCTTAAAAGTCAAAACATGATCAAGACATGAGTCAAACATGGTTTAAATGAGGAAAGTGGACACCTTTCTGAGACATTTTTACAACAGCTGAACAGCAGATTTACCATTCTTTATAAAGCTGAATAGGTAGCAGAGAAGGGAGGAGTGTGATGGGGTCTCCTCCCTCACAAGGAGAGCACGGACACTAACCTCACTTAATGTCTGCCTCAATTTTGCAATTGTTCATTGCAGAAATCAAAAATCCTGGATTTTGCAATGGCATAGCTAAAATTCCAAGTTAGTATTAGGGATCTTTTCAGCTAATTAGGAATAATTTATGGAGAAGTAAGAAGTGATTTTCTAAAACCTCATTTGATTTGAACTTGTTAGATCAACAGATCTCTTGTGAATATATTTTTCATAAATGTTCTTGCTTGGCAGGATAATCTACAGTTCAGTGACTAAGGACCTTAATCTATGCTGCCTTGTTCATCTTCTTGTTCAGACAGAGATGTCATTCTTAAATATCTTTAAATCCCTTTAGAACCCCATCAAAGTATCTGTAACTTGCATGTTCCACCATTGTTATCTTTTCCATTTCCTTCCCAAATGTAAATTGTGTTAAATAATACTGATCTGATACTTTCCCTGGAAACACTTATTGTATTATTATTTTTTCCTCTAGCTCATTGTAGTGCTAAACATCACAATATAAGTTAGCTACATGTACACAATCAGTGCCATTATACTGTGTTGTGTAAAAGTATTGTTTCCACATAGTGACTCAGTTACACATCAGTTGAGTCTGTGGCTGTAACTGTGTGTCAGTGAGTATCCCTTGCTCCTTGGTTTTCTTGGGAATTTGGACACAATTTTCACGTGTCACCTGGTTTTTCCCTTCTTACCACCCCTTTGGAATTTTTTATCTACCCACGTTGGAAGGATTGAATTTGTTCTGTTTTGTAAAATAGTATTTTTGCAAAATGAACTGTATTATTTCTAGCAGCTTATCTAGTAGTGTTTCTAACAGTTCCAAAAGCAGTTAAATAATTGAAGTGCCATTACTTATACATGTAATGGCCAGAGTAACTCCAAAACTAGTTTTTTTTTTTCTCCAATGTAAGATAATCTCCTTTACTATATTTATGTTGTCATGGTTCAACCGCTTTCAATGCTAAGGACAGTGAGTCTATACAATATACACATGTGTAGACAGACCTCAAGAATCAATGTTTCTCTGTTTTTCCAATGTTTCTGCTAATGGAGTGATTTATAGACAGCCTGTATGTGAAGACTGAGGGGTATTATAGCTCAGTAGTTGAACAGTCGGCAGCAAATTGTTGAGTTGCCTGACTGAAACCAGGCACATGAGCTCAGATCTTCAGTTTATACATATTTTCAGAAGTGCTCCCTGCCAGTTTAACGTTGTGGTTTGTTGACCTTGGCTGGGTGCCAGGTGCCCACCAAGCCATTCTGCTATTCCCAATCTTACCAGGACAGGGGAAGAAAAATGCAATGAAAAGCTCATGAGTAACAGCTAGTAATCAATTGCATACTTCTGGTAGCAACAGTAATTCTGCGGAAGGATGGGCTCCCTTGCAGCAATTACAACCTAATTTAGGATTTTTTAAATCAGAAACAAGGTGTCTGGGATCCTGACACAGAGTTGGGGTTAAGGGCTTCCAGATTCCAGAGGCTAATTTTTGCTAGCTTAAGCTGTACAGAAGGCAATTTGCTTATTTTTACCTTCGTGCTTTTAACAATTATACAAGGTTCTAACCATGGCAAGGTTGTGTATTTTTTTTAGCAGAAGACAGAGATTATTTCCATGATGCTTATTTAGATCCAGATCCAAACCACCACAAAATCTGAATATTTAAGTTTATGTGATCATTCAGTCTGGTTTTGACATTGTATGCCATTTGCAACATACTAATCTGACAGCAAATTTTGATTTTAACATCCACCACAGTGATATTAGAGGATTATTCATCATTTTTACCTTGTATTTGATTAATTTTCAGAAATGTTGTGGAAAAGGGGAGTGCATCATCTCAACGAATGCCTGAGGAAATGTTAGGGAGAAGTGGCAAGTTGTCTAACCAGTCCCACTAAATGAATTATTTTCTAAATAATATGTATACAAGAGAAATAGTAATAAATAACTTTACAGATAATACAGCATAATGTGCACAAAGGCAGTGTCAAATACAGTCCTCAACATATGTTATACTTTCCACTAAGAAGTGTGCCAGTACTAAATGATAATATATTTCTAAAATGGATCCCTTCATTTCCTCCAAGGAAAACACAAGTTTAAATTCAATTTACATTTTAGGGAGAATGTTTTTCTTCTCTTTCTTTGTGTCAAAGAATAAAAGGGAATTTAAATTCCCCTAATCTGACATGCAAGTCTAAAATTTCCTCATGAAATTGCAACATTACAGAAAAGATGGATGTTTACTATGTTTATGAACTTCATTCTGTTTTGACAATGAAAAGTCTTTGTTTTAATCCCAGTTTGAGGACCCTGAGCATATCAAATGATTTCTATAAAGCTAATTTTTTTAATGAAATTTTAAATGTAATTTAAATCATTTTTATATGAAATTGGTGCCAATCTTTTTTAGTATGGCCTAGCTGAATATTCTGAAACAAGTTCTGTCCGGGTGGACTTTACTGTTGAAGAAATCCATTTACTTAAAAGGCCTGACAATGAGGATCACGGCCTGCAGAAGATTTTTATGTTACTTTAATCAGCATTAATGATGTAGGAGTTGGCCTTTAATACATTAATAGGGACATAATTTGATGGTAAAATAGTAACAGATACAGAGAACAGATTCTAAGACTTTTTACTTCTTGCTCTGTCTTTAACCAATGGCTTTAGGAGAACACATGTGTTTCACTTCTTCCTCATCCACCAAATTTTGAGTGTCTAACTTTGAATTCTGTGTAAACACCTTTTCACAGCCCTAGGAAATAATATTTCATGTAAAATCTTGGCAAATTAATACATTACTTCAATTTCATTAAATTCTCATAATCTCATTTTACACATCTACACAGACCCACAAATTTTTAATGCCAAATTCATTACTCATAACCTGTTGCTGTGTTTAACAGTATACGCTTTCTTACAAGAGGAAATGCGACTGGTCTGGTTTTTTTTCTGAATTGATTGTATGTGCACATTTAGAAATTGGAGGAGGGGGGAAAGGAAAATCAACAAAAAAAAGTGTGTATGCCAGTAAACCTTTTATAATAATGAAAACATTACAATATTTAAACTAATTTTTTTTCTTTTGCTTTGCTTTTAGGCAGCAAACCAGTAACCAGTCTTCTCCCATGGTGCCTGATTTTCTTGACAAACAAACTAAAAAGGTACTGCTAAGTTTATATTCTAAAACAACATCCCATTATAACTTCAGATTCCTGAGTCCACAGTTCTGCAATGTGTTCGTGGCTGCTTGGCATAGCCATCTGAACATGAAACCGTTAGTGATGTTTTGAAGTCTTTGAGACAAAAGCCTGCTTGCTAAGAACTTTAGTTCTGTAGAGAGACAGGGAGGTACAGTGAATAAGAGAATCAAAAGGCTGGAAATTTGCTGCTGAGAATAAATGCTAGCTGCTCCCTGAGGTGATTTGTCTGTGCACTTCACTTTCTACAGATGTTAGAGACTCTTTTTTAGTAAGGACCTGAGGTTCTTTGGTAGCACTTTGATATCCTGCTCGAATTCAATATGTGAAATGGAGGAGTCGCTCTGTGACTTGGAGCACAGCATAGTCTTTGAAGTCTGATCCAATTTTTGCTGCTTACCATTTGATGTTGAAAGGATGAAATGGAGAAAATGTACAGTTTTTGCCAGTAACTCTGCTGAGCATATGTAAGATTAAAAAAACAAAATCCCTTGGATGATGTACTTAGAAATGTTAAGCAGATTAATACCTTCCTATAGCTTTTTTCTAAAGATACAAATTAACTATGAGAGGAAATCAGCATACAGTGCATGCTATGATTTAACTGCGTGAGGAAAAGGGATAAATAAGTTAAATGGAAGAAAGTAAACAAATGTTTGTGACATGGGTGCTAAGTCAGTGTTGCTGAAAGCCACAAGAATCTTGTGTAACTTAAATCTAGCATTAGATATTTCAGAGAGTCTTGGAAAAAAATAAGTCACTCCCTATGAGATCACAGCTGTAAGTTATCATGAGCAAGTAGAATCAATACATTTCTTATGTGCCTAAACCAGCATTCTTTATTCCAGAATAATTTCGATGATATTTCTGCTTCTCCATTTATTCTAAAACATTCATTTGAAATGAATGATTCACAATCAATTAGCCAATCCCAGACAGTTGCAGACCATCAGTTGTCAAGTCTCTTGACATCCAGTGAAAAAGGAGGTAAGAAATAGAATAAAGTAGCAGAGATATTTTGTTTACTGCTTATAACCTACATGTTGCCAGCATGTAACTTACTTTATTATTGATGAGATCGTTTAACAATCCCGTGAAAGGCAGGAAACATAAAGAAAAAAAACTTTCTTCTGTACATTTTCCCTCTGGAAATATGAAAAAGCCCCTAAGTATCTGTATTACAGAGGCAAAAGCAAAATTATTTTTAAAATACACCTTCTACTAGAAGTGTTGTTACTAATCTTAAAATATCCTTTTGATGAAATCAAATCTACCTTCAAGAGCTTCAGGTGTTCTTTGCCTTCCAACCTCAGAAGTCAAAGATGGTAATGAAATCTCTCATGTTTGGCAGAATGAAAGACAACTAGTTTGTTCACACACACAAAGATTCCGTCAGCAGCACAGGAACATCTGCAATAATTCTACAATCTGTGCAGTGCATTTTAAAATTTTATTTGCTGTTATGTTATTTTTGCCATGTTCAGCAAGAGTTTAAAAACTTAAAGTAAAGCATTTTGACATTTTTTTAGTTTTACCTGGTCTGTCTTTGGGTATTCCAGGAAATTATTACATATCAGAACACTTTTATCATTGGTTTTATAATCATCCTGTCTTTATAGATCCATGAATACAGACTTTATTGCTAGACTGTAGAATAACTTCTACAATTTAAGATGAAGTAGGTTGATAATGTGATGTCTATAACCAGAGAAAAAATGCATATGATAGTAAATTAATTTCCAGGTTAATACTGAAGATTAATTGTTTATAATGTGCTATTAATCAAAATTACTGTTTATTTATTTAATGGGACACCTTTCATCTTGTAAAACTACAAATACTTATCTGAATAATTAAACCCTAATCCTGCAATTTATGTGTTTAAATTTTACAGAGTTCAGTAAAACAATTTAAAATATAAAGGTAAGAAGATAGGTATTTACAGGGAGATAGTTCTGTTACTGGAAATAATGCAAATTCAATGTTTTTCCTCTTTTAAACAGTCATAATGTGATTTCCATGCTAAAAAGAGAATAGTATTTAAACAGAGCAGATTGAGAAATCCATTATTCCTCTTCAGGCATTTCAGTCCATATGGGTTTTGAATCCGTAGTGTGGGACTGCAGGGAAAGTTTGCATTACTATCTTAAACTATTGCATGTTAAACAATAAACCTGTCAAACAGAAATATCTTCATTGCAGCAAATCCTCTTGAGGGAAATATTCAGGGCCCAAATCCATCATCTTTACTCTCACTGCATACTGTATGTTACCCTGCAACTGGTCTCCTTGAAATCAAAGACCTTGTGTCTTAGGTAAAACAATTAGAGTAAAACTGGCAGAATTACATGCTTAGCAAACATGATTCAGGGCCATTACCCAGTAATTTAAAGCGTCTTTAAAAATGTGAAATGATAGAAGAATAAAATTTGAAGTGGAGATAAATGCAACATTGATCTGAACTACTGAAGATACATCTATGTTTAAATGAATAAGCATGAAGATGCAGCGAAGTAAGGAGTTTCCTAGTTAAGCATAAAAATATTCAGACAGACAATCATATAAATCACGCTTCAATGAATGACTATTAAGGAAGTAAACCTGGTGAAGAATAATAACTTCTTTGGGTGCTTTTAAAACACGACTTGCATTGAGAGTTGCAGATGCATTCACCTGGTGCTCAGTCTGTATTCAGCCTTAGTGTATGAAGTACACTTTTAAGCAGACAGTATTCTTACACCTACTGGGAAAAACAAGTGAAATAGGAAATATCTCTTCAGAATAAGAAAGCACGTATAAAAATATGTGTGCTTTACAATATAGGGTGATTCTACATAAGCTGTTATTCACATTAAAAAACCTGCCCACTAGGTGGTCCAAACTGTGCAAAGACTGTTATTTATCATAGTGAAATATTACTCTGCAATGTTAGAGATATATTTTTAATTCTCTGTAAGTTACATTACAGACAGCACTAGTCTGTCAGCTTGGTGCTATTTGGACCAGAAATACAAAGGCCAATGGGGAAGTGAATGTGGCAGGTTTCTGAACTGTTCCATGACCCAGTTATGAAGCAGTGTTGGTGTTTGCTTAAGGGGGAAGTCTGTGTGCAGGCTTAAGCACAAAAGGAAGGACAGGTTGCTTACTTGTCTTGAGGCCTTGGTAGGTGAGGCTCTAGTTCAGTCAAGAGGGGACAGAACACAAAAGGACAAAATGGTTGATACGAGTTTGCATGCTTCTGTATTAATCGAGCAGTCTATTCTCTCACATCTTTTTATCTGGCTGTCTAATAGCACAGGCTGCCTGTTCTTATTAACAGATTGGCAAAGGAACAATAGAGAAGGAAATTTCCACAAAAATCATGTAAAGATTATACTCTGTAATTAATACAGAAACAAAAGTCTCTTTTTCATATAAAAAACCTTCTTACTGGGTCATAGAAACACTGAGCAGTATGGCAAAACTGCACACACAGCAAGTGCATGCATGTGCTATGCCTGTATAGAGTCACAGGGGCTGGTTTTACACTGCACAGACATTCCCCTGCGCTCTGCCAGAGCACTGGGGCAAGACCAGTAACAATGTGGAAAATTCCCTCCAGTGTCTCTGCTGTGACACAGTGCTTGGGCAGAGAGTCCAGTCATTAGTAAAAATTAAGCAAGAAGTTAATTATTCTAGTCACAATAAAGTAGCACTGAAGGAATCCAAGTAATATAATCTCCAGAGGCCAAGTAGTGGTATTTCCACAGATGAGATAGATAGTGAGAATGCTTGAAATTATTAACGAAAAGTGAGTGCTCCATAAGGAATTGACCAATGTAACTTTGCTTCAAAGGTAAATGTGACAGATTTTCTGAGATGCAAAGGAAATATGTGTGCAAAAGGAAAGCTAATAGTATCTCTGCATTGGCCAAACGATGACATATTTTTTTTATGCTTAGCACAGACATTTTGAACAAGTGAGAAAATACACAGTTTCTGGCTGTGGACGTTCTCTTGTGGGAGAACAATGTAACTTACAGATATGTTCAGTTTATGCCTTGTACCCCACTCTGAAATGCTGGAACTTTGTGGAAGGTAGAGAAATTTGCCAGGATTCTGTGAGAGCTGGAAGTATAGTCTTCAGCGTTGTCTATAGCCACAGTCTGAGGCAGTAAATAGTCCATTTCAATACAGCCTTTGATTTTAGATTCTTTAATCTTTTATATTTTCAAAACTAGTGGAAATTAGGGCCTAGTATGTTTCAAGCTGGAGTCCCATTAGTCACTGACTCATTTTTAATGTTTTTCTTGTAATATGTAATTTTTTCTATGTTGATAATTTTTTCTCTTCCTTTCTGGTAAACCGATCATAAAATGGGATTTGGTGAATGTGTTGGGTTTGGAGAAACATGTGAAGTCACTGGGTTGTGTACTGATGGAGGACAAGCAGATAATTAAATATGTAAAGTTACTGCTTGATGGGGAAGGAAGGCTGCTGCCCACCTGAGAAAGTACTGTGGACAAGTTTGAGTAGGGGCATTGCGAGCATGGGAGACATTATTCCCAAAATATTACTCTGTAGTTGTCATCACAGAGATGATATTTACAGGTTCATCACCCTAAACTGGAAATTTAAAATAATGACTTCATTAAAATTAAGACTTAACTCCAGTTTTAAAGAAGTGATTCTACTTTAGTGCTAAGAGGCATGATTGTGTTAAAATACCCAAGCCAAAAAGAACAGTGGCTTAGGTATTTGGTCTTTGTTTCAGAGTAGTTTTCTTTGCACCAGACTTCGTTATTGAAAATACTTTAAAATGTCTCAATCTAAAGTACGGGCTTGATTCAATGTCTTTTGCTTGCAAGTGAAAGGTGCTTAGATATAGAGAATAGAGAAGTATGTTACAATAACAGAGAAGTATGTTAGAAGAACACTTCTAACTCTGATCTCACTTCATTCCTATTTTTGCATTTTTTGAAAAAAGTTAACAGCTATGGCAAAGCAATAATCAGTAGTGACTTGGAAATAGAGGCATTTTTTATCCTTGGATCCACAGAAAACCAATATCCCAGCATGACTGTAATAGGTATTACAGTAAAGAACTGGCAATATCTCACACAAAATGTAGTATCAAGGTTGTAACCAAAGATGCCACTTCATTTTGTGCAAGTAAAGAGCAATCAGTCCAAGCCATTCAGCTGTTTACATTACTCCACTTCTTGTTTGATTTCTTTATAACAATCCTTCCTTTCTAAGTTAAAACAAAACCATTGCTACATGATGTAGTGTGAAATATTGTATGGACTTCAGCTAGTTGTCACTGGCAGATGGGATGATACTGACATGTGAATGCCATTGATTTCAGAATCCTATCATTCAGGAATTTAAAGGAAAGGATTTGTAATCTATTTAGAATTACTTTTGGTTCTTTAAGCAGGGATTTTGTTTCGTCATTTTTAAGCTCTCCACTGAGCCTAGTCTTACACTGAGGGAATATAAATCATGAAAAACATGACTGTAGTCAGTAAAATCATAACAGTGAGCAGAATCGGGTCTCTTGATTATTAAAATTGACGTGAAAAGTTTTTTACATGTCTGAGTTTTAGAGGAGTTTGGGGCAGAATATTTGGTTTTGTTTCAGATGATTTTTTTGAGTGGGTCAGGTTTGAGTTGGTCATTCTTTTGCAAATAAAATAGCAAGATCAGAGGACAGTTACAAGAAAAAAAAAGGCCAAGATAATGTTATATACTATGATGTAGTTAGATATAGTTCGATATCAAATATATAGTTATATATATATACTATATATAACTATATATATAGCTATATATAATTATATCAACTATATCATAGATATAGTTAGATACTATGTGCTGAGCATGCTGTTGCTTGGTGTGAGGCCTGTGAGATCTCCATAGTATTGTCCTATAACATACCACACTGTAACAGACAAATTATGATTAGCCATGTTGCAGCTGAAGGCTCCAGCAGAGATGTTGCAGATGTGGTATGTCGTATAATGAATTTCCAATGAAAAGATCCTTCTACTGTTCTGTGGCTTTTGAACCAAAATCTGACTGGGCATGTGCAGAAGACAAAGTAGTTTCTTTTTATTTTGTCCTAAAAGAGTATCACTGGATTACTGATCTCATCACACCTGGGATAAATGCTTTGGGCTTAGTAAATAGAAATCAAGTTTCCAGATCATTCATTTTATCTTACAAATGTGTAAGTAAAAATCCTCATAAGAAAATATTTTTTAGAATGCCTCTTGAGAAAATAAACTGGTAATAAAGCTGTGTCTCAAAGCAAACATTATTGTGAAGAGCTGCCTGGATGGCCAGGCTCAGAGAGTGGTAGAGAATGCTGCTGCATCCACTTTGTGTCTGGTCACTAGTGGTGTCCCCCAGGGATAAGTGTTGGGTCCAGTCCTGTTTAATATCTTCACTGGTGATCTAGAAGAGGGGATGGAGTCTACCATAGGAAAATTTGCAGAAAACACCAAATTTAGTCAGAGTGCTGATCTGCTGGAGGGTAGGAAAGCCCTGAAGAGGAACCTGGACAGGCTGGATTGATGGTCCAGACAAAGAGCATGAGGTTCAACATGACCAAGTACTGGGTCCTACAGGTTGGCCACAACAGCCCCATGCAGTGCTGCAGGCTGGGAGCAGAGTGGATGGAAAGTGGCCTATGGAACAGGACCTGGCAGTGCTAATCCACAGCAGCTGAATGTGAGCCAGCTTGTGCCCCAGTGGCCAAGGCCAGTGGCATCCTGGCCTGTGTCAGGAATAGTGTGGCCAACAGGGCCAGGACAATGATTGCTCCCTGTACTCAGTGCTGGTGAGGTCACACCTCGAGTGCTGTGTCCAGTTCTGGGCCCCTCAGTTCAGAAAGGACATGGAGGTGCTGGAACAGGTCCAGAGAAGGGCAAAGAAGCTGGTGAAGGATGTGGAGCACAAGTCCTGTGAGGAGCAGCTGAGGCAGCTGGGGGTGTTTAGCCTGGAGAAGAGAAGGCTTGGGGAGACCTCATGGCTCTCTCTACAACTCCTTGGAAGGAGGGTGTAGCCAGGTGGGGGTCAGCCTCTTCTCTCAGGTAACCAGTGACAAGAAGACTTCAGCTAGCCAGGTAAGATTCAGGTTGAACATCAGGAAGACTTTCTTCACAGAAAGGCTGATTAAACATTGGAATGGGCTTCCAGGGAGGTGGTGGATTCACTGTCCCTGGAGGTATTTAAAGACTGGATGTGGTACTCAGTGCCACAGTCTAGTTGATAAGGTGGTTGGTGTTCAGTCATAAGCTGGACCTGATGATCTCAGAGGTCTTTTCCAACTTAGTTGAATCTGTGATTCTGTTTCTATCATTATAGGAAAGAATAATCACCTTTCTAGACTTGTGAGGGTGCATAGTTATGCAGATGAATGCTTTGGGTAAGCCTGGTACTGTGCATTGCATTGCACATGGTGGGACCTTGCAGGAGCCCCCAGGAGGAACCATCACCTCCCACCCTGTGGAAACACTAAATTTTTGCTTTCTGAAATTGTACAGGAGCCTTTCAGCTTCACTAGCCATTAGGACGAGAAACAGTACCTCATTTTCAGGATTTCTGTTCTTTACCCTATAATTCAGTGTGAATTTAGAAAATATGACTGCAAACATATATGATATTGGTTGCACTTCTCTTGGTCTTATGGAAATTTTTCAGCTGAAACTTGCAGTGATGATATTTGCATTCTGAACTGATTTACCCATTGATGATTTCTTTTAAATCATTTGCTCTGTACAGTATAATATGCATCCTGAATTTTGCCAAAGTATCAGACCAATGAATCTGAAAAGAAATTGGACTGTTCATAAATTTTTCTTTACTGCACAGCTTCTTAATTGTTTTTTCCCCTCCAACAGGCAAAGACACAAACAGTGGCAAGTGATAAATACAAGCTTTGATTTGTTAAACACATGTTAGCTCTATGTTTAGCCCTAGGCAGTGAATTTCATTATAGGCTGGTTTACTTCTGGATTGGTTATTGTGATAGCTTCCAATGTGAAAAGATTTGACCTGCAGCCATGACTGATTAGTATCAGAGGTAAGAGATAAAATAAGATGCAAGTAAACTGCACAGATAAATTGCAGTAGGATTCTCAAGAGACAACTCAGTATTTGTTCTGTGTAAAACAAGTTGAAATTCAGCTTGTAATGACTGCATTGCAATAAAAACAGACAGCAGAACTCTCTCACTGAAATATCAAAAAATAGAGTAAGAAATCCAAGAAATTTAATGGAGCTGAATAATAAATGCATGATAATGCTGTGCCAAAACCCTGTAGGTTTTACTCTCCTCTTAACACGTCATGTCCACTGACCTAAGCTGCTGTTCCCCTGCACCATGTCTTCATTTTCTATCTACAATATGCAGGTTTGTTTGAACACTTATTTTTGCTATTTCTTTGTTGATAGTTAAGTTTTTCATCATGCAGCATTTTGCTGCCTTGTTGTTATTTGAAAATTCTTTTAGGTATTCTCTCTCAGCCTTATTTTTGTTATTTTGCCACAAGTACTAGTGCTCTGAATCAGCAGCGTATCTCAGATCTGACTGATGTACTCTGGCATATAGTGTGGTTCCTAATTCATTACTCTTCTGTTTCTAAAAATACCACACCATTTTATCTAAGTAAACTTTGTTATAGTACGTACAGTAGGTACAGAGCTTTGAGAGTACACACAAAATGAAAATAACTAATAATATTTATATTTTCACAATGACTTTTTTTTTTTGCAAATTGCAGATTTTTTAAACTTTTTCTCACATCAGAAAACTTTAGATAATTTATTTCTGAGTATTTTGTAAGAAAAAGGCTAGGACAGTTTATTGTTTGCTTTTATAGAGCTATGATTTAATGTGTTAGCTGTACGTTACCAAACAATTTCTCAATGTTTGCTGGTATTTAAAAATCTGAATTCACTCTGATAGATTCCCCACAGCTGAATAGTAATAGGTGAATTTCATCTAGAAGGCACTGTATGCTTTCACAAAATATTTTTATAGTTCTTTATAGATACTTTGAAGAGATAACATGCTGGTAAAAGCAGTAACATAATTAATGTGATGTTGCAGAATGTTACAATGAAGTGTGTGGGATAGTTCAGAAAATACCATAACAAATTAACTTCTTATGTATTTGTATGGGTTTGGATTTTTGTCCTCATTTCTAAATCTGAGTTATTATTCTAGTGGATTGTGATTAGCTGCCAAATATCATATACAGGCCAGTAGAAGCCCAAACCATGGTATCTAATTTGCATGGTTGATCAATGCAAATGAAAAAAAATCTTAAGCATCTCTGACAAGGATAGATACTGAGGACAAAATGTTTCCAACCATATATGTGAAGATGTAGATATGATAAGTTACTCAAAGATACAATTTGGTAAATAGGTATTCCATTCACTAAATCAAGAGCTGGTACTGAGGCATTTGTGTGGAAAAAAATTGTCTTACATGACTTACTTATTAGCTCTGCTCATGGCAATGATTGTATTACTTGGCTGTCCATCATTACTTCTCTCTACTCACTAGAAGTATTTTGTATTTCAGTTCTCTCATGGATAACCTCAAATGATTCTAATGATTAAACTGAGAAGAGGAATAGCCAATACTAGCTTGTTGCAATAATTTTGAGCTTGCAGAACTCCCTTCTGACCCCCGGCGAGGATAATCTTTCTTGAGGATCTTCCTTGCCTGTGGAGAGAATTACAGGAAGAAGTTGTGCTCAAGTCTTGGCAGTGCAGCAGAAAACTAATGCCATACCTGCCCCTTCCCTGGGGCAGGTATACCATCCTTCCCCTAAGGGCAGGTCACAATATCAAAATCACAGGAAGCATTGTTTCTGCTGCCCGTGGGAAAAAGAGGAGCTGCTTTCCTCTGTGTGGTCAGGCAGGCAACAAACGTATCTTAGTCATAACACAACATGTATAAAAGAAGAGTTTTGTGAATTCTAAAATTTCACTTCCAAAAAATAACTGAGTGCCTGTTCTTTGTCTTTAAGGTTTTGTACATGTAAAAACATAGGGAATGAACAATATAAGAAGGCAAGAAGCACAACCATGTAATTACAAAGTATTGCCTTTTGCTTGTCAGGTTGGTCTCCCCTACCAGGTGAAGTCTGACAGGGAGAATGCAGACATGACTTACAAGTTGAATAGCAGCAAGAATACCCAAGAAGATTTGATCGTCTTTAATATGTCCTTCTTCATCTGTCTTACATTGTGTTGAGAATCAAACATAGACAAATGCATGTGATTGCCTAGTACTAAAAAGTTGGAAAGCTGTACCAGCTCTTTACCTGCAGTTGCAGTGAATGTTTTTCCTTACAGGCTAGGAAGAACGTCTTCAATTCTTTGTCTGTGGCTTTGTGAGCATAGTGCTATTCTGGGGACGCTGTCTCACCAGCGTGCTTATGTTACCTCCAGCTCACACACAAAAGTTACATTCAAGATAAGGAAAAAAATATTAAATTGTTCCAGCCTCTTTTTTGTACTACTTGGATTTGCAAACACCAAAAATGCCCTGCAGCAAAGTGGTGCAATTGTTTTTTCTACATTCTTTTAATGCTATTCTTTACTGCATATTCTTAGTCATGATAAAGAGCATGACTATCAAATGAATAACAGCAAGCTCGTTGGTTTTAAAGGGCTTATTTGGAGAAAAAAAAAAGAAAAAAACCAAAAACCAACAACAACTAAGTTGGCTGCAGCTCTAAAAAAAAATAAAGAGCTAATTTTAGTAGCAGCATAGATATCTGTAGTTTCAAAAATTAAAAACTAGGTGCTATAGTTAAAAATTGGTAAAATAAATACTTGTGTAACAAAAATCTTTGACTTGTTGATTTGTTTTCAGAGACAGGTGAATGTATCTGGAGTTCAGGTCTGCATACTGTCTTGCCTAATGTCCGAAAAGAGCACAGGAACAAGATTTCAGTTTGGGCTAACCTCTCATATTTTGCTCATCAGACTTTGAGATTAAGTGATATCAATTTTTTTTCATCTCATTGTCCATGTGCTTCCAATTAATATTTCGTTCGTAATAAACTGATAAATTGGAAGTTCTTAACCTTCTCACAAGGATTTGTCCTTTGCAATGGTATTCAGAACAGCTCTAAGTTAGTCTGTAGTATATATCAGTTTTCCATCTGCTTATCCAGACTCATGTTTTGTGCCTTTTGATCATTGATTTAGGGCCCAAGAAAGGTAAATTCCTCAGTTTCATATCTAAAGGAGCTTAACTGCTTTAGAAAAATGAAATTTTGCATGACTATATTTAGATACTCTTATTTGTAAACTATAGTCTACTTTAAAGCATTCCCTGGGAAGAGCATAATCATCAGCCACAGGCAGACATGTCTCAGGGCATTGCAATGAAGTAGGATTTTCATTATTGTCTTTCATCATCGTAAGCAACTTACAGCCTAAAACTTTCAAAATCAGAGATTGCCTACATGGTAGTAGCATGCCACACAAGCAAGTCATTGACACATATTGAGGAAAATCACTGTTAATTCACAGAACTCCCTCTTCTTGTCCCATCCACAAAATAAACATGCACAGTCAGAAAGCGTCTGCCAATTTTCCACTTAAATTCTGTAACTTGTTTGTGGAATTGTAATCACTTGTGGTGTGACTTGAAAAAAAAAAGAAAAAAGAAACCATCTTTTTTTTTGGAAGAGATTATAACAGTCAGACAGAAAATGCTGACCATGATAGATTGAACCATGCAGAACTTCACATGTAGGGAAAGCATGGGACAGATGTGGATACATATCATGGAATTAAAACCAAGCTAAAAGTGGAGTATAGAGGGAATATACCATCAAAGAAGAAAACCTGTGTGGACAGGCATGATAGAGAAAGGAAAAAGAAGTGAATGAGATGAAAAACAAGAAAAATACTGTTCAATTTCAGTAAGGACAGAAGGCTTGGTAGCCTTGGCAGTGAAGTGTCCTGCTGCTTTCTGTAGCATTCCTTTGCTCATATCTAGTTGCTCAAATTTTTCAGGGAAAACTGTAATTCTAGTTTAGAGCATTTGAAAGGAGGATTACAATTCATTCTCTGTTTTAAAAGGTAAAATCTTTTTGAATGGAAATACTTGCCAAACTATTTTCTTTGCAGTACTGCCCATTCCTTTGCAGTATTGCATCACTAGTTTGCAATACTTTATATCATTATTTGCAATATAGGGTTTTGTTATACTTCAAAAGTCTGTGTCTCTGAAGAGGGGGAGCATTAATTGTTTATGAACTTTGGAAGCTAATCAAACCAACCAACCAACAACAACAACAACAACCAAACAAACCAACAAACCAACAACCCCTCCCAAAAAAAAAATGTAGATACTTAACGTCACATCAGGAGAAGAGACAAGGAAAAACACAATACTCTAGATAGTACAGTAAATTACACAATTAATTCAGCCTTAAAACAAGATTCCAGAAGTTAACTGAGACAGGAGGAATTGAGATTACCCCCACTGGATTTCTAGGACTTCCAGTCTTACATTCTGTATTTCACAATTGCATCCATTGTAGCTGTACAACCAGGATGTTTTTGTCTTTACAGACAAGGACTGAAGACATTTTCAGTTTTATTTCCTAATATTATTTTTAATTCCTCTGTTTGTGCCCATCTTCATATTCAGTGTTGAACCTAAGCAAAAGCTTTATGTTTTTTTATTTAGTGATGTTTAGTGTCAGGCCTAAATTCGTTAATTCGTGACTTTATGACCTATGACTATACCTAAGACTTTATGACTCAACCTATGAGAAGGACTTGAGGGTTCTCATGGATGAAAAGCTGGACATCAGCCAACAATGTGTGCTTGCAGCCCAGAAGGCATGGCTCCTTCAAAAGAGTGGCTAGCAGGTCAAAGAAAGGGATTTTCCTCTTCCACTCTGCCCTCATGAGACCCCCACCTGTTCAGCTCTGGGATCCTCAGCACAAGAAAGATATGGACATGCTGGAGAGGGTCCATAGGTGGCTATAAAATGGTAAGAGGGCTGGAACACCTCTTCTATTAAGACAATCTGAGAGAGCTGGGATTATTCACCCTGAAAAGAGAAGACTTCAGGGAAACCTCATTGCAGCCTTCCAGTACTTCAAGGGGACTTGTGGAAAAAGAGAGAGAGAGCAACTTTTTGCATGGGCAGATAGCAATAGGAGAAGGGAGAACCATTTTAAAACTAAAAGAGGATAGACTGAGATTAGAAGTTAGGAAGTTCTTTACTCAGAATGTAGTGAGGCACTGAACTGTCTGCCCAGAGAAGTTTTGAGTGTCTCATCCCTAGAAGTGTTCAAGGTCAGATTGCACGGGACCCTGAGCAATCTGGTTTAATGGGTGACATCTCTGCCCATGGCAGAGGATTGTAACTAGGTGATTTTTAAGATTCCTTCCATCCCAAGCATTTCTATCACTCTATGGCTTTCTGCATCTTATCTACCTTTCCAAATGTAATGGAATGTTGGCAAGAGCTTTAAATCAAGTTCATGCTTTTCTAGAGCTTCTTGTGGTAGCTTCTTGAGGCCTTATGATCATGATCATCCACAGCAGAGCAAGATGTGCCTTGCTTTCTGGACATCTTTTCTTGTTTCTTTAAAAGTAACAGCTTTCAGCTCTGTTGATAGTTGCTTTTGAGAACCAGAACCAGATTTATTATTTGAGTTGACAATTTAGGATCAATATTTAAAGTCAGCCTTTACCAGTGGGTTTTCAAGATCTTTTATCCTTGTTGCTGAATGAGAAAGTGTGTCCCAGATTGGTCTCTGGGTAAAGCCTGTAGCTAGTGAAGAAATAATACAAAAAACCAACTTTCTCTTCTTGTTCATGCTCTGTTAAAAAATAAAATAAAATTAGTGGCAAATGGCATACATATTCCCTCAATATTGTCAAATAAATTCTCCAAATAAGAAATCCCAGCAATAGGAACACCACTGTCTGCTTTTAGATTTGTAGCTGCTTTACTGTAGTCAGAAAAAGCCAAACTCAGGAAGTACATATGATCTCTAAGAGAGCTGAGTTTAACTGTAAAGGAGTTAAAAGTTGTGTCTACTACATCCTTTGCAAGCCACTGGAAAATTACAGGTGCTGGGTTGATGCAGGACAAGTGTCTCTCATAACCTCTGAAAAGGTACAGCAGAGTAAGATGTCCCCATATCTGCAAAGGTTGCTCCAGTTCAACATCAACTGAAAATGGGAAAGACTAGAGGATATGGGAGAAAGATTATTTCTCAAGGACTGCAGCCCTTTATCCTGTTCAGATTTGTGTTGCTCTGCCTATTTGTGTTGCTCTGCCTATTTGTGTTGCTCTGCCAGAATGATTCCTATCCTGGGACAAGTAGGCACAAAGATACGGATCTGGCTCTGCATGCAGTGATCAGGCCTTCTGTGCTAGGAGTGTTCTTTTCTGAAGAGGCCTCAGGGCAACTGTAAATTGGGCCTATTATGCTCAGCATCGTCTGTATCTTCATGCTACACCATGAACAAGCATGGCTGGTCTGTAAATCTAGCCCATTGTATCTGGATTACATTTGTTAAACTCATGCTTGGGGTTTTGTCTGGCTTTGTTCATACCAGTACCGGAACACTGAGTAAGAACAGCAAATCAGAAACAAAAAACACAAGCATTTTAAAATATTGCTCCCACAGATTTGAGCCCCAAGTGTGTTTTATATAAACATTTTGAATTGTGACTGGATTTTTGACCAGATTGTTTCCCTTGAAGGATCTTTTGAAACAAAAACAAACTAAGCAAAACAAGTTTTGGCGGGATGGGTCTGTGCTTGTTTCCATGTAAACTGATGAGAAAGCTCAGAGCAGCAAGGCAGCAGTGTGCTGGAATCTGGTATACATTGTGTTCTGCATAGTCCCAGCTGACTTGCCAGGAGTGATCTAGAACTGAAACAAGAATCCATTTTCACTAGGGCACAGGAAAATAAGTCATAATTAATCTAAAACAATTTGGATTTTTTAAAACAATAGACTTGGTTAACACAATATCCTACTTGTGGCTTCTTTTCATGTGAATGTGTGGCCTGTGATAGGTTAGGAAGATAAGCACTTTTAAGAGCTATCCTCTCTCTTGTATGGCCCATTAAAGTACTTTATATTCTATCACTATGTCCTCTGTGCTTTGGTGTGGGTGTATAATTTCACAAAGGAGATGAGGAAGTGGTTGGCTTTAGCATGAAACTGTTTTCAATGGAATTCCAAGATTATATTTATGTGAATGTGCCATGCACCACGGGATTGCAGTGAAGGAGGCAAAAGGTTTCTACATCCTAGTGATGAAAAAAAATGGAAGGTGAGGAATGGTTTGCTTGTAATAGCTGCTCGAATTTATTTTAATGGGGTCACTTCCATGAAATACTGTAAAGAAGTTTCTGTAGATACTCTGTCATTGAGCAAAGTATGTCTGCTGCCTGAAGCAGAAGGGAAAGTGGAGTCCCACTGTGCATTGTTGTGCTAAAGTTTCAAGAAAGGAGACTGGATAAAAATTATACAGATTGTTAATGGTATTGCTTGTCAGACTTTTTATTTAGCCTCAAATTTGAAAGAGCTACTCCTTTATTTCTAAACTTTCACATTTGCATCCCTTTGATATGAAATACTTGTGAACTAACTAGAGAACAGAGCTGTGAGTTCAGTAACCAAGAGATCCTTGATTTATAAACATAGAATTTCACAGGCTTGTGTGCAACATCTCCCTGTTTTGCCTATAAAAAATGCAGCAGTCAGAAGCAGAGGTCAATCACAAAGGTCCCAATACTTCAGGGTGTGGCAGTGGTTATCCACACATCTTGTTTAGCCTAATCATTGCCTAAGTAAGACCATTCGATTTCAGAAAAAGATTGAAATCTGAATTCTAAGTTACTGCTTAGAATTAGATGTTTATAGTACATACAACTTGAAAAGTAAATGGTTGAACAGTATAGACAACATAGCATGGCTGTGAACAGACTTTCCTGTTTGATATGTTTCTTGTTTAAGACAAAGATAATATATGTCTGTGTTATGAAACAGTAATGAGCAATAATTGTGATTTAAGTACCTAAAGCATTTAAACTACAATAACTAACTGCTTCATTGTCCCCTACAGTGCCATTAAGACACTCAAAGGGGAAATTTAAATGGCTTCTAAGACATTCTGTTACCTAGTTACTCTCAACACAGTTGGAGATATACAGTTGCTGCTTCGATTATTAATACCTTACTAATTATGCCTTTGCAAGTAACTGAGAAAACAGTTTAGTTGTGTATGAATTTCAAAATAATATTTGTGGTGCTTATCAGACTCCGGCAAATTTAAGAACTGATGTGCCTTCTTTCTGGTGTATGTTTATGACTATGGCCTGCAGATTTACGTGAAAAATGTATTTTCACTGTAGTCTTTTGCAAGATGGCATCTGAAAAAAAAAGTCTGCACTGAACTGGCAAGTTAGGCTGTATCTGCAGCTGGAAGACTTTGAAATTGTAGCTGTACTGCAGATGTATGTCAACAAACTTCCTTTCTGGAAAGATGCATCATAGGAAAGAAGTTCTTAAAACAGGTTGCCAAACGGATTGGGTTGTTCTGGTCAAAAAACCAACAGTATTTCTGGCTGAGGACTTTTGCCATTTAGATGGTGTCAAGAAATAAATGCATAGGTAGCATTTGCTGGTACAGACTATGCCTTAAACTAGACTGTTGTTCAGGGGAAGGGCAAAATTTTGTAACTCCCATTGCCTTCATTGCTGTGGACCTTCTGCATGGTGTGCATCCAAGGAAGTCATGGTTTATACACAACCGTTGTACCATGGGATTAAAGAGCTCAGGCTCAGGTTTTCATTTGGAATGAACCTTGCCAAGCATGGCTCATGATCCAGTTTAAGGAGGAAGTGATGTGTGATCTTAGATGCATTTGAATAAGCACTAGTATTTTGTACTGTAGATTCCTAAAGTATCCAAAATAAAAAGTAAAATGCTAAATACATCAGGATGTTAGGTGTCTGGCCTTTACTCAGAGCTCAATCAAGACAGTGGAGAAGGTCCCAGTGGATTTTGGATAAGATCAGGAAAAAAAAAAAAAGAGGAACCTAAATGGACCCTGCTGTGCCAAATTTCCCCAAAAATGCCTTCTCAGTTACTAAGGAGAAAATTTTTTTTTCGCTTTTTCAACTGGAACAGTAATTTTTATGTGGTATTTCTCAACAGACAGAGAATTTTCAGGGGCTGAAAGGTAGGGAATGAATACCTTACACAGGCACTGCACACATGCTCTGGGACATGCAATGAGGTTACAGCTGCACAGCATCCTCTCTCCACCTCTCAGTTAGAGTATGGTAGTTCTGAGAAAGATCTGGTTTCCACAACTACATTTGCTTAATTTATTCTGAAAACTCCCGGCATACACTTCAGCAGTATAAGGCTGAAGTAGGCAGAGAAATTTGACAGGGCTATCTAAAAATATTATATATTATAGGAAGAGCAAATGTAAAAT
>VWYI01044997.1:3922-15473 GCA_013399455.1 Anthoscopus minutus
GCGTTTGGGAGTTTGAGTCCTGGGCCAGTACCTCGTCCCTTAGAACGTGTGTTTCGTGGAGGGGTGATCTGGTAGCCGTGGCGGCGCCTGGTGGGGTGACCAGGGGGCTTGGGCACCGCGGGCGGGAACTGCTAGCGCATTTAGGAGAAATGTAACCTGTCCATAGGATTTTGCAATGTATCCCGGACTGACCGGTTGTTTGTGCAGTGAACAAGACCTAATTACTTGTCAGGGAGAGGGAAAAATCAACAACACATGTAGTAATACATAATGCTATGTCCTTCCTTAGTTGAAATGTCTCCCCTACTTTGGAAGTACGTGGGACACGCAGTCTCATGAGCCGAGCCGGTCCTGTGCTCCTGCCAAGCCAAAGGAGAGATTACACAACGCTTTTTAATAAGCCTGGGTCAAAACCCGAGTGGTTTGGCTGCTTTCGATGGTTGTGCTTCGATGGTCATGCGAACTTCGCACTGAACCTGTTTGTTTTAGTGCTGGTGCAAAGTCAACTCAGGTGTTGCCCTCATACAGCTGCTCCCGGTTTAACTTTCGGTCCCTCTGGTGAATTCCATTTCTTGGTGTCCAAATGCAGGAGAAAAATTCTGCGTGGAAAGGCAAAGGTTCTGTAATTGTCTAGCAGAAGTAGGGCATGGTGCACGGAGCAATCCCAGCTGAGACATGATTTATTGAGTTACTTGCAATTGCATAGCTGGCTTTAACAAACAGAAAATAAGCTAAAGCTTTTTATTTATATCTGGTGACAGACTCTATGTGTGTTGGTTTGATACTGGTTGATGTTTAGGAAGAAGGAAGAAAGCCATTCACAGAAATAGTTTTCCTGAGAGAGGCTCCTGGGAGCTTCCTCTGTGTCAAGAAAAGGCCAATAGCTGTCTAGTTCAGAGGACTGACAGCTTTCTAAACCATTGAGAAGCTGGGTCCACCTCCATGAATATCACATTTTAAAACGCAGGAAGCTCTGAAAGTTGCTTCCAGCTTCAGAAGGTATTGGGAGCACGGTAGGAGGCCAGCCCCGCTCCACCGTGGCCTGCACAGCCTGGGCTCTGGGCCACGCTGGGCCGAATCCCAGCGGCTCCAGGGTGGGGATGGGAGGCCAGAGGGGGCCCCTCCAGTCTAGCTGGGCCCGGTCACAGCTGCNAGCTGGGCCAGGTCACAGCTGCTGAGATCTTGTTAACACCAAGCCCTGCCTCCAGCCCTCCCTGGCACCTGCCGAGCTGGGATTCCCCTGGGCTCTGGGCTGGGCCAGGCCGCCCCCCACAGCAATCCATCACAGTGCCCACCAGTGCCTGCTGGCCTGGCTGAAATGTTTTTCATTTCAGCCACAGATTTTCAGTGCACAGATGAGACCTGCAGAGCATGATTCTTCCCTTGGGTGAAAGAAAGTACAGAGTGACAACATGAAGACACCAGGGCCAGTGAAAGAAAGTTTAAGTTTCAGATGGAAGGAGAATGAGGAGATGTCCAAATATTGGGACTGGAAATTATTTTGGTAATGCCATGGAGATGGACTATAATAACTACAGTATTTCCTTTACTTCATGAGAGAAAACAAGTATGGGGGGATGATGGAGTGTTCAAATGTGGACCTGAGCAGAGGCAGCAGATGATGATGAAGAAGTAATGAAGCTCTGTGGAGCTTGAGCAGAGACAGAGATGAGAGTGAAGAGGACTCTGTCTCAAGGAGAAAAGAAAAAAACTCTGTTCTTGGAGATGAAGATGAGTGCAAGAATCAGTGAAGAGAGCCTTTTCTTTGAACAGTTCATCCATAAAAAATGACACCCCGTAAGTTGACATGACCCATTCACTCAGTTGTGAAAATGGGAGGAATTTCACAATATCGGAAGTTATTCTAAACCGGGCAGCTGCTGTTTGTGAAGATGCAAAGCCATGAGAAGACTGTGTTCTTGTGGAGATTTCTTCATGGTGTTGTGAAAGAAAACTCCTCGCCCTATGAGAACTGAGGAAAGATTATTGTAGAAGTGATAACTGATTTAAAATCCCAAGTTTTGTTTTATGTTGTCAGGTGGGATAGGAAAGAAAGTTGGCAGGTGAGGGAAAGGGTTTTGGAAGTTTCATTCTGATTTTTCCTTTTTTTTCTGTTCTTTTAGTTTAATAAATTTAGTTTAGTTAATAAAGCTTTCTTCATAGTTTTAAGGTTTGAGCCTGTTCTTCCCTTCTCCTAAATCATATTTCACAGCAGGAAGTGAGAAGTGCACTGGTGAGTTTAGCTAGCTGTAAACTCACCACACTCTGTCACCAGAATTGAATGCATTCACTGCCACTTAGTTACAGGAAACCAAATGGATTTGTGTGTTGCTTTATGGAGTGCTTACTTGACTCAGAAAACTAGAAAGTTTATTGAATTTGTTTTGTTTGCTTTCCTAGGCCATGAACATTTTTATAAATTCTGATTAGAATTACTTTTCACTGCTTTCTTTACGTCGGGTAGCTTTGTATTCAGGAACACATTTCAGACAGCTTGATTACAACATCCATCTGAAAGCTCTACCTCCCTTAGGCGCAAAAAGCTATGGTAGCTGAAGAATAGGGTGGGGAATACTAGAAGTGTGCCAGGGCTATGGCTCATATCCTTCAGGGCTTGAGAAGTGAGGTAGTGTAAAAACAAAGGCACTGCAGACTTCGAATCTATACAGTGATAATAAACTCACTTTCTGTTTTCAGTCTCTCCTGGGATTCATCTGAAGAGAGAAGTAATTAGCATTACAGCCATGGGGGACAGTGAAATGTGCTTTCAAATGAGAGAACATTCAAAACAGTTGTGAATAGTGCTTGACTGTCTTCTGTGCTAGATCTGCAAGTATTCATGGGTTTGTTTAGTTTCCTGAGGTTTTGTGGAGGAGGTGTGTGCAAAGGAGAGAAGAGAGCAGTCGACTATATTTCAGTCCCCTTTAAAATTGTCATTTCAGCTGTGGAAGGTAGAATTCTGTAACTTAGGCAGTTCAAGGGACAACTGGGAGGCTATGTCCAAGGCCATCCGTTTTAAGTCTTTTGTGGGTTTTAAGTCTTTTTAAGTCTTAAGTGGGTTCGGTACAGCTGCTGTACTAGTGGTGTGTGGTGAAAAATTTGCTTGCTTGAATCTTGGTTTTTGAGATACAGTTTTCAGTCTTGGAGGTGTGCACAGAGTGGAGCTCCTTTTTCTAAGATTAGAACAGGGCATGAAGCTACAGCCACTCTGAAAGCAGCATTTTCACAGTTGTTTGTGTGCAAGCGTTTCTTTGGAGTTTTTTTTTTTACTAGTTCACAGTTAATAAAGTTTGATGCCATCCTGCCATCTTGTACCCATGATAATATATGTCCAGATTCTATTCTTGAATTAAAACGATCAGGTAGGATGACCTAGTTCTACTACAAAACTGAATCAGCATTTTTTTTAAATTCCAGACATTCTAGATATATCATGCCCAGTAAGGGTCTCGATACAAAGTTTAACTTCATCTTTCTCCATCTGCTCTTGTAGATCCTGTAATCCAAACACAATCATCTGAAAATTTCTTTGGCCACAATGAAGCCTTCAGTGCTGAGATATAGTGGAGAGTCTAGTTTGCCCTGAAAGACCTCACATGGCGTAATTCTTGGCCAGTCATCTGAAACTCTGTGTGTGTTGTTGCTTTGTTTTGTGGGTAGCCAGTGGCAGTCCCTGGGCAGTATTCTCTGTGCTAGTACCCACAAGTGTAGCCTGCTGTTTGGGGTCAGTTGTTGGGCAGCAGCTGCTGAGCCCTCACAAAAACATTTGTCTTGGACTTCTCAGCTCAGACCTCATTCTGGCACTTGGCCTACTTAAACCAATTTCAGCCTCTGCAGTTGTCTGATTTCCAGGTTGAATCAAGGACATTATGTTACCACTTCCCAACAGACTGAGATGCTAAAGGTGAGGCATGAAAGAGAAGAGCTCTTGCTGAGCTGTGTCTGTGATGTTGCAGCAGTGTTAGGTACTACACTGAGCAATGCTGTGCACAAACCCAGGAGGATTGCAGGAGCTTGAGCCAGTGGATGCAGGAGCAGCACTTACAGTCTCATGGATACACAAGTTGTGGTAGCCCCTGAGGCTTGTGCAGAAGTGTTTACAACCTTTACTTTTTTATAGTGCACAAATACCATGGGAGATGAAGTGAAGGTGGAAGAGTAGTATCATTGTCAGAATAGACGTGACATAAAGCAGATCCTCAAGAAGTTTCATCCAAGGCTTTTTTTATTGTGCTCATACACCATTTTTATACCTTTCTGACCCTGCAGTGCACCATATCTCGTTGGCTGCCATCACACCACCCGCCAAGTCCATTGGTGGAAGCACTGTTTTGAGAAAGCATCCCCAAAAATCCAATATACAGATAAGCCCTGTTTTTCCATGGTGTTTTTCATCACACAGATGTTCCTTGTTTTCTTCTACTTTTATCTTCTTTCTCTTCTTCTCACGGGTACACAGGAATTGTGCTGGCTTCTTTCTGTTGACTCTTTTGTCTGACCCATAGCCTGCTATGGGCCCTTCTCCACAGAGAAGAGCAAGGATAGTACTTGATCTTCAGCTTGATTAGTAGATAAGAATTCTGTTGTCTGCCCCCTTGTGTTTAACTGAGCCTTTTCTAATGTGTGTCAGTTTGTGGTGTTTCTGGTGGTTATTGATACTGCTGACAGCTTCCAGTTTTGCAGCATTGTTAGAAGAGTTCTGGAAATCACAGATGAATTGTCAGGTCTGAAGGGTTGACAGCTTATCAAAATATAGCTGCTAGGTGCAGTTGTCTAAGATCTCATTCTTTCAGTACTAGTGTAGAACACATGATTAACAGCCCAGAGAATGAACCTGGCTTTTTCATTGATCAGATAAAGCACATGGTGTGACAGGGCATGTGCCGAAGTGTCTGCTGTCAACTATGGAGAGAGGAGAGTGCGGATTTGCGGGTTACAGACATCCCTTTTGAGTGAATAAGTTGTGTAATTGGGCATTGATATGTTAAAATATCAGCAACCATCCACCTTTTCCTACTTCAGGAAACTGAATATCCTTTTCCTGTAGCCTGGGAACTGTGGCAGGCTTTTGCATTCTTCTGTTTCAGTAGCTCTCACAAAGGGTGCAAGTGACAAAGTTCAACCTCAACCTCTTCTTCCCCTTCAGAGAATCCTACTTATACAACAACCTGAGAGAATCTATGCACTGAATTACCAGGAAGACAACTGAGTTTTCATCTCTGATAACTGGCCTTTTCTATGGTATTGATAAAAATATGAGTCAGTGCTGGGTGCAGTAGCAGTTTTGGTAGTAGAGGATCCACCTCTGCTGGAGTTCAAGCTGATGGTACTGGTGTATGTGTATCTCCTAATTCCTCTGTGCTGAAATCTAATTGATCAGAAACTGAATAGCTTAAAAATTCCATCTCCTGTCATTCTTCCCTCCCAGACAAATCCATTTCTGTACGCAGCAAGAAAATGATGGCAATAAGCTCTAATACCCTTATGTAAAACATTTTTCTTTTCCTCCTTCTAAAATCCACTTTGCAGCAAGAGTTACTTATTTCCAATAGAAACTTTCAAGTTTATTGACACCGTTTTATTGCTGAGTGCCTGTTCTTTTAATGCTGCTTCTTGACAGTTAACTCTAGAGTAATTAATGAAGGGTAGTGCCCTCTTATTTTAGCTACCTTACCTATAGCAGCCATGCAGATGGATGACAGACCAGCAATAGAACGGGTCTCCTGTGTCCCACTCCAGTGGTGGCTACTTTGTGAAAACAAGAAATTATTTTAAGCATATTACTGTCTTTGGAAGTATGTAATTTTGTCTTTCATTACATAAAAACATTAAAGTGTCTCCCATTTGCCCTCACTTTTATTCCAGGGAGAACGGCTTTTCCCTTCTTCTTGTAATGCACGCTCTAAAACTGGGAGGCAAGAGGTTTGTACTGTTCTGTCTTAAAGTGGAGTGGTAGGGAAGCCCAATCCTGTAAAAGATGCAAAAAAGAGTTACTGGGAAAGAAATGGGAGAAAAGGGCTTCCACAAGCAGGGCTCAGTTAATTTTAATAAACTTGGGAGTGCTTTCCCTCTCAAATGTGAACACCTTTCCAAAATAATAGGGAGGAGAACATAGATATCCAACCAGGCCAGAAAGCAGCATAGTTTTCAAGAAAAAACCACTTTTTTGTATTGTGTTTCTTCTGAGTTTGGCAGACTTAAAATATCTTTAGATTTAGTCTGTTCAGGGGTGAATTGAAGTCTGGATGTTTACCTGGGCTCTTTGAGTTAACCTGGCTTGTATTTGGAGAAACACAGTAAGTGGAACAGAGCCAGCATTTCTATCAAAGCAAGGGTTCCAAATTTGGGGTTTTTTTTGGTAACCTAAAGCTGTGCAGAGCTCTACAGCAACCTGCACATCCCTAGGCTGGAGCATTTTCCTGGGGTGTTTAGAAACCAGCTGACTTGTTCCACATACTGCGGGAAGGGGAGGTGAAGGAAAGTGTGTGAGCAGTGGGTGTGGCTGCAGAGTGGTTACCGATTGCACTTTTGGTGCTGCGGGAAGGGAAGGCCACCTCTTGGCAGGGCTAGCCTCGCACCCCATATGCCTCTGCTGTTGCAGCCCCTGAAACGGTAAAGGATTGCTTTCTTCTGGCAGAAAAGCAATTCCATGGAAACTACTCATGCAGTTTTATCAGGGGTAAACAGATGTTTTCTGGGCTTTGAAACAGCCACTTTGTCTCCTCTAGCTCCTCACTGCTATAGATATTCTTAGAGTAAGACCTTCTTATCTTACCACAAAGCTGTTTGGATCAAGTGTAATGGATTGTTTAAAGGTTGGGGAAAAGATAATGCTGCCAAGAACAACTGCTCCTGCTTTTAAGTGTAGCAGGAGCCTGGTGTTAGCACAGCTGGAAACAAAATTACTGCAGCTGCTGGTGGCTGAAGTTGAGTCTCTCCCCAGATAACCTTTGCTGTCTGGCTGATTTGATCACTGAGGGTCCTCTATGGCTTCCACCCAGCTACAAATGTTTCTTACAAATGTTTTCAGAATATAATGTTTTGAGGAAGTATACCTGGGTGGTTCAACATTTTAGCTGGCTATTTCTAGATTTCTTGCAAGGGCTGTGGGGAAATCCTGTGCTGGATTAGCTCCTTTGGTTACTAGGGATGACCAGAGCCAGAGAGCTGATTGCTGTGGCTATGTGTGTTCCTGCTCAGTCTCTTGGCATTATCCCATACATCATGATTTTAGTATGTCTGAAGATTGCACAGATTTTCTCTGGATGTGAGTCATGACTTGTGCTTAGGTAAGCAGTTTAAACACCCACAAATGCATTATTTTGTCTGGTTCCTAATTCTACAGCTTAAATTTATGTCAGAACTTTATTTAATCCTTTGCCTGCTGCAGCGTATCAAGACAAGTTGGCACAATTTCAACTTGAGGCACAATTCTGCTGTTGATTTACACACACAAGAACTTTGTGAACACTATCTATACAGAAATGGTTTTGTATGTGCCTTTTCAGCAGATACAAAATTCACTGTATATCCAGGAATCCTTTATTTGTCTTCTGGTTTCCATGGCTGACTGTTAAATGTCTCTATGTGGTTAAATAATGACGACCCAGTGAAGGTGGTTCCCTTAATTATTTTGTTTTCTCTGGTTTATTTTGTGATGCTAGGCAGCTGGCCTCATTCATGAGTTACCAAATTGACTTCCTATAAAATGTTAATTTAACTGTGATGTAGTAGATGAAAATACTAGGCAGAATTTGAATTATGTTGGTTTTGGGTGTTTGTATATAGTGCCTGAACCAAGTCTCTGCCAGCTGATAAAAGTATGTTGGTAAACTCTTGCTTTTCTGCAGTACTGTGATAAGAGTTTATTCAGTTAGTGTAAGTTTCACTTGAGGTACCAAAATATTTTCCAAAAGTAGCTGAGTGGTTTCAGCTGTACTTTACAGGTATAGAAAAAGAGATATAACATTGTACTTTGAAAGTCACAGGCTAAAGGCAGTGGGACTCCCTGCATTTAGACCTTGCTATAATTAACCGTTCTGGCATTGATGGTACTGATATTTTTAAGTTATTTGGTATAAAATTGAATTGTATTCATTTGCAACTGCTATTTGGGATATTTATTTTGGTGCCTAATATGATCCAGAAGCCTAGAATGGTTTGGGTTGGAAGGGGCCTTAAAGATAATTTAGTTCCAACCCCTGGCTATGGGCAGGGACACTTTGCACTGGATCAGCTTGCTCAAAGCCCATCCAATACTTCCAGGGATGGAGCATTCACAACTTCTCTGAGAAGCCTGTTCCAGTGCCTCACCACCCTCACAGTTAGGGCTTTCTTCCTAATATCTTAATCTACTCTTTTTCAGTTTAAAACCATTCCACTTTGTCTTATCGCTAGGAAGGAGTCCTTGCAAGAAGTGCCTCTCCAGCTCTCCTGTAGTTCCCTTCAGCTACTGTAAAGTGTTATAGTGTCTCCTCAAAGCCATCTCCTCCCCAGGCTGAACAAATCCAGTTCTCTCAGCCTGCTTTCTTAGGAGAGGTGGTTGAGCCATCTGAGCTTTGTGGCTTAATCCAGCAGGTCCTCATCCTTCTTACACCCTTATTCTAGAGGGCAAATACTCATGCTTCCTAAAAATTATCTTGCTCCAGAATATATTACATCATGCTTAAAAAAAACCCCAAAATTGTACGTAGAAATCACATGTAATAGTGGTAACTTCATGGCAGTTAATAAAGTTTTAAAATTCTGATCTCTTTTATTCAGTTTGAGCAGGTATTCAGAATCACATATTTATCTTTTAGTTCCACCATGTCCTGCATGATTGGTCACCTTTTAGGTGAGACAAGCCTTTTGGAAGTGTTCTGTCATGTGGATTTAGGCAGGAAGACTTTGTTGGAAATGAAGACAGGTGTCACAAAACATACTTGTATATAGCAATAATTAAGTTTTGCTGTTAACAAGATGTTAATATGGCATATGGAATATGATTGGAACACACAGATGCAGTGTTTCATCAACTTCAGGTTCTTTTGTGCTGAAGTGCAGGAAGGGCCTTTTCCCTATAATGTCATTTACCTAAGGTATGTAGTGAGCGTAGGTGATCCTGGATCATTGATTCTGGGAAGAGACAAGCAGTTGAACAAAAACACCTTCTATTCTGCACAAAAAGCCTGAAGCACGTGGCAAAGATGGGCATCTTAAAATGTACAGGGAAAATTGTAGAAATGGATTAAGGTAGGATATGAAACTTAATAAATGGCCAGTTTTGACAATGGTTTTCCTTGGGCAGCTGTCTATGTGGGGAAGAATGGAATAGTAATTATCAGTTGAGTTCGAAGTTGATATTTATACAGCAAGTTGACAGGGTAGCCATTCGAATATTTAACACTTGCTTGTTTTTATTACAGGAATTACAAAGCTCAGGAAGAGGACACTTTGTACTAGAACACGCTGCTCCATTCTCTGCTTTTTTGATGGACAGCTTTGGGCGGCAGCACAATTACTTGCGAATTTCATTGACTGAGAAATGCAACCTCAGGTGTGAGTGTCTGCTGTTTCCTTGCACAAAACTCCTCTGCACATCATTTGCAAAGGCCAAGGTTTGGGTTAGGGAATTATTGCTGTGCTTGGCCCTGTGCTGTTTCTTGTCTCCACAAAGTAACAATTAAGGACAGGTAGAGACTAACTGGTGCTAAGCTACTGGTGGGATGGGAAACCCAGAGCAAGCCTAGGGATCTGCCAGAGACAGGTGGAAGTGGCAGATCTTTTATCAGACTTGATGTGGTTTAGATAATGATGCATCTGTTCCCAAAGTCTCTGTGAGCAGGAGAGCTTATACCTAGGCATTCCCGCAATTACATCTGCAAAGTCTGTGGTGATGTCCCAGTGCTTACTGGTTGAACTTGGTGTCTCTGTTTGAAGGCAGGTTAGATAGAAATAAGGTAATCTTTTTCTTCAAAGTTGGATGTATTGTGATTTTGAGACACATCAAATTAGTCTTGGGTTTTCCTATGAAGTAAACCAGGAAATTATTAGGAGATTTTAAAATTTTTGCACAGTTGGTGTCATTTGACATCCAGTAAAGGCAGCTGCTCTTGGTGCATTTTGCCCATCAATATTAGATTAATTGTCATGGGTTATTTTTTGCCTCATGTATTTCTGTAATCTTTATTTCAGGCCAGTACTGTATGCCAGAGGAAGGTGTTCAGCTGACTCCGAAATCAAAGCTGCTAACTGCCCAGGAGATAATTACCTTAGCCAGACTGTTTGTGAAGGAAGGTGTGGAGAAGATTCGACTGACAGGTGGAGAGCCACTTATTCGTCCTGATGTGGTTGATATTGTGGGTGAGTTCTAAATCAGTACAGTGTTTCAGAGTGATTTGGTACATGTCAATCCCAGAATTACTCTTACAGCTATCTACTGACACAGTTTGGCAACAGGAAGAATAATTTGTGGTGTTTTTACCCAACATTGTGAACTGCAAAGTACCTTTCAGAAAATTTCCACTTCACCTCTGTTGCTTGGATGGAACTTAACATGTCTTTGTATTATACCAGCTGAACTTAGCATTGTTTTTTTATTCAACATCTACTACGGTAGCTTGTGGTAGTGCAGCCTGAGAGTGAAAAATCAAGAGCTTATATGATCAGGTCCTCAGTGGGGAGGAAGAAGTTATATGTGCTTACAAACAAAACAAGCTTTCTCATTGATTTTTTAGAGTGTGATTTTTTGGTGGTTTTATTTTGCTACCTTGATAACAGATGTCACTTGCTTGTGTTTAATAAGGAATGGTGGAAAAACCTGTTTTTACACTTATTGATGAAGACTGTTACTTCAATAGAAGGTAAATTACTGGGTAAATTTAGAAGTCTATCTGCTTTGATTGGTGTTGTGTTAAATGACACTGCCTGGATCTTTTTTCTTGAGACAGGTACTTTTTTCCTCTGTCCAGTCTCATGTTGATAAAATTGTAGTAGATTTTTTGTAGTGGCAATGTATTAGATTAAAGCTGTGTAGGTGAGTGCACGGTGGTATATTATAGACAATTGAACTTGTCTATTTCTGGACGTACACTCTTCTAAATACTGAAGATAAGAAAAGGTTTATGTGGAAGAAGAAGGTCTTGAAAGAAATTGTCTACCAATGCTGTGAGCTTTTGTGCAGAAAACCGTTGTTCTCTCTGCCTCTGCTCTGCTTTGTTCAGGATTTGGATGGAAGACCTTTTCTAAAGAAGATCACCTTCCAAATGAAGCAGACCTTTTGTAGTTTGTAGAACTGACCTGTTCGTAGCTGGAAAAGATGTGATTGGAGTGAGCTAGGGTGTGTCTTCTTGAAATTTGATTGTGAGGAGTTCTGAAACTTCACTAACTTTTTGGAACTTTGAAATATCATTGTCTAGAATATTTTGCCCATGCATGATGGGTTTAGGGTGGTTTTATTACTGAGGATGCCGTATGCCTGCCTTGGTTTGGAAGACAGGTATCTATCTGCTAAGGAAGGCAGGAACGTCCCTTGAAATGAAAAGAAAAAAAAAAGTACCCCCCCCCCCCC
>VWYI01044997.1:15552-59755 GCA_013399455.1 Anthoscopus minutus
GAATAACAGTTCTTTACTAATATGTATAATGAGGCAAACAAACAACAATAACTACAGTATTAACAACAAAACAGAAACAGTGATCCGATGGCAGCTTTCTCGGCTAAGATGGGAAAGGTGGAGGAGAGGCTGTGCTTCACAAACCCTCTGCAGGCAGTCAATCCCGGTACTACTGGAGGTCTCTGAGGAGCACCCCACTGGAAACTGCAGGGATGAGCAGAAAGTCCTGGGCCAGTGGATGAGATGTCTTCGGCAGCTCCGCGGTGGCAGCTGGGGCTGCAGCACATCCCAGCAGGACAGGGGGTGCGAGGCCCACAAACAAGAAAAAGAAACAGAGCTCCGTCTGGGTGGTGGCAAAATCCTCTTCCCCCAGCAGAAACAGCACCAAGAGTGTGTCCCGCTCTCCAGCAGCAGAAAACCGCCATCTAGCCCCTAAACTGCCCCTGCCCTCCTTGTTTCCTGCCTCCCCCTTCCCTGCTGGGCTCAGCCGATTCTTTGTCTTTATTAATTACTCAAGAAGTACAGTCATCAGGTTTCCCCTCAACTAATGGGGAAAAATCCCAGTAGGTGAGAGGGACAAAAGGCCATCTAACCCTCAACAATGCCTTTCAAGAGACATATTTCTTTCAAGATAAGAGAGTCTTTCCAGTGATAATAGGTATAATTATTTGCTCCTGTAAAAGGCAGCTAGATTTATAAATTAGGTTGCAGTTTAAAATAAATAAAACTTTACAGTTTGGCACATAATAATGGAATGAAAATGAGTTGAAACCAACCATGTCATCAGTTCAGTACAGAACTTTATTTCCTAGTGTGTTGTAGGCATCTTTTTTATTTATCGGTGGCAGCTGATGACTTATCAGAGCTCTTCTGATTTTGATAATCTAAGTGCAGTAGTCAAGTCACTACAAAATCATTATTGTTTTACTGCAATCCAGAAATATTTGTACTGGGAGGATAGACATCTTTTTGCTTTGCTTTACTCCAATGATAGAATTCTCAGAGGTTTACTTTTGTGCCTGAAAGAAATGGATCTTTGTGAACGACAGGGTTTTTGTTATTCTGCCCATGTTCCTATTTACAGCTAAACTTTAACAGATTCATAGTGGTCATTTCAGTGGATAGCAATAGTGATCTTGGGATGAAGATCCTGTTGTTTGTCCTGTTATATTAGTTCATTCTGTTGTGGATTTGTATTAGTCTGCTGGGGTTTTTTAAGGCCTGTTGAAAATTGTTGAATTAGATTTACACACAGGTCCTATTTTCTCAGACTTTGGTGTTACCCTATGGGGTCCCAGTCTGGGATCAAGATAAGAAACTCAAAACTAATATATAGTAATAACTATGGGAAAACTCATTGAGGGAATATCAAGCCCAAAAATATCTTCTGCAGACTTTGAGTAAAACATCTTTACTGAGGCCATGTTATAAGTTATAGTGACAAAACCAATGAGCCAAATGAAATAATCATCCATATGAATCCATTTATTAATTCAGCAAGCGGTTGCGCAGGCAGAGGCGGTTAGCTAACTTGCAGCCGGCCACCAATGGCGCGTGCCTTGGCTTGACAGAGTTCCTCTTTATATACAGTTCATAGCTTCCGTCTTTCTGGGTTGCAGCTGCACTTGTGCTGTTAATTGCTAGGTGGTCTTAATCTGCCTTCTGGTGGTCGTGGGATGAAGGTTTGTAGTCTTCCTCCATTATGAGCCATCCCCGAAGTGTGTGTGTAGGCATTGGTCCTGTACCAGTTATGCCACTTATAGCATATTCTTTCTAATAAGGAGATGGTCTAACTCTTGTTTGTGCAGTGAATGCTTGTGGTTTTGGCCTTCCTGCAGTTTCAGCAACTACATGCAACATTATGTTGAATTTGATTAACACAGCAATAGCAATTAAAAATTTGATTAACAAAGCAATAGTAATATTTATTACAGGCCATCTTGGCACAATGTACTGGCTCAGTCTGGGATAGAGTTAGTCCGGATTTCTAGATGGTTTTGGAGAAGCTGGCTACAATATCTCCAGTGCTGAATTGGGTTGAGGTTTAAGTTAGGTTTACTTTCAGCAAGCCTTTCTCCAAACTATAAATAATCTGTGAAATAACAGTAGAGCTCAAAAATGTTGATGCTAGATTTCTGTTACCAAATTTTTTAGTACATAAATTCAAGTTTTTTTGTTGTTTCAATGAACAAGATGTGATTTGAAGCTACTGTAGGAGACTATGCTATTCAGAGACTTGCTACAGTTCTTTAAATTAAATTTAAGATTTTTTTAACAGATGCATGTACATAAACTATGAGTCAGCATCTAACACTGGCTGAAAGCTAAATCATGTCCTGAGGTCTGCTGAAAACATATGTTTGAGGCTTTTCTGAAGCAGCTGATAGTAGAATCTAGAATCCATCTCCTTTGAGATACTCAAAATTTAAATAAGCACCAGATATAAACTCTGTGATAGCTGTTTATTAGTAGTAGTCTGAGGAGTACACATCTGCACTGTCAAAATCATTTTCCATGGGATGGAAGATGGAATATTGGATGACTTTTTATAGCAACTTTTTTATACCCATTTCAAGAGTGAAGTGGTGTAGGATAGACTTGTTAGTTCATGTGTTAGGAAGTATACACACCTTTTCTGGAGTCAATTGGGAGAAGTGCATTTAAGAGAAATGCAGTTAAGGAAATGATTAGAGAATATTATGTAAGAAAACTGTATATTTAAGAAGATGCTCTTGATCCTAATGGAAAATGTAAATGTAAAATGGTTTGCTTCATGGCTCAAGCTTGACGTACAAGTTTTAGGTTCATGCTATGGACTTACAGCATCTGTTCTGTTTCCTTTTCTACTTGTTAGTTTTTGTCAGTTTCCTTTGCTTGTCCTGATTGGTGCTAAAGCAGTGACCAAAGGTTGTAAAATGGGTTTAATACAGGTATGAGGAGAGTTACAAAGTTATGGAGTCTTTTTAATCCCTTTAATTTCAGAGGTCAACAGGCCAAGAAACCAAGACACTGTGAAGGTTACACCTCGTAGAGTGTTCTGACTAGTCCTTATTAATTTGTTGGTGTTAGTGATAAGCCTCCAACTTCTCACAGTTGTCTGCTGTTCAGTTTGTTACTACAGGTGATTCCATGTATTAGTTTATTTTCAGTGCCTCATCGTCATCCATATCTTGCCTTATCTGATAAGGAAGAAGATGCATGGACATCAGCTGCTGCCTGTGCTGACCTAATCAACTGGTGCTACTTCTTAAATTTTTTTCCATTTTAGGCTGCAGAATGACATAAGCTTTATTCAATACCTCTATGCATTTTAAATTTCTAGCAATGAAACCTGTATGGCACCTAGACTTTTTTCCCAGTTGTTCTGAGGTTGAGCATTTTGTGCATTCTGAGACTATAAATAAAATAAGTGATGTTCTGAAACTGTCCTCTAGCTGCAGCATGTATCCTTTACTCTTACAAAGATTTGGCTTCTAGTGATAGCTAGTGTTAAGTAATCTTTGGCAAAATTGAGCCAGCACTTAGCCTCTAGGAAGAAGTTATTCTTGGTCATTTGGGAGGACTTTGAGAGCTGAAGGCCAATAAAAAAGTCTCTCTTAGTAAAGACTGCTCTTTCCCTACAACCTCATGTCTTTATGGAGCTCTTAATCATGTTCCAAAATGCTGCTGCTGTAAACTTCAGCATCTTTTCTGTGACCTAGCTTGACCCGTTCCAGAGTTCTGGACTAAACTTAGAGTGAATATTTTGAGAAGACCTAGGAAATGAGATAAAGCAAAAATAAAGCTCTTATCAACATGAACAAGTAGAAGTAAAATATGAGGGAGGAAGGGATTATGAAATATTTGGGCTGTAATTACAGCTGCCTGAAGAATAAGAGTTCTTCAAATATTTCTTAAATAATTAGGATGGAGGCTATGAGGGAGGGAGGAAAACCCAAAATAAATTACTTTGCTGTGGCTCTGCTTCTGTGAGTTGAGGGTTTTTTTTTTCTTATTTGTTATTGTACTTATTGTACTGTATTGTATAATACTTATTGTATTGTTAATTGGACGTTTGAAAGCTTGATCAATGGAGATCTGATATGCTGAGGATTTCTACATTTGGCTTATGAGGAGGGAGCTCTTTTCTAACTCTAAATTTCATGATATTAACTATTTCTTACACTGTTTTATTTTGTTAGTCATTTTTTAGTGTTTTTCATAAGCACTCTGCAGTTGGCTGGGCTACCACTGGTAATGGAAATATTTCAGTTGTCGAGTGTAAACGTTTTGTCCCTTTGGATGTTGTTGCCTTGGATTCTCTACAATAGTCTAGTATGTTGACCTTTTTCTGTTTAGTTAGGACTGCATGTGGTATTTCTTTTATAAGTTTAAAGTTCTACTGCTGGCAGCTTCCTCTGGGTTTTTTGGTAAAGCATTGTAGGATAAATGTTGCTAAATAAACAGTTAGGTGAGGTGACAGTTGTGAAAGTGATGGCTTGCTGCTTATTATTATTGCAGAACATAAAATGCAGTTTGCAGAGGTGAATGAGGAAAAGAAAGTACACAAAATCAGGGGCTGCCTTTCAACAATAAAGTACATATTTAAGAAATTAACAAAATTAGTATCTATTTTAATAAAACAAAACTTTACCACCGGTTTCACTTGCAATAAACTGCTATCTCATATCTGGGAGTATGGATTTCTGCTATAAAATTGGTCTCTTAAACCAATACATCTAGAAGAAGGCTGAAGTGCTGAAGTGTCCATGTTTTCTTCACACCTTTAGTGATACCTTTTTCTTTGTTTCACAAATCTTTTGGGTTTTCTGTGTAACTTACAGTTTAACTTCTTCTTTAAAGTGTTCTTTTTACTTTTTATTTCCTAGGTCAACTGTCCAAGCTAGAAGGGCTGAAAACCATTGCTGTCACAACCAATGGGATCAACTTAACCAGACTACTTCCCCGGCTGAAGGAGGCAGGACTGAATGCCATTAATATTAGCCTGGATACTTTGGTGCCAGATAAATTTGAGTTCATTGTCCGAAGGAAAGGTACAAACTTGACTTCTAAGGCAACTGTGCTAATACTTGCAGGAATGTCATGAGTTGCTTACTGTATCTTCTACAGTCAGTTACTTTGGGAGGGAAGTGAATCACTGTCCTTCTGAGGCTATGAAAAACAGTCTATACTAGATTATTGTCACTAGATAGTGACTCTTTCTCCTTCTTTTTGTAATGCTTAGCAGGTAAAGGCCCTTTCATTGAAGCTGGTGAAGTAGATGATGCTCGGCTCATCACAGTTAGTCAGTGTGGTTAGCCATATAACTTATAATTAGTCATAGCTCTCAAGAGGACTCTCCAAATCTTGTGTTTGTCTTATGTACTGCTCTTATTTAATACTTTTCAAAAAACCCAGATAATTCTGCTGTACCGTCTGGGGACCAAGATGCCACAAGAACAGAACTTCTTGCCATGAATAGTGACAGTTTCTGGAAGTTATATTTGGGGTTTGCTAGCAGTGGTCTCACTTGTGGTTAGTGATGTTTTGTATCCACTACTTTTTAATAGGAATAAACATAAACGATGCCTGAGGTAATTTGAGGAGGGCTGTTGGCTTTTTAACTTCTCTCCTACTGAACAGATAATCGCAAGTAAAATCTTAAAAATGCTTGGATATGCCCAATGTTACAGGTTGTGGTTTAATGAATCCTAAAGCTGATCATGGAGCTCAGCTTCATGGTTGGACTTCCTTCCAAACTAAAACTGATTTGATCTTTTATCATTCTCTTCCTGTCCAGAAATGTAACTTCATCGCTGAACTTGTAATTCTGACAAAACCTCTAAGTAGCCACCAGGTGGTGCAACAGCCTCAGACAGATGTAGGGAAAGGATTATAGAAATATGGAATCTGAGAAATAATGTCAGCGTTTGAATCACTACTAGCAAACTGAAGTTCTGCTAGCAGGTGCAGAAAGGTGTCCTTGTCAACAGTCTCTTTGGGAGTGCTGCTTCAGGTTTCTGTGTCATGATTTAGAAATCAGTTCCTGTCATAAAGCTGACATTAGCCTTCCACTGTAGGCTGATTGTGTCATGGCACAGTTGGCTCCCAGAGTGGTATCTGGGAGTATCTAATCACAAACAGGTGTTGACTGTGCTCTTTCCTGCTGCTCTCTGTGTTTGAGTGTTACCTGGTTTGTGACGTTCATTAGGAACCAGCCCTTCTTTTGCCACTGAAGGGGCAAACCTGAGCCTCCAGCTTCCTGAATTATAAGGCCAGAGATCTTCATATCTGATTAGAAGCTGTTAGCAATATGCTGCTTATAAAGTAAAATAAACATTATTAGGAGATGAGGGCAATTTTTATTTATATAAATGCTCTCTACTGTCTTTAAAGAAATAAGATCATTTACCAATGAGAGAAATTGCTCAACTCAATGGCATAGACAATGTACAGGGAAATTTCTATTACTGAAGATTTTTCAAGAGGAGAAAAGATCTCCAAATCATAGATATTTTTTCTAAGCAGAGATCAGGTAAAAATAGTAACATTGACTTTTGTTGCTTTTGTTTTTTTCTTTTTTTCTTTTGTTAAGGTTAAGGGCTGAAATTATGTAAAATTTTTTTGAGGGTTTTTATTTAATAGATTTCCAAGTATGGACTGAGCAGAGAATAGAGTATCCTACTGAGCTACCCTGTCTCCTGTAGCAGTTCCAGAGGCAACAAGATATAGCTCTGTTAAGGTGAGAGGGGTTCCTGGTCTTGGACTCCTACAGGCTGATAACTTCTCTGGAAAGTAAAGGTGGCATCTGATTATGGACCTTACCAGGAACTTGAAAAACTTGGAATAATTTCTCTGTTTTGTTAAAAAGTGGATGTAGGGTTTTAAGAAGATGCAAAAAATGTGGATCTTTGGTGCTGGTGCTCCTTCTTGCAGATAGGATAGATAGAATGACTGTGAGATCATTAAGAGATTTCACTGATGTGTTGAAAGCACTTTAGAATACCGTAATGTTCCTGTTTTTTCCAATCTGCCGCATTCTAAGGGATAAACAAATGAAAAATGCTTTCATACAGGTAGCCAGTCTAACCCATTACATGGCCTTTCCCTTTTTTATTTTGTGTGTGTTTCATACAAGGGAAGTGAGGTAATAATGTACTGTAATTCTATAACTAAATATAGGACTGAAGCCCTTTTTCCTGTAAGGATTAAATGCTGGGAGGTTTTGTTCCATACAGGATTTTTCTGGAGGGCTCTAAGGTTCTCTGTGCTATAAAGCTGGCTGAAGTTCTGTCTTCAGAAGAAATCAAATGATGAAAGTATTGAAATTTTTCATTGGGTGAAAGAGGAAAAGTGGTTGCTTTCTAGCCTTTTTAGTTATGTTGAGTTTCTCCTTTCTGTAATCCTGTGGTCACAGATTAGATTTTCTGAGCAGTAGCAAAGATTTTTGATCCCATTCATGGCTCTGGGTTGTGCTTAGAGCAGTGTATCATTATTTCTGTTGCAGTCTGCCTGCAATATTGCTTAATTGGAATGAGATCTACCACAGGTGCTGGAAACTTCCTGGGCACGTGCATGCACAAGTAGGTGGTGATTGAGAAGGGTGGCAGGCCATAACTTCAAACAGGTGCATGCAAGAGTTATTTCCATGTGAAATAACTTTGTTCTTCACCACTCTTTGCAGCCAGGATTAGCATTAGAACTGGCTTATTAAGTAATTGTATTTTTGCTTTCCCATGTCCATGCTTTATGATGCCTTTACAAGCCAGAGAGCAGTGAAGTGAAATTTTTGTCTCTTTAGTTTCCCTTTTTTTCTGATTTTGAATGCATCCCATATTAAGTATGCACAAGATACTATTGAGTTACTGCGTTTTTCTGCTAAAACACCTACAGAGTAATGAAGGTATGATCTGTTAACTAGAGAATCTGAGTTTCCAGTAGATCATAGATAAGGAAAGGAGGGTGATGGACCTGTGCAGAAAAACATATAACTAGGAGCAGCATGGGGATTGTCATCAAAACTTCTGAGACATACTGCCCTTTTATTAGCATGTGTGAAGTATTTGCTGTTGAAGACTACAGCTTTGGAAGAAGGCGCTCAGTCTCATACGGTGTTTGGTCTCTCATACCTGAGTTTCATGTGCAGAATAGGGATGGAATGTAGTCTAGAACCTGTCAGGGTAGAAGAAGCATTCACAAACATGGGGCAAGCAGCCGAGTTCCCCCACTCACCTGAAATGTGTGCCCAGAGCTCAGGAGTTTGCTGTCTCATTCTTGCTAACCTTTGTTCTCCACCAGCTGCTGAGCATGGCAGGGAGGGAATAATATGCAAAATATGAAATTGATGTCTTGATGGAAGTTCTTAATTTGACCTTTGAATGAGATAATTAAGAGGCTTTCCGAAATGACCTTGGAATTCTAAAACTGTATTGTTGCTTTAGTTTTCTTCCAGATTTAAGAGGTACATATAGGGGAAAAGGCACTTGCTGTAAATTAACTATATCTTTCTGTTTGAGAGTGGCTGTCAGGTGTAGGCCACACTAAATGGTAGGATGAAACTGGGCACTTTATTCCTTGAAGTCACTGCAGTTTTTGACATCTTTCATTTGTTTTCAAGGGTCAAAGGCCAACTGAATTACTTTCCTAAATGCTGTAATTGCTGCCACATTTTGTTCACTAATTTCCCGTGTTTAGTCATAAAAATAATGATCCTGAAAAATGCTGCCTCTGATCTTCTGACTAATGGATAGTCAGTAGCTTCCAGAAGTCAATTACATCTGTAACCATGGTTGAACAGGGAATCAAGGGGCTTCTTGTTACTAAACCCATTCCCCAAATGTACTTTTGAAAAATCCTTTTAAAATTCACTTAGCAACATTGCTGTCTGATTGATAAATTCTGTCATTGTAGAAAAGATGCAAGCCATGACTATAAAAGAAACATTAATTTATTATTCTTTCTTCATTGCATCTGGGGGCAGTTCATAAATTCTTTCCACTCCCTTTAGAAGAATGTAACACAAGGAAAGCTGACTTACAGGGAAGTGCAGAATTATATGCTAATAGTACATGGATATACAAAGATACTTTGATATATACATGGATATACAAAGATATCCAAAGAAACCATACCAGTACTGATAGTTACTCAAATGCAGTTAAATATTGATCTCAATGACTTGAGCACAGTAACTTGGTAGTTTTTGGGTGTTGTGAGTGAGTGGCATAATTAAAGTCTTTCTTTACAGATCTTGCAGCCCTGTCTACTGGATCAGATTGGATTTTGTCATCTCTTTGTCTTGTACTAAATAACTACCTTTTGCATTTTGCTTTGAAACAATAAAAATGATTTTTCACTCTTTTTGTATCTTAGGATTTCACAAGGTACTGGAAGGAATCCACAAAGCTACTGAACTTGGCTACCATCCTGTTAAGGTAAAGCCAGTGTTTCTTTACTCTGAAACTGTTGTGTTTTACCATACATACAGATCACCTGATGAGGACTTTATTATATTCCATGTCACCTCCCACCCCACCCCATGAATCATTTTTAGCAAAACTGGAGAAAAACTTGAAGATCACATTAGGAAGTAACAAGGACAATTCATATAGTCTCCTTGTGCAGCTGAGGGTGCAGGTCATACTCTGCTCACTAGTTTCAGGTGACTGCTTTACCTGCAGGTGAACTGTGTGGTGATAAGAGGCTTCAATGAGGATGAAGTGCTGGACTTTGTGGACTTCACAAAGGATCTTCCCATTGATGTGCGGTTCATAGAATACATGCCCTTTGATCGTAAGTACTGCTGCTTTGAGATTGTTCTTGGACAGAATTGAGCTGGTTAGTGGATAATCACCCCATGGACTTGTCTGTGGTGGTTTTGGTAAGCTCTTTTAGGGAATTAGGAATTGCCCAAAGTTATTTGCAGCTTATCTTCTTCCCTTCATAAGCTGTAGAAGGACTAGTTGGGGCTGGGACACCTATGGCTAAAGTGACATCTAAAGAGAATGTGAAGGTGTTTCTCTGCTAATTAAGAAAATATAATTCACAGTCTAAGGTGAGGCTGGTTTTGTTAATTCTAGGCAATAAATGGAACTTCAAGAAGATGGTGAGCTACAAAGAAATGCTTGATACAATTAAACAACGATGGCCGGAATTGGAGAAATTACCTTGTGAGACTTCCAGCACAGCCAAGGTGAGGTTGGACAGAGAACGTGTGAAACATGCCTCCATGCCTTACCTGCCCCAAATCCCCAGATTATCCCAAGTTCAGCATTGATATTTGACAACTGAAGCAGTAAATACTTAGTGTGGTAATTTGTAGGTTTTGGTCAAGCTGCCTGCATGAGACTTGATGCTCATGAAGTCCTAGTCATAGTCTGTACCTTTATAAATACAATGTGTCTTCTAGATGTATTTTCAGTCAGATATTAAGAATGCAAGGCCTGTATCCTGTATTTACTGCTTTTGAAACTTTTGACAGTCTATACACATTAACAGTCCTGTTGCAAGAGTTGTTCAGTAAAAAATATATTGCTTTAGAGTGTACAGTGCCAAATGGGGAATTTCTAGCTCTCTAAAGGCATCACTTATTAGTTGGTAACTGCAACAGCATGCATTTAACAAGTTTGAGAATTTCTAGAAACAAGGCAGAATACACTGGAATACCTGAATAAACTTATTTTGCTTTTATTTTTCTTTGATATGATTTTAGGGCTGAAGAAAATCTATGTTAAAATAGATTTTCTGGTCTTTAGGCAAGTGGAGTTGTAAAAGCTAGGAGTCTGTATTTCACTCTTTATTTTTTTTTTCCTACTCTGCATTTCTTTAGAGCTACAAGGTGCCACATTTCCAGGGACAAATCAGCTTTATCACATCTATGTCAGAACACTTTTGTGGATCCTGCAATCGGCTGAGGATAACAGCAGATGGAAACCTAAAGGCTGGTAGTGAAACAGGATTCTCTTTGATTTCATGCAATGAAAATAGTGTTGAAATTCATGCCCTAAAAGTAGCTGAGATGTAAAGATACATAATTATTACCAACTGGCTCCTTTTTACTTATCCTGTATGTACTCTTGTTCCATCTTGTCAGCCTGTTAGGGAGATGATACATCACCTTTTTATCAATTCCTCTGTTTTGTTACTGTAGTTAACGTCAGTTGTAAAACGTGGTTGCGAGGCTAGTAAATATAAACATCTATTCTAATGTTTGATCCAAAATCATCTTGAACATGTGACAAGCAGATGATTCCCCATTAAAAAAGGGTTCAAGCAGCTGTGAGGGCTTGGCTTTTGCATTCCACAAGCATCCTGTCTTGTTTCTCAAACAACTTGTAACTCTTCTCCTTCAAGAGCTCTTGCATTTGCTCAGTGACTGTAGAACTGGGTGGGATAACCATTTCCTGCCATGTTGAAAGTGGCAGTTTCTGGGGGAATATTAAAGTTTTCAATGAAAATTGGCACTTAGGCATTGTCACCTGATATTGACAGCAGCTGTGCTGCTGGATAACTTCAGATGACTGAGGCAGCCTGAAGTCCCTATGAGCTTAGGCTACATAAATATCGCAGGCTGTCTGCATGTACATGAGCAGAGATAAAGAAAACAATCTCCATAAATATTCCCTTCAGTAGTGTAGGCCTCTTCAAAGCTCATCACTTTGAGGTTATACAAAATATTTGTAAAAGTAATTTATTTTATTCTTTCTCATTTCTCGTCCTCTGCTTCCCTGGGTTGGCTGCAGGTGTGCCTTTTTGGGAATTCAGAAGTGTCCTTGAGGGATCACCTACGGTCTGGTGCCTCAGAGGAGGAGTTGATTCAAATCATTGGAAAAGCAGTGGGTAGAAAAAAGAAACAGCATGCTGGTATGTTTGTTGTACTTGAGAAATAACAGCATTGATAGGGAAAACAGTGTCCTGGTACTTGTAACACCTGCCATAAGAGTTAAAATCCAAACATTCTGAAAGACTTGGACTGATGTCTGTTCTCAAATAGATGTGAATACCATTGCTTATGACAATAACAGTAGAGTGTAAAGCTAAGTAGTTGTACTGGATCCCTTTTATTTTTTTAAATTAGTTTGCTGTAAAAGAAGGACTAAATTGAGCTGTTGATCCAAGTACTACATTAACTTTTCTCTATAAGTGACAAATCTCTTTTCCGTCATGCAGGACTTTGTTGTGGGTACTCATCTAGTGCTTTGCATAAGGTCACACAGCACAAGGTCTATGATGATGCAGTCACATTCTGAGGCTGTATTCATCTTTTCTGAATTTATACTGATACAAACATTCACATCTGAACCTAACTGAATTTTTGTAATCTGTCTTCAGCTAGGAATGCTGACCTCTTGTGTGTCTTTATAATCATGGATTAGTCCCCTATACACAAAAAAATATGCCTTGGCATATTTGTTTTCTTGCAGATTCTGATATTACAACAGTAGGTTTTCCCCTTTCTTCCCAAGGTGTGAAACAAATTTAAAAGTAGCTTTTAAATCTAAGTGTAGACTAACTTGCAAAGGATATTGGTCTGACCCAGCTAAAATAGTGCCTTATAAACTTAAGGGAAGATGTGGAGGGATTGGTTCCTTTATTTGTAGACCCTTTATGAATTCTGGATTGGGAAAGCAGGGGGTGGATGGGAAAGAGTCTACTAAGGTAATTTTACCATTAGCAGCATTTTCTGACATTGTCTGTCTTCTACCAGTTTGTGTTAATCTAATTATTGTCCTTGGGGATTTTGTGTGTGGGGCTTCTTGTGTACAGAACTTCTTTGAACTGTAACGCTTATTAATAGCTTATCTGTAGAACTAGAACAGTCAAATACCATTGTTAGAGACAAGATAATCTCAGATTGAATTCTCTAGTAGCTAGACTAATTCACATTATGGCAAGCTTTCTGTGAAAAGGTCCTGCAGTGTGATAGAACCATAGCAGCTGTATACCTGGAGACCCAGGCAGCTATAGTTCTAAATAATATCATGCTGGATTCTCTCTCCTCCAGTTTCCTTGGTCTTTACTGAACTTTGTTTTTCCTAGTATGCAGGTTGCACCATGAAGAGCAGAAAACTAAATATGTAAACCAGATGCATGACTTAAACCCTAAAAACCTGGGATTTTTATGTGTTCCTTATTCTATTTCTAGGCATGTTTAACATTTCCCAGATGAAAAACCGGCCAATGGTCCTGATTGGTGGGTGACAAATCAGTACGTAAAATACATACAATGATTTTGTTCAGCTTCTGTCTTTGGGGGAGCAGAGTAGATTTGGCTTCTAAGTCTAGCTTGTGATTCTGCCTTAGGTTTAGACAAAGAAATTAGTTTCTTAATTAGCTGGTTATCATTAGCACACTGAAGTGGAAGAGGAGGAAAAGGTTTAGTGTCCCTACCAAGCCTTACCCAGTTTTCCAATTGACAACCCTGGTTTTGTTTTCTCTATGACAGTTCATTATGTTTGCCAAAGGGATAGTCAAGTTTCCTACCTTATTTCCTATCAGCTTCCTTTGTACTTAAGTAGAGCAGTTATAGTTATAAGACAGTTTGAGGTGAGTTTTGGCTATTTTGCCAAATATATAAATGCCATAAATATAAAGGATGCAGAATGGAGTTTTATCCATGGATTAAAAAATTCAACTTTGTTTATAACATATATAGAGCCATCAAGCTGACATAAATGCAAGTGTTCATATCTCACTACTACTTCAGAATCTAAGATGTGGGGCTTCATTCTTTTGAAATTGCTTCTCATTGCTGTAGAGTCTCAGAACAGAGCCACGAGAGACCTATGAACCAAGAGCCTTTCCTTTCCTTCTGGTATCTCTTGAAGCTATTTGCTAACTCTCCCTTCTGCCTGAAGCTCTTTTCATGAGTGATGTAGCACTGCTGTGGTTCTCTTACTGATTTTTAACATCTTCAGTATGATTTTAGCTCATCCATGCCTATGTTTACCTGTTCTGTAAGATAGCTGTCTTTCCAAAGACCTTAAGATATGGTTACAAGAGTTAGCTTTGTGAGATTAATTGGAAGATGTTGTTCCTTAGCAACAAGGTGTGGGAAAAAAAACCAAAACCGAGGGTGAAAGACACGAACATAATGTTTCCAAGCCAAACTGTCATCCTCCCATTGCTGTTTTGAAGCAGGTTAGCTGTGGGCAGCTTAAAACAGATTTTAAAACAGGTACCCTTGATGAGGGAAGCATGCATTAATTTGCAGGTCTTTGCAAGAGGTGATTTTATAACAACTACTCTATTTTTAAACCAAACCCATAGGGCTTCTACTTCTGTTGCCTTTACTAAGAAATAGGATCCACAGAGGTCTTTAACATAGGTCTTCACTGGGAATGTTTTTCACTTGGTGCTGCACTTTAAAGGGCCATCATTTTCCATGTTGACTGGTGCAAGATTGTGCTTTTGTTTGCTTGTATTTGGCCACTGCTGCATTGTATTACAGAAAAAGGGTAAGGAGGACCCTTTGTTTAAACTATGTATTGACTTGCTGCATGAGAAAAAAACTTTGGTTTTTGTTTTGTTTTGGTTGTGGGGTTTTTATTTTTAAAGATGAAAAATATTATATTAAACTCTTGACAGCTCACTGGGACCTGCATAATTTTTCAAGTTGCCTTTGAAAGAATTCCCACGCTCCAAAGTTAGTATTCATAGCAGTGTTGGATGTCTACAGATCAGCTCACTCCAACTTCCTTTTGAAAAGTGCTTTAACACTGCATTTTACATGCAGTGAAAGATGCAGCCTGTCCAGGTCCACCTTCTTTAGTGCTTCCATGTCCCTTTGAGACTGACTGCTGGCAGTCACTGCATCAATGGAGAGACTGGAGATGAGTGGACAGTATCCCACTGTGGCACATGGGGAATTATTAGATTTCCTAATTGTATTTTGAACTAGTTACAAACTTTAAATAATGCTGGCATCCAAGCAGTCATTGGGGGAGTGTGTGTGTATGGAATTAATTTAATGAAATGTAATGAACACTGCGGAAATCACTAAGTGGTTTTGCTAGACCCAGGAAGCCAAACCTGATGTCTTCCCTGCACTGCTGTTGTCCAGTCCTTTGATATATGGTTTGTATCTTACTTCCCTTAACCAAAATATTCCTTTCAGCAAGTTCTTCTTCTCCTGGGTTCACTTTAGTTACGGAAATCTTCTCATTAATTTAAGTATCTCCTGCCTTCTTTTCTTCTCCTGAGATTGTGCTAGTTGGAAGCTGACACAATTAAACTTGAGGTGCAGTAATAGGATATAAAGAGATGAAATTGAAATTTTTCAGATGGTTTCAATATAAGGTATAGTAGAAAGCCATTATCTTTTTTTTTTTTTAAGTATGTGAGCAATTTCGGTGCAAATAGAGATGGCTAGGTGCAACTTCAAGAAGTGTAGGCTATTCAGAAAAGCAAAGATGCTATTCATTAGTGTCTCTTGCTGTCTACTTTCCACTCTACTTGAGCAAACTTTTCTCCCTGTTCCCACCCACCTGTGTTTCCCCTGTGAAAGGAAGTACTTGTCTGCTTTTGCAGTCTGGCTTCTCCTGAAAGCAAGACACTTTCACAGGGGTTTAGCTTCAGCTTTAAAGCTAATCAGGGAATCCAAAAGAACAGAGTGCTTTGAGTTCTGGATTTTGAAAGGAATATTCAGGTTAGGCCCCAACTATGAAAACAGAGCAAGAGAAGAGGAATAAGAAAAATAATTTTCTGTGCTCTTCTAAAGCAATGTTGCACTTAGTACATTTATGTTCATTTAATCCCATTCCTCTGAGGTAAACACATGCCTTCAGATTTGCAGGAATCTTAATTTTAGGGGATAGACCATCAGCTGTAGATGAAAAAAGGCTTTTACCTGAATTTAGTTTATTGCAGTGATTATAATAATGAAATTTATGGTTGATTTAAGCTTCAGGAAGGGGTACTTTCAGATAAGTGTTTGCAGGGTACTGTGGATGAAAATGGTGCTAAGTGCATCAATCTTGTTTTAGTAGAGGCTAGAACTAACAAGGAAGAGTTTGGTGGGTTTGTTTTTAAAAAAAGATGGAGGGGCAGAATGAGACCTGTGTCCCCACTATGTATGTTATTGTCATGTGGACAGTCCCTGGGCAGCAGAGGCAGCTCAGCAATGTGCAGAGGGGCAGGAAGCTGCTTTAATGCACCTATGGATAGGCTGAAAAGGGAGTCCTTGAATACCAGAGCTACCAAAGGAGGTTATTGAGTACAACCTAATTCCACATTTCTCAGAGCAGAGAGAGGAGGAGCTTCAGAAAAAGAGAACCATGCTTATCAGGTGGTGGTGCTGTTAAACCGGGGCTTAGCCACTTACCTCTATACTGCTTTCTTTACTTACAAAGCATTTTATTCACTTTAATGTGAAAGAGACTCCTCCTGTCTTCACACTTGGCATTTAGCCCAGTGCAAATGCCAAAAACAAAGGAGTAAATGGTGAAAAAGGGCAGGAGGGCTTACTAACTCTCTGCCAGCTGGGAGCTCTGCCAGCTCGACTTGGAACATGCTTCTGTGTAGATTTAAAATCTGTCTGTGAGGGGACTGTGGTTTTTCTGGTGTTTAAACTTCAGCTGTTATTAACATGTTAAGAGCTGGCAATAGTATGAGAGATTCCCATTACCCTCTGAGCATGTAGACAGTGCAGTTGCAGTGCTTTGGTCCCAGCTGTCCTTAAGTGCTAGCATGACCCTTTCCTGCAGAAGGAGCTGAAAGGAGGAAGTGCAGCTGCCTATGCTGAGAGGGGAGGTATTTGAAAAGGCAGAGTTTAGAGTGTGAGTAAGAATTTCCTATTAACCCTGCCAGGCTTTTGAAAGACGGCTGGTGGTGGGATGGTCCCAAATGGATGGTGAGATGCTATGATTCACTTTTCTTCAGAACTGATGTTCCTATAAGCTTTCAAAGGCTGCTGTTTCTCAAAAGGTGTTGACACTTCTAGAAAGTAAATTGTTTCTTTTTGTCAGGGACCTTGAAATGGGTGTTCTGAGTCTTGATGTCTGTAATGGCAAACCAGGAAATGCAGCAAACTGATGAGAGAAAAGAGAAGGAGCTTGAGGAAAAAAGTGGGTGTTCGCAGGCTTATTGAGGTTTTTGCAACACAGGAAGTCCTAAGCAGTGCTCTGACAGGGTTCTCAGCTGCTACAAGCAGCTTAGCTTTCCAGTTAGTAAGATGTTCTTCTCATGTTACTTTTTGGTTTTTTCCCCAGAGCCTGCATTGATGTCATTCCCACTACGCCAAGATGCCCTACAGATTTCCCCGAATTCAAAACAGTGGGGCCATACATTTAGCCATTGTCTGACTTTGAGAGCAAGTTTATCCAAACAAAAGGGAAAAGCATCAATGAAAAATAAATTCACAGGACAGCTTTTCCTGACAGGATCTCACCCAGAGAAACAGTGGTATGTAGCGACAGGAATTCTACAAACCCAGCTTTGTGGCTACTGTGTCTTCCAGAAGGACTCAAGCTCCACATTTGATACTAAATACCCTGATGCTTCTGTTAGCCAAGTTCTTGTAGACTGTCAGTCCAAAGAGGCATGTTCAGGATCTGAAATCCATACCAAGGATTTGGGATCTTGTGCCAAGGTACCTCGTGCCTCTGACAACTTGACTCACACTGATGAGGAAGGACGGGCCACAATGGTTGATGTTGGAGGGAAGCCAGATTCCAGAAGAAGTGCTGTTGCTCATGCTGTGGTCCTCCTGGGTGAGAAGGCATTCAGGATGGTGAAGCAAAACCAGGTGAAAAAAGGGGATGTTCTGGCAGTCGCCCAAGTTGCAGGAGTTCAGGGTGCCAAGCTGACCAGCCAGTTGATCCCATTGTGTCACAACATCCCTCTGTACCATGTTGAGGTATCTCTGAGCCTGGATGAGGCCAGGCATGCAGTGGTGATTTGCAGCTCCTGTCACACCTGGGGGAGGACAGGTGTGGAGATGGAGGCTCTCACAGCTGCCAGCTTGGCTGCACTGACAGTGTATGACATGTGCAAATCAGTCACTCATGACATCGTCATCCAAGAGCTGAAGTTGCTCAGTAAGACAGGTGGGCAGAGGGGAGACTTCTCCAGGGTCTAGCTAATATCCAGATACTTCCAGCCCTCCACGTGACCAGTGCTGCTGTTCAGCCTCTTCGGAAGTCCTTTTGCTCAGCTGGTGGGCTTGGAGACCTCAGCAGGTATGTACAGTACAGCAACCTCATGCCTCCAGCATTGCCTTACTCTGTCAGCTCACTGCTGAATAAACAGTGGAGCCACTTAGGCCTGTTGAAAACCATGTATATTTTCTAGAGGACAGACTTCTCCGCTCTGCCAGTGCCTCCATTTCAGTGTTCTCATGATGAGATTGAGAAAAGGTTCCTGCTTATACCACAGAGGTTTTTTGTTTATGGTTTTTTCCTTTGTGCTGTGAAATGCACTGGCTGTCATCATACCATGCAACTCTGAACTCTGAAAATGAAGCCAGTGGTGTAAGTGCTGTTATTTGGCAACAATTTTTAAGTCAAGGATTAAGATTTCAGAATTGTGTCTGTCCATCTTTTCCCCCGACCTCCTTCATTGAATTTAAAGGATGACGGTGAGAAGAACGCAGTTGGAGAACTTCACCATACAGCAGAGATTATAAACATGGAACATTAAGAGTCAAGGGGCAGCTCCCATCCCTTTGCAGTGCTATTGCTTCCCTTCACAGAATCAGAGAATCCCAGAATGGATGGGTAAGGTTGGAAAGGACAACAGTGGGTCACCTGGTCCAACCTCCTTGCTCAGGCACCTGAAGCACATGGCACAGGATTATCTCCTGTGAGGGAGCTTCTATAAGTTCTCTCAGCAATCTGTTTCAGTGCTGAGTCACCTGCAGAGTAAAGAAGTTCAGGTGGAACTTCTGTGTATCAGTTTCTGCCCATTGCCTCTTATCCTGTTGCTCAGCACCACCAAGAAGAGCCTGGCTCCATATTCTTGGCATCTCCCCCTTAGACATTGATACACATTGAGACATCAGTCATCTCTTTTGGATGCTAAACAGGCCCAGCTCCCTCAGCCTTTCCTCATAAGAGAGACACTGGCAAGTGGGAAATATCCACACATCAGTTTCAGTAGAAAAAAAAAATTGCAGCTGCCCAGTTTTCTGGCTTGTGCTCGAGGATTTCTGGGTTTGGAAAAATTATTTTTCTGATCTGAAAGATATGTTTTATAATGTTAGAAGCGTGTTCCAGCATTTGGCCTTAGCACTGGAATACATGGATGCCCTGTTTGCATGCTTAAGGGATTAATTTTGCCATGCACAGAAGTATTAAGCTCTGCTTGACTTTTAGAAAGAGATGTTGCACCAAGCCCTAGAAAACTCCAAAATTTGAATGTTGTGGTGCAGCTCCTAGAAACCAGCAATCTGTATAGTCCTGACAGATAAAGGAAAATTAAGATAGTTGCTGTTGCCCCTGCCAGAGTGTCTCCCTGCATGTTTCTTTAATTTGCTTTCATGAAGTCTTCTGGCCTTGGAGCACTTAAGTGTCCCCATAAATGTAGCAGTGGTGACAGTCATGTAGCATTAATTAGCTTTGGTAATTAAGTGTTCTAGACAAGAAATTACTCAACATTCTTGTTAATATTAATGTCTACTTTTCAAATTTTAATTTAAGTGCTCTAAGAAGGGTGTTATTGGTTGCTTATGACTAATGTGAAGCTTCATACGATTCAGGGTGCTCCCTCCATACACAGGGTTGAAGACAACTGTAGTAAGGTCAAAAACACTATCAAAAAATCATGTTAAGCTTAAGAGATTAAAGTACCGTGAGCACACCACACTGCTATGCACATCCTGCCTGTACATTATGTAATGTAAGCACAGGTCTCAGATGAGGAGGCAATAGGTTTTCCTATAGATCCTTCACAAATGTCATACACCAGCTACAACAAAAGCCACTCTTTCCATTGCAGGTGAATTTATTTGATTTTTTGTCGTCACTGTGAGATAAGGTACACAGAGTGACAGACATAGCAGCTATAGCTGAAAGGAAAAGGAAACTGGAAAGCTTGGTGGCCAAAATCCTTAAGCATTTGTACATCAATGATGTGGTTTTGCAATGGTATTCCCCAATTTAGTGGCCTACTCTTGCTCACTCCCTTCCTCCCTGTAGCAGGCTGGTGAGGAAAATTGGAGGCACAGTAGGTAAAGATTATGAGTTTAGATCAGAACAATTTACTAGAAACTGCAAATGAATAAGAAAATGAGCAGTAACACCTTCAATAATAGAGGAAGCAGGCACTATGTGACCGCTCCCTTACTGGAAGAGGCACCTTCCCTGGTCCCCATGCTGTTAGCCATGCCCCCTCTTGGCTCCTGCAAAAATTACCCATGTCCTGGCCAGAACCGGGACAATCTACATTTATTGTTACAATCTTGACCCCTGTCCTGTCATGTTCCCAGGAGTGTAGTCACTGCCATGCTGACACCAACAGTGCCACCCAATCCTGCAAATACAGGAGATAGCATTGATCTGTGGAACTGCTGTGCCTGTAACGTGAAAGTTTCCTTAGCTCAGCATGGAAACAAAGTGCCAGGAAAAGGAAGCACATGTATAACCTGCTAAGTCAACTGACTGACACAAGCACTTACCTCCCTTCACCACGCACAACACACCGTCTTCTCCTGGCCTGCCTTCAGGCTCTAGCTAATTCTGAAAATGAAGAAGAAACTCAATGTACTCGGAAGTAATAAAACAATGCTTTGGGCATACAATTCTTTGGCTTCTGAGAAGTTTGCTGTCATGCCATAAAGCTCACACAGGGACTCAGGGCCATACCAGGGACTACTGAGCACATGCATGACTACCACGCACATCTTGCTGCTTACGCACAGTTCACTACTTCATTGGTTTGAGAGTGGCTGGAAGTACAGGGCAAACTGACTTTAGTGCAATTTTATGCTAATGTTACTTTATTGAGTCTTTAAACTATGCACATTTATAGGTAATGAACCAAACATGAGTTAACATTTTATGAGAGAAATGGGTTGAAAGCACTGTTTCTGTGGTGCTGGGTAAGCTAATATATGTTGATGAGCTGACTACTTTTTGGAGGCTTGCTTTTTTGTCCACTGTATTTTTAATAAATACTACATGCAATGGAGTGTGGTTTGCATTACTTGGAATATCCTTTTTATTTATCTTTCTATGTTTTAACCCAAAAGCTTCTATGAAAGTTACCTCGGGACAGGCAACAAGACAGGCTTTACAAGTTGCATGATGAGTCAGCAATTAGCAAGAGATAGTCATAATAACTTATTACTATAAAGAATCTACTTTATTTGCTGTTGTTGAGTGAAGCTCATTTTAATCTGGCTGTTCTTAAACTGTGTAATCCTTTGGGTTTATCATAATTTATCATCTCTTGTCATTCTCCCAGCTTCTCCCACATATCTGTTCAGAGCCAGTGGTTGTATATAACATCACTGCTTTTTGTTGCAGAACTGGGGCCTCCAGAGCTCTTTCTCATAGTCTGAGTGACCACAACTGAAACCAAGATTCAGAGAAGTGCTTGTGTAAAAGTCCATCCCTCCTGTATCACAAATAAGCCTTAAGGCTTCTCATCCATCTGAACTGCCAGGAAAACTCCCAGGTCTCCTGCTACCAAGAAGGCATCAGTGAGCTTAGAGGTCTTTTCCAAGCTAAACGATTCTAAGGTTCCAAATGCTGTCAGTCCTGAAATAAGCACATCTTTTTTCTAGGAGCAGAAACAGAGTAAAGGACCAAGCCCACCACCGCCTTTTCTCAAAGGGTGCTATAATACTTCAAGTTGCACTCCTGTACATGTCAAACACAACTCAAACAAAAATACTGCAGATCATAGCAACCCTCACAATGCACACAGTAGAGCTTTTGTCTGCTGGAAATTCAGCTGTCCCAGCTCATGGCCCATTTGTATGTTACAGTCTGTTCACTGCTAATCCAGGCTCAGTCCTTTGGGGCGTCTCAGCCTGGCTTTCCTTCCTGCCCACATCCTGACACTAGTTACTCCACCCTCACACTGTCCTGTTAAAAACTGGATGCAGCATATAAGCTGGCAGAAGCTGGTCATTAAGAATTCTTAGATTAAATCTATGTCAAAAGAGCCGTTGTTTCAGGAAGGGAAAGAGAATGGACCATAGGGGGAAGACAGCATGAAATAACTCAGGGAAGGTCTTTTTTTCTACGAATGGGAACAACTCGAAACCAGATTCTAAAAGCAACAGCTGAGCAGTAAGAAAATGAATTTTGTTAGCTATTTTCAGCCCCAGGTGACTTGCAGTGATTCCCTGTAAAATCCCTGTTACTCAGCTTTATGTGGGATTTCACTGAACAGAATCTGGCCCTTGGCAATTTGCTGGTTCTCAGCTCCTTCTGGCTCCCTCAGTAGAGTCAGGCAGACTTGGAACAGCTGAAAAATGGCTGGTGTGTCGTGTGTGCTTTGGCCAAGATAGAGCTGCTAATTAGTTAAACGGAAACACAGTTAGTCCACTTCCCTCCATGCACCAGTCTCACTCCAAGAGAAGCTCAGCATTTCAGGAAATCTAAAATTGGTTGGAGGAATTGCTGGTTGTGGGCTGACCAGGTTTTCAGGTTTTTGAGATGCTTCATCTTTGGTCTCAAAACCAGTGGATGTGAGGAGCTCTGCAAAGTCATAATCATAGCAGGCAATACCCTGACATGCCTGGCATGGTACCAGAAAGGCACAGGATGAAGAGCTGAATCCTTTGTCACAGGCTGTGCCTGAAGGGTTTTGGATGACCTTGATGCGCGCTGTCATAAGAGCAGATTCTCACTTAGCACCGCAAGCTTAAACAGTGGGTGGCTGAGACACAAATCCAGCTGTCTCTACCTTTCTGTGCTGCCGTGTTTAGAAAGTTTAAACATGGCATGTTTAAGCAGTGCCATGTTTAGAAAGCTTCCAGTTTAGCATCTGTCTTTATACTTATCCTGTTTGCTCCTTTGGGGAGTAAAGGGTACCCAAAATAGTAGCAGTGAAGTGCAGCTGAGTGCAAGTTCACAGGAAGGGATGGAGTGGATGCTCTGAGACACTGCTGAGCTTTCTTCCAAGCAAAGAAACACAACAAACCAGGCATTGCTCAGCTGTGTGTGCACAACTTAACTGCAATGGTAAACCCTGGGCCATCAGGCAAGCTGCCTACTGCCCATGGCTTTCCAAGGTGACACGCACACAACACTTATGTCACAGAATAAAGTTTCATGCTTCATGAGTGCTTAAGGTTTGCTTCCAAAATCCCAAATTAGCAGCAGAGACAGTTGCTTCATCAATTTCTCATCAACAGAATGGGCATGATCTCAAATTCTGGACAGCCCCCTCAAAACCAGAAACTCTTAGTACAATTAAGCTCTTCCTGCACAAATTTACCCTTAATTTTAAGTTCAACAGAAACACTCTCTTCTATACTGTCCTAGAGTGACGTTGCGATGCTTGTATTCCCAGTCATGTGTTCTGTTTACGCTGGATATTATGTTCTGTGCCTTCAAGACTGCCTTTGAGGAGTGAAGTTTTGTTCTGGTTTTGCTATCAGTCTGCTCACTCCCCCAATGGCTGGTGGGACACAGAGACGTGGCAGTAGGTAGTGCAGCTTTTGCTTTTTGCTCTGCTTTTGCTTGGCTCTGGCTTCTGCTTTGCTCTCACTTTCTGGCTTCTGCTTGTTAGTTAGTTTAGCTAAGCAGTCCAAATTTTTTTCCTGGACTGCTCTTTTTTTCCTTTCCCTTTTTCTTTGGAACCACTTGAACCTGCTCGAGACTGGGACCTGGGAAACACCAAGAGTCTGCACCCTGTGGCCTGCAGCAGCTACCCCAGCATTGGAGGGACCGGTTACAAAGTGACCACTCCGAAGAGAGGCTTTCTGAATTTGTCATCTTTTTCTCAGCGGTGAAAGTGTTGACTCACTCTTCATTTTGTGTGCTGGGGGGTGCTTTGCCTGTTCAATAAACAGGTTCTTTCCGCTTCTCTCTGAGGAATCCTTCTCGAACCGGTTGGGGGGAGGGGCAGTGTGAGTTTCCTGTCTGGAGAGGCCCCACTTTGGAGGTTTTCTCCCAAATTTACCCTAAACCAGGACATGATACTTTCAGGTTGTGCAGCTGAAAGGATGTGAGGGCAGCAAAAGCAGAGTTTGTATTTGCTAAGTCAAGGGCAGCTTGGCTGCAAGTGGGACAGGAGGTAGGGGAGGAAGAAGAGGAGATAGCAGGAGGGCCAGGCAGCTGTTGTGTTAATATTATGCTTGGAAGATAACACAGGCCATCAGATACGGCTGCTCCATAGGTAGTGCCTTAGGGCAGTTACCTGCTGTTGCAGGTTGTGGCAAAGCTCTGTCAACACCAGCAGAGCTCTGCAGTGTCACAACAGGCAGCATCTGCTGCTAGGAGTTGGGTTCAGCTGCACAGCCCTGACTTGCCACTACTGCAGCCTTAATGAACTTAAGTTTCATTATTAGGGTAATTGTGGCATTAAAGGCTTCCCACATGCACAGTTGCAGCAAGGCTGGAATTGCTATTGTGTGAGGCAGTGCCTGGAATCCATCCCTCTCTCCCTCTATCCCCTCCCCAGCTGCCTCCCACAGTCTGAGCGCTTCAGATAGCTTCACTTCCTCACCTTCGACCTGACACTGAATGGAAATGTTTTAGCTCTGTGTGGCTCATTAGGCTTCTGCAGATCAATCCTTGGGGCCATCCTCAGCCCAGATGCAAGACATGAGCTGAGGGAAGGGAATAATTTCTGTTGCCTCTGAAGCCTCATCTCTCCAATTGCAGCTGACATCTCAAAAGGCTCCATCCTGCCAAGATTGAATCTAAATTGGGATCAGTGGAAAAAACAAGCTGCTGCCAGGGCCACCCTGATCCTGGGCTCACAGAGAACATGGGCAGAGAACATTGCCCAGCCCCACAAGAGAAAGCCTTCACTAGGGTTTACAAAAAATAAAATTCCCTTCAGAGTATCAGTGGAAGCAGCAGGAGGAAGCCAAGGAGAGGATATGGGGAGCTGGGTAATTTGCAGAGGAAGAGCAGGCAACCACACCACATGGAAAATCCTCAATCCTGTCCCCTGTAGCCTGCTGGGAAGGGAAGCCACCAGCAAAGGCTGAGGTGCAGCTAGTAATCACCAGGCCTTGCAGTGAATTCAAATACTGTAACTATCTCTGAACAAACACACAAAGCTGTCACAGTCATGCCCAGAACTGCTTTTGCCAAGAGCTACAGGAAGAAAGACAAGGTAAGTTTTTCATCTAGAAGATAAAGACTAGAGCAAAACCTCTTCAGCCATCCCATCTGCACGTAGCACCAGGACGTTACATGATGCTTTTTCCAAGGCACAGCTGCTGACTTGAAGCCTCTTGCTTCAAAGACCCTGGCAGAGTTCACTCATACTTCTGTGATTAGGCAGTCTAGCCACCCATTTGGCTTTGTGGAGGCAGCCAGAATCAACACTGCCAACTGCTAATGTACCCAAGATTGGTGCTCCTGACCTAGATTCCTTACAAGCAAAGAGTCCTGTCATCTCAGCACTTTGTCCCAGCAGGAACAATGCGCAGCAGGAGTGGAGCAGAGCAAGTAGCAATCAGCTTGAGTTATTTTTACACCATTTGTTCTACCTTGCATGTTATGAATGGTCCAGGAGACCTGCTCCTTTTCAAAAGGCCTTTATTGAAAGACACAGCACTGGGGTGGGGGCTCGAGGGGTCACGCGCACCACCACTGCTCCCCTGCACCACGGGACATTGCAGAGGAGGAGGACCCGTGCAGCCCTGTCCCTAGGGCACAGCTGGGGGTTCTGTCCTCACAGGAGTCCCTAGGAAAACACCGATGGCTTGTCTGGGGGTGTTCATCTGGTTGAGCACCAGTAATGTCAGGGTGACGATTCTGGGGTTGGACTTGATTGATGTTTTGAAGTCCTCTGCTGTTTTCTGGGTCAAAGAAGCTGGTTCCAGTCTTCAATGTGACTATGGCTCGTTGTTTTGGTATCGTTTGGTGTCTGATGTGCAGATGACTCAGGAAGCACAGCCCCTTGAGAGCAGCACCAGTGGTTCCCTCCGGGGTATAAGGGATATAAGAGTATAGGGAACAGGGTTGTTACCTACTAACAGGTAAGTAAGGGAAAGAGGGTAGAGGTACAAAGAACGGGAATATTACATCTTATAAGAGGACTCTTAAAGCATGTCAATAACGGGTATTTAAGATTGTTATCGTAACTGTTCATAATAATTGAACTAATTAACTAGGACCAAAAAAGGAAAAACTTATTTCTCACATTGCATATTTAGGTGCATCTCCAAGTCCCTACATTATAGGAAGGCCACCATTGCAAGTCTTGCTCAGACCAGGAGCTTTAGAAGAGCCTCCCTTGCTGACTCAGGGGAACAGAATTACCAGCAGCTCATGCAGCAGATGCCATGTGAGAGCTGCTGGATCTGAGCAATGAAAATGGGCTCTTTTTCTGGTACAATGGCTTTAATGGGATTTTCCAGCCAAACATGCTTTGAGTGATACACCCAGGACACTCAGCAACACAACTGCATGCAGAAGGCTCTTGGTCCACCATACTGGGAGGGGCATTTAAACACAAGTTTCTTGCCTTCATTTTAATAGCCTGCTATTTCTCTCCCAGGTTGCTAAGGATTCCCCAGAGCACATCCTTCTGGGATGTCCCAGATGCAGCAGAGGCACAGTCAGTAACAGCTCATCACCAGTAAACTGTAGCTTTAGCAAACCTGTGCCAGAGAACTCCAGCTGAACCCCAGCAACTGGAGGGGTTTTCATTTTCACTTCTCCAAGACTAGTATTTCAAGGTGTTTTTACTTCTTTTTAATCAATGCACATGGCCAGCTCTGGCTGAATGAAGAGAAGGAGGTGGTGCAGCCACTGTTTCTGTCCAAAGTATTCCCATATGCAAGTGAAATGGGGTTCAACTCGCTCAGAGCATGTTTTGCAGTGTGGTTATGGGCTGCCATTCTGCCTCCACAAAGCTGTTATTTATTTTCTTAAAGACTTGCATTCCATGGAAACAGATGCCCCAAGATAGCACTGGGTTTCTAAAATTAAACCCAGCTGGACAGAGTGGGGAACAAGCAAGTGAACACTTCTGTGCTCCCAACAGCAGCAGGAACAGGGTTTCCCATGTCCCTGACTCCTCCACCCTTGCTAAGCAGCAGGAGAGCCTCACAAAATTCCTCCTGTGACTTCAGTCATGAAGGAGGCAGCTCTGGAAAGTCAGACCAAGTGCCTTACTTAACAGCAGGAGTACCACTTCTTCCCATGTCAGGCATCAGGGTTTAAGTGCAGTGATAGCCCTTCCTGCCCCAACAGCTCTGCAAATCCCCCACCCTGCTGCAGGACAGCAGACATCTCACCATGTGCCTCACACAGGTTTGAGTGTGGCCAGAAGTCCTTTTTTGGCCAGAATTTGTGAGGAAGGCTGCATTCATGAGGCTCATCTCCTACCTAACATAGCCAACATTTTCATCTAGTTTATATGCCAGCGATAGCATCCTGCTCACAGTAAGCTCAATTAGCCCTTGCTGTTGTAACCTAAGTTAAGAAACCTGTTCTCATAAAAGCCATTTATGGAAGGGAAGGGAAAAACCAAACTATTCCTCCAACCTTGCATGGAAGCAAGAAATCCCTCCCAGACAGATTCTCAGCACCTGTTCCCCCATCCATATGAGCATAGGGGCCACCTCTACATCCACAAGTAGAACTGCTCAGAAATGAGCACATCAGCTCATCAGAGCAGCTGTTCCAGGGCTGCTGCTCAGGGGCTTTACCATGGCCTGCATGTAGCCTCATCCCTCAGACAAAATGTCTCCCTATATATACACACAGCTGAAGCTTTCCACAGGACAGGTTGGGCACTTGTGGAGCCCCCTGCACCTATCAGGGCTGGGAGTACCTTGAAGGCTCTAGGGAAACAAAACTCCAGCAATGGCAAAGGTGGCTCTGCAAGGACCATGGGAAAGAAAGTGAAGTACAGCCCCAGACCTTGCTTCTCTGCAGCAGAAAGTTCACATAAATGTTGGACAAGAAAAGCTGGCAAAGTCTGACCCAGACCCGGAATGAACAGGAAATGAAACAAGGATGATGGCTGATGGGAATGGCTTAGCAACAGGAAAAATGGTGAAAACAGTGGCAAGGTAAGGGTGCCCATGCAACTGCTGCCTGCAGACTCATGTGCTAGCTCTCCCAGGGCCTCAGGACCATATCCTGTCCTGGGTACAGGCAGGAACTGCTGTTCCTTCACCTATGAGCAAAGAGACAGTCCCTGGCATCACATGAAGCTGATTTCAACTGAGGCAGAAAGGCCACCACTGTGGGCTGGGACTGATCCAAGAGAACCTGACCACACATATGTGGGCCAGGCCAACATGTCATGTTTGGTAAGTCACTCAAATTATTGTTTGTAGATGGGGACACTAACCTGGCATTCCCATTGCTCTGTGTACTCTGTAGCGAGCACCTGGAGACAGATTTCCAGGTCTGAGTGCTCCTCATGCCTGATGTGCAGGAGAAAATGATGTTTGCTACCAGATTGAGGAGTCTGTTTTTAGCAGGTGGGCTTTTGTCCCTTGATTTCTCCTAAATATTAGAGGAAGACTTCACCTTGCTGCCTTCCAAGGGAAAACCTTCACTTGTGTTGCTGACAGTCCAGACCCTGTTCTAATGAGAATGAGAGGTGTAGACTTGCAGGGTTCATTGCAGAGCTGAGGGAAAGGGTGAGGAGGAGTAAGAAGAGAAGTAAGCTAGCCACCAGTGAAGATCTCAGGAAAGAGCCTGCCTCTCATCAAAGCTCAGATATTTCTGTGACTGCCTATTTTCCCATAATTATACTGGTTCTGCTCTGCACAGCACTAAGTCGGGTCTACTGATCTCTGTCCAAACTCTTGCTGCTTTCCTGTTTGTATTAGGGTGCCAGCATGGGTTAAAAATTAAAGAATAAGATTACCTCAGCATCTGATTTTATCCCCTTTCTTCCTTCCACCTAGATTTGGGATGTGCTGGTCAGCATCTCCCAGGGAGAGGATTAATGAGGAACAGAGGGAGAGCTGGCAGCTGCCTGACAAGGACATGACCTATGGGACAAGCTGCAATTTGGAATCTCTTGTTTTGACTCTGGTACAAGTCAAGACATGCTTGCTGATGCATCCCAGCACTGACACCTCAGGAGTAGGCACACGATCAGTACCCCCAAGGCCACAGTTAGCTCTGGTCCCAATGTCACATTACCTCAGTGCTGGAGATGTTTCTGCAGTGAAAGACTGCTGATTCCTGTGACTCCAGAGGCAGCTCCAGCTCCCCAGCTGCAGAAAGGGCCTCCTCTGCACTCAGAGAAGCTCTCATGCCAGAGACCAGAGCAAGGGAAGATGTTACTACCATTCCAAAAGGGCAACACAGCATCTTTAACATTTGGTCCCTGGATGAACAAAAGCTGCACCACAAGGAGGACAATGGGAAGGTAGGACACAGCACCCAATCTACCTGGTAACTCCTAACCTATGTGAAGCCAAGCTGAGTGCAGAGCAACAGTGTTTGCACCAGGATCAGTCCTCTGCAAGGGGCTTCACCTGGTGCCCAAGGTCGTGCAGCTGTTAATACCACAGAGAAAGGGCAGCAGATCCTCCCAAGGTGGGCAAGCAAAGGGTTGTGGCAACAGAAAGGAATTGTGAGGGCACAAGAGGTGAACAGGGCTCAGATATTGAAGGAAATCAGGAGCAGAAGTAAGGGGTAGTCTACAGCAGAACGGGGCATGGCTCTGAAGAGTTATTTTCTGCTTGGGAGCCCAAATGGAAAGAAAACACTGGATTGGACAACCCTGGGAAAAATCTGCACTTTGGGGTTACCCAGTTTCTTCTACAAAGTAAGAGCAGATCAAGACTTGTTCAGGAACACAAACATACTGTGTGTTACCCAAGAAAATTCTTCCCCAGTCAGAACACCTTACTGCAAGAAATGGGCTGATTTGTACTTCTGCCCCTGAAAACACCTCATGACTATGCAGGGCTAAGATGATAGCTACCATCGCCCCCAAAGGCCATCACACCCAGACAGCACTCAGCCAAGCCAAGCCTGATCACAGGAATATCCAGTGAGATACTGCAGAACACCATTTCTTACTTCTCAAATCCAGGGACCATCTAACCTTTTTGGTGGAGGGTGGGGGAAATCCATCTTTGCTCTTTTACAGTATTGCCACAACCAAATGAGAAATAGCTTAAGCCTAAAGTAGATGGACATTCATTTTCCTCCTATTTTGTTTGCTTCCTTCTGTAGGCAATGGAGCATGGACAAGCTTTTGATAGTTTTTTTTTGTTCCTCAGCCATTGTGCAGAAAGCATTTTCTGATACCTTTACATACCACTGGCTTTCCAGTAGCCACCAATGGCAAAACTGTGGCAGAGTTTGACAATCAGACCATGAGCTATAGATTCACCATAGGCAAGTTCTTGGTAGTCTCTCATGGGGCATCCAGGCCAATTCTTACAACACTTGTGATATTTTAAGGCATGATAAAACATGGGCTTTGCCGCTGCAGACTAACTGGTAAAGGGGAGTCTTTACTTACAAACAGACAAATAACAAGTATTTGTCAGATTTCTTGAGACAATCTCAGTTCTCCCCTCCATCGGCGATTAAAGAGGTTTAATCTTTTAAAACCTCTACAAGGAACACAGAGAGACAGGAGCCCTCCTCCCTCCTATCTGCAGGGGCAGGCAGCAACATCACACAGTGGGTAGTACACCCATCTCCCTGTCTGCCCCATAGGAAGGGCTGATGCAGCCCTGATCCCCAGGTCCCTGCAGCCTCTGCATGACTGTTGTGCTTTCCTTGGTTATCAGCTGCCTCTGTCCTTGCTGGGAGTGCTCTGAATAGCCCTTCCATAAAGGGAGAGTATGGCAAAGGTCTTGCTATAACATGACAGACCCAACCACTACTGGTCATAGATGCTTCTGGCAAACAAAAGCCTTTTTCCACATCTCACAGCCATAAATTATGAAAGTCTTTTCCCAGATCACAGAATCACAGACTATTTTGCATTGGAAGGGACCCACAAGAATCAGCAAGTCCAACTCCTACATGAATGGCCTGTACAGGGATTGAACCTACAATCTTGGTATTTTTAGCACCACACTCTGACCAACTGAGCTAATCTTCTCCCCTCCCTTTTTCTGATTATTTTTTTAAATGAATGTATTAGAGATGTGTTCTTTTTCTATGAGCACTCAAGAAATTGCCTCAACACAATTGTGCCCCACATCTAAAACAAGCTGGGCAAAGAGCAATTCCTGGATTCCCACGTTAAACTATTTTCACAGCATTTCAGACGTTTCTGGACCCCTAGGGTTCAATGCTGTCACATGATAAGAAAGATGGAGCAGATCACTCAAGGCAAGCCTCCACCTCACTGCTGAGTCTGGGGTGGGGAGAATTAGGGAAAAAGTATCAAAGAAGGCAAAAGGGAGGGGAAAAAACGGGGCAAAAGAGATGAAAAAACAGCAAAAGGCTGGGGAAAGACAAAAAGGGAAAAAAAGGACTTCACTTCCTGGTGAGCCTAAGCAAAGAAGAGATAAGTAGCAACTGTGCCTCAGAGAAAACAGCAACAAGCCCATTAACTACAGAACTTCAAGCAAACAAAATCTATCACAACAATGTTGAAAAATAAAACTCTTGGTCTTCGAGAGGGGGGAAAACCCCCAAACTTTAATTATTTTATTTCCTAGTGATACAAATCTAGGGCCAAGCAGATTTCTTGCTGAAAGCTCCATGTATACTATGGCAGAGATAAAAGTCATCTTTGTTTATGCAGAAGCTAAAAGTTAAAGAGAAAATGGATAAATTATAGACTCAGCCCTTCCCAGCAAAAGCAGAAAGCTCCCCTTACACTCCTCTTCATTCAGGGTAGCTAAACCCCAACCCTATATTTTCTTATAAAAAGCCATGAGGCACTTACCTTGCTCTGTGCAGTGATGACAAGGATAGGTCCATGATCATGGGAAAGGTGTCAACCAGGAAGATGGAAGGAGGCTTCTGTGTTGGACCCATGCTGCAGGACGGAACACCAGCTCCTCACTGTGTGCTCCAACCCCAAACAAAATATTAAAGAAAAGTCTTGAAATCCAGGCAGGATGTCTATCTTGTTCAAAGCAGATAATTCAAATGCCACTGGGTTTTACCTCTAATAAGAGGAAAAGCAATGGTTTGACTTCCTCTACCAAACCCCACCTGCCACGGTAGAGAACTCAGGGAGGTGCCTGCATTTTCATCCTGTCTCTACCACAGTGCAGATGTTTCAGAAACATTCCTTTGCCTCTGCCTTTGCATCTGTACAGCAAGAATCTAAAAGTCAGAATTTTATCAAGGTGTGGATCAAATAGATCAAAACAGAGAAACTGAAAGCCCTTCTAATGACTAAAAGCCAAGAACCTTCCCAGAGAGCACTCAGACTCCCATTTGCTGCCTGTTGAACCTCAGCCTGTGCAAGCAATTATACCCTGATTACTTTTGCTCATTTCCAGTTCTTTTCACCTGAGAGCCAGAGCCAACAGCTGGGGGCTTTGTCTGGGGTCCCTGGGAACTTTAGTGCTGCAGGAATGTGCTGCACAGCCAGCAAGGCTCCCACCGGAAGCTAGGCATGATCTTCTCAGGAGCTCAAGGTGAAAGCATTGTCCTTTGATGGGTTGAAGAGAAGAATGAAATGTTGTGTCTTAAGGATAATTTTGTCAGTGGGCATTTTCCAGTATCAGAAATGAGGAGATTCACATATGAATGAAACAGCTGAACACATTGCCTCTGTGATGAGGTCAATGTTCCCCTGAACTCCAAGGAATTCCTCAGTACACCCTTCAATTCAGCCACAAATTAGCCCTAACCCTTGTGTGTATCTTGCTCACCCAGGTGCTCTGTGTTTAACTTCTCTCCAGATTCCCCACCCTACTTTTCTGGTCTTCACGCCTGATGCTGGCTTTCTTGCTTTCTTTTCAGCTAGCCTTACTTAACTCCTTCCTTGGCAGCAATGTTCTCCTGCCCACTCCTCCTCTGAGTCAATGCTGTCAGGATGTTGCTCAGTTATGTAAGTGAGCTCAGGGTCAGCGCTGTTGCCCTGCACTCCCTTCCTCATTTGAAATAGTCATGTCCAGTTCCAGTTCCAGATTATGAACTCCTAGATATCAGGACTATCTTAACTTTTTTCTTTACGTGAACTCCTATGTACCATATATAGCTCTGAAAGAGGAATGAGTGAGAGTTTTTTAAGAGGACTCTTGGATATGGTAACCTGCTAGATCCGTGATCAGCTCTTCACCCTTGCACAGCATGGGGAGAATGTGCTTGTGTTCCACGGTGTTGCTTGTTCCCCCAGAACAACCTGTGGAGCTTCTCAGCAGCTCTGCAGTGACGGTGTCATTAAAGAGCTGTACACTCTTGAACAAAAATCCAGAGCTTAACAAAAAACTGCACCCAGACCCCAACTTGCGTATTGGACTCTGTGGCAAAATGCACAGCAAATGAAACTACGAAGAAATGTATGGAGATGCAATGGGGGAAATATATCTTTATTTTTTTTGCTTTTGGTTTTTTTTAGTATTACAGTATATTCTTATAAAAAGATACAGATAAAAAGGACACTACAAGATTTGTACATTTAATTCACTTACAGTCTTAAACTAATTAAGAATTGAGGATAGGCCAAGGCATTACAGCAGCACACAACCTCCCACTTTCAGTAAGCAGTGCTGTACTTTCTAGCTTGGCAAACATGGCCACCTCCCAAAGCAAGTTTTAAGCTGAGCAGGCTTTGCAAAGGAGCAGAACGGCTTCAGGTGGGGATGACTTGGAAGGGAGGCATTGAGCACAGAGTGGCTCAGGTACTGAACATTCCCTCACAATTCTAAAAATTGCAAAGAGCTTTAAAGAGCCTGTTTGAAAGTGAGCAGGAAGGGGGAAGATGGCTTGTCAGAGAAGCTTTTCTAGCCCACTTGGCTCAGAGATCCTAGTGGGCGAGGCTGAAAGGACCAAGCCCTACATGAGAACATCTTGTAAAGAGACAAAACTGTCTAAAGGAGAGTTTTAATACAGATCCTACTTTTAATTATGCTGATGTAAAACCAGAGCAACATGAACTGTGGATCAATTCTACATTACCACCCATAACAGAAGACTCCAGTATGGAACCATCCAGATTCTTTCATGAAATGAGGTGTCAAAACACCATGCTAGACTCATGGCATCCTTCTCAGCAGGCACAGTGAGCAAATCTGGCAAACTTCAGGGAGTACTGGTTGTCAGAACTACTACTTACGTTAGTAGACAGCTTTTTTAAAATATATTATGTAAATAAATAAATAAATTCTATATTTTTAGTTGGCCAAGTTATGTTATCCAGGTTTGCCCTTGTACATTTATAAGAGAAACTAGGGTGGCCAATGGAGACTACATCTTTGGATGGCAGGTAATCAGAAATCTCCTGTGTGAAGTACAGAAGCTGAGGAGCCATGGCCAAACACCTTGTGATTGCCAGAGACTCTATGGGTAACAAACCAACCAGCAGAAAGATTTTGCTTACCTGGGGTAACCTGTGGAGGTGGGCTGGAGGAAGAAAAAGATAAAGTAGATTAAATCCTTCTTTGGCCATGAAGATAGGGAGGAATATTAGCTCTGAGGAAGGAGAACTGTCCCAGTTTGTCTCACTAGTGTGTTAAATCTGGTGAGATACAGGGCGTGAACCACTTATGGCCATCTAGCCAAGCTTCTCTGGAATTACAGACTGAATTTGTGTGGAAGGGTGAAGTTTGACCCAGCAACTGTACACCTTAACTCTTCTTAATCTTCTCACAGTGACACATGATAAAAAACAAACATTTTTTGTAGAAAGTGTTCTAAAATAACCAGCCTTCATCAGTTCACCACGAGTCTTAAAATGAGTGCTCTCCCAGAACCAAGTTCACCGGGGGCAGAGTAACTATGACAAAAGGTTTGTTTTCCTCCCTTCCTTCCCACACCAAGACTGCTCACCTGCATCCTCTGGCCTGACTCAGCTGGCACAGAAGCCAAGCCAGCTCTCCACCCAGTGTAATTCCCTGGCACGGTCTCAATAGTCTTTACTGTAATGCAGTGTATACATACAAACATAGCAAACTAAAATATGGCAAAATAAATAGAGGTGTCAGATTTACAGGTTCCCCATAGAAATTCCTTAAACCATTTTTTAAAAAATCATTTAACTCCCAAACAAACAGACAAACAAAACCCAAAACAACCAAACTAGAAACAAAACTGCATATATCATGTACATCATCTACTGTACAACGGATCTCCTTTCCCCTCATGGAAACTCGTGACACAAGCTTGTCCCATGCAACCCAGCTCAAAGTATGATCTTTCCTGAAGAAAAGGAAAGATTTAGCCAGTGGGGCTGATCATTATGGAAACACCTGCTCCACGGCCTTCCACCAGGATTCTTTGCGCTTCCTTTCCCTTTTTCAGACACTGTCAACACATTACAGAAATGCTTTTGAAGAAAAACCAAGTTGATTCCCTAGTGAGGAAGTCTCTCAGCCCTGAACACTAGTTTTACTTGTCTTAGGGAACTGGTGCCTGAACAATGGTTGTGCTACAGAGCATGGAATGGTTTTGCTCCTTGAAGTCACTACACCTCGTAGCATTTCTAGAGCCATGATAGAGTGAGAAGAGTGACTCAGTTCAAAGCAAGTGGAAAAGGGAGGGAGTCTTCTTCAGTCTTTTCTGGGATCATCCTAATGCAACCTGTGCAGCAACAGTGCAGAAGAGTAGAGATGAGTGAGCACTAGACCTCTAGGGACAAATTCTGGAGAGTTAGAAAGTACCTCTTCTAGGTGTGAGGAACTTCATCAAAGTCAGCAATTACTGTATTTCTGCAGCAAGAAGAACAAGGCCTCCATTATGCCATTCGTTCTCATATCTCCTTCTCCACTTATTTCCAACGACAGAGTGACTTCTCTTAAAATGCTGGTTCTAGGCACAGGTGCAAGGACAACAGTGGACCCTAGCCTTCTCCAGCTTCTCCAGTGATGTTAGATGTCAGACTGCTTCGTAAACCTACTGAGGAATAAGATTTTCTGTTCTCTTTCAGCACCTGGCAACTCAACCACAACTGCTGACGAAGAGTATTATATGCACTCGCAGTACTCAAGGGATTAGAAACAGGGACAAACTTGGCTTCAGCAGGAATCTGATGCCAGGCCCTACGGCAGAGCCAATTTTTTCCTTATCTTCTGTGTGGGTAACCGCATCTCATACAGTAGAAAATTTAATGGGCCTCTCTGCTTGTCACCATTTGTATGAAAACACTGCTTTACTCAGTGTGAAACTGAGCTTTTCCAAAACCTTCTTTATGAACTTTTACCATGGAGTCAAGAACCTGGGAACTGTCCAGCACGCTGAACAAAGTTTTTGGCCATCTTTGCTGATTCAAAACAGGGGAAACCTGGGGTGCTGGGGTGCTGACAAAGTTGAGCTGCATTGAATCAGGGCATGACTGAGCTTTTTGCCCATCCCCTTAAGGATCCCACAGATGATTTACAGGAGTTGCACAATCTCTCATTATTAATGTATCAGTCAAAGAGGTGGCAAAATTATAGCAGCTTTCTTTGACTGTCAGTGTGACTGGAGCGTTGCATACCATCATACAGGACCTCTTTAAATCAGGGTTGAACTATGTACACAAAGGGACACAGTTTGCTACATTTTGTGGCCTGGCAAAGTGACTTCAGTTTCAGAAAGCACAGCACAAACCTGGTTTGACAAATACTGGGGCGGGTGAAATACTGTATTTATATTCAAAGGGTTTGCCCTGAGGTGTTTGTTCTCTGCAAGCTGCCATGTTGACAGTCTGCCTTATCAGCCAGTACCTGGGGAGCAAGCAAGCAGCTGTACTTGCACATTATCTTGCACCAGAACTGACCTTGGCACTAAACGTGAAGTTCTGTGTGAGTCCTAAACGCAGGGAGAACAAAGAGGGAGGAAAAAAACCCTACAATATTCTAATCCCAAAAAGCATAATCTTTGGAATTCAGGGATTATTCAAAACTAAACTCAACTGTATGCCAATTTGGCACATATTACCACCTCCCACATGGCTTACATGGCATAGGTTACATGGCATGCTTTAAAACAAGACAAACTAAAGGGCTGGGATATATAGCAAGTCTACTTCAGGGAGCAGCAAGAAGCTTGTTAATATAATTTACAAGAGACATTTCTAAAAATCCATTTGTAATTTAAAATAAAAATGCTTTAAAAAGTGAGATTTTTTCTTAAAATTTCAAAACTAGTCTTTCTTCTACAAGGTGCTTGTGAACACTGCAATAGGCATTGCTGTTAATAGCTAATTCAAGACAGGAAGTGGAATAGTAAGGGAGGAGAATGCACCCAGCTCTTGTAAGATACTAGCTCTTTACCATGCGTATTACAGAGAGGCACGGCAGTCTGGAATGTCCAAAATAGGGAAATTCTGGGTTGGAGACTCAAAATTCAGTAAAGAATGAAACATCAGAGTTTAACAAATTTAACTTTTTGCTTCTCTCCATAGTTTACACAATTATTTAACTCTCAAAGTATTCAGAAAACCATCACAGTTTGCTTCTCCAATATTGTAGTGTGTAATACTGATCAGGCAGTGTGCATTGCAGAGGAAGTTCTGTTCTGCAGACTCAGTGCAGAGCCTGAGATTAAGTGACATTCAGAGAAAAATCAAACCAAATGATTAAACTTCCCTTGGATTCCTTGACATTTTGTGCCGACTAATGCAGCAATTTATAGATGGTGGGTCCCTCTTCTCAAATGTTCTCTCTTTTCTTCCATCTAGAAAGAGGAATCCATCATCATTCCTTGTTTTCCTCTTTTCCTCCTCCTTTTCCTTATCTCAGGGAAGATAATAAAAAAAGAAGACAAGTTTGGAAAAAAAAGAGTAAAAAAAAAAAAAAAGGCCATAACAGCCCACACAATCCAGTCCCTTTCCTAGAACCATGAAGACACACAGAATTCAAGCTTCTTTTTGGGTTATTTGCTTTTCTGCTAATATATTTAATTCATGTAACTTAACTACAAATTTATTTGTTTCTTCTGAATTAACCCAACTCTAAAGCCTGCTTGGCTTACACAATTCTATGTCCTTCTCAAAAAAAATCTCAGTTTTTATTATGGGTCTCTCTCTTGGTTCATCCTGAGTGATTTCTTCAGATGAAAAAGTCTGCGCGCTCCAAGGCTCTCCTTTGACACCATTCATATCTTATTGAGTGATGTAGTTCTGCTCGGCCGGAGTGGGGTGTTTGCAGTGGAGGTCAGGCTGTTAGACAGAGAGACTAGCTCATGCCAACAACAATCTCATGCCAACAACAATCTCAACAAAAATCTCACTTCTGGCAGGCAGTGAACATGTTTGCTGTTTGCTGCTGGAGACCTGTGGATGATACCAGGGAGCTCCCAATTTCCAATCTTGCACAAACAGATAAGAAATTTTCCACTGATTCTCTGCCAGCCTCTAGCGACGACAACAGGCTCTGCAGTCATACGCTTGTAATCCCAACCTGGCAGTGCGTTAGTTTTCTAAAGGAAAGCCAGAATATCTTTCCAAGAAGATACATCTTATAGCTTTGAGACTTGACCACCAAGAAACTCCAGGAAACTCCTTCTAGCAAAGCAGAAGCTTAAGACTTTTTCAAATTATTGTATGTTGATCCTGATTCTTGAATTTCCTTTTGTTACAGAAACTGAAGATTCTTTCTAAACTTTGCTTGCTTTTGTAGGCCATACAAAAACACTATACAGAACATGAGCTTAAATGCTTTTTTCAGGTGCTAAACAATGGCTTATAAAATCCAACTCTAGAAGAGAATTGGAAATTTGAGAACCACATCCTAACAAACTGCTGAAGACCAGTCTAGATCCTGAAGAAGTGATAGCTGTTTACAGAGATGGTCTGAAATTAATCTTCCTTGTTATCAGCAAGATGGAGATCATTACTAGTTTTTACTTTGGCACACAGAAAATTATCTTGTTCCAGCTGTGAGGCCGTGTGCAAGGCCCAAGTACTTTCTGTCATCACCATGAGGCCTTTGATAGCACAACACACTCCCAGAAGCAAATCTGTCAGCTCTGCATGGGCCAGTCACAGGCCCTGCTGGTTCCACAGAGGCACTTTTATAATGGCTCAAATTATGAGCACAGAAGAGGGATGAGAGGAAAGCTGATCATGGAAAGGTAACATCTCTAGCTACAGAACAAAGAAAGCCTTTGGGGTAGCTGTCAGCCAGGTGCCATCACACACATTCATCTTCCGTGTTTTGCACTTTTTCATCACCTTCTTTTGACTGATTATTTTTCTTCCTCTTTTAATTAATAATTTAGCTTTGTCACCACCCGCTCACGGCTTGTCTCTAAGCCTTGGTTCCCCGAACGCTTGCGGTTACGCTTGAGCTTGGATAAGTCTTTGTCAAAGACTTCACCTGACCTTAATGCTGACACCAGGTCATCAAACTCCCCACTCTCTTCAGAGGTGCTTCCAGCTTTTGCTTTTTTTTGCCGCCTCTCTTTTTCCCTCTGTTCCTTTAGCTGTGGAGAAGGACACAAAGTTTTAGAATTAGCTAACCAAGATGCCAGATCACTACGTACACTGCTGAGAAGCAGATAAAATGCATCAGCACAGATTAGGGAAAAAAAAAGAGTAGGAGCTTATCCACTAGGCCATTACCTGTGCCAAGAGCAACGAGAGGCCATTCTGGGCTTCTCTTCTAACAGGTGAGAAGAAAGCAGGAGAAATGAGGAATGAGTAGCAAAGCACGTCTGCCTCACAAAGCACAATCAGCCTGCAGCAAGAGGACACACGGGATCTATCCATGCTGCTGCTGTTCTGCACTAATTTAAGAGCAGGGTAGTGCCAGCTCAACTCCAGTAGAACTGGCTATCAGGAAGCAGATCGCTTGCTCTGCAAATGCTAGTGCCACATTTCAGGAAAACTCTTTCCATAAGGCCTCCCTCATGGCGTATTAGGCCTGTGAAACCCTTCTACAGTGCTTTAACAGTGGGCCCTGAACTTTCCAGGCTGGCTGAGAGGAAACTTGAGCCTCTATCCTGGCATTTTATCCTTATGTTTAACAGTAAGGCTACTGGCATCCTGGTGTTTTACCTCTCACCTCTTCTGAAAGGCAAAGCCACTGCTTTTGGCTCAGCAAATATTTAAATCATCAACTTCCCACAGCATGGGCTGGGGCCATGGCAGCAGCCAGGGCTAATGTGCCATCAGGGGGAAAGGATTCAAGGGACTGCAGAATTCTCAGGCTGAAATTAGAGGGGGAGGCTGGTTCACATAAACCCTAGGAGGCACACATGTCTGTCTCCCAGCAGCAAAACCCACAGAAAAAGCTCCTGCCATGTCAAGGCCAAACAATCATGTCAAGGCCTAGTAATCAAAGCATTAAGGCTGGCCAGAGAGAAATATTGCCAGTGTGGGCTGCAGCAGGTGTCAGGGCATTTACTGTGTCACTGTGCACTGTTAGATGACAGGCACACAGGAGATGATGATGGAGTCTGATTGTAAGCTGACCATCTTGGCAGGATGGAGGGAAATCTCGCTTCTTTGCTTGTAGCCCAAAAGCAGGACAGTCTGGCATGGGGGTTGCTGCAAAGTGCCAGGGCAAAAATGCCTGGGCTAGACTTGGTATCTGAATCCAAAAGGGAGTATTTTGGGAGTCAAACAGTTCATCCTAGAGAGCTGACAAGACAGACAGGGAAAATGTCATTATGTGAGAATAGAATGATAGAATGGTGCCAAAGAGAGATATCAAGGAGAACATAAAACAGTGACAGGATGTGAGTATTGGAATTTCTCTCAAGACATGAAAAGGTGAGGGAAGGAAACATCTTCCTGTGCCATGAACCTCACCATGGCCTCCATGCGTGCCCTGCGCTCCTCCTCTTCCTTTTTCTTTCTCATATTCTCCAGATCTTGCTTGGCCTCTGCAAATGACTGTAAGAAAGTGTCAAAGATGCCAAAAAATTCATCTGGCTGCATCTTGCCCTCAGTCTCTCCAAAATGCTTCAGTGCCTTGCCATACTGTCAAGGGGGCAAAAAACACAAGAGGCATAATTAGGTAGGCAGTTTGGTGAAGACAGCAAGGATAGCTTGTGAGTAACCACACCATGTAATTCAATACCCTCTGTGCATTCATGTGGCAAGACCAGAAACTACCCCCAGCAACAGAAGTGCTTCTCCTTAAGGCAATTATCCTGAAGTGTTTGCTTTCCTGAATAGTATCAACTATCCCTGAAGTGTCTGCTTTCCTGGATATCCTTTGGGCAACATGCAGCAATAATGCTGGAGAGCACTAACTGTCCACTGATGCAAAAAATGATGTTTTGTTCCTCAGGGCAACAGAGTAATTTCAGAGGATGACACTGTGGGCACATCTTGGCTGCAGCTGCATGACAGCCAGGGCATGGAAGACAGTGAGCTAGCTGGGGAAACAGCTAAAAGTAAATTTTAGTTCATATTTTCCCTTCCATCTTCCTTTCAAATCTACTTGCCTAGAGGTAAAAGGTTTTTGCAATAAAGCTACAGTCTGTCCTTGCAGAAACCTTCTGCCATGTCATCCATCTCTCTGGAGTCCTCTGAGTCAGGGTGTTGCCTGGGAGAGAGGAGACTATAGAGACACAAGCATGAGAGAGGGGCAAGGAAAGCAGCCAGGGCTCCTGGGCAGACTTAAAAGAGAGTGAATACATCACAAGTGTTTTTTATTGTAAAAGGCAAATTGTTGAGGCTGTAGGACATATATGGAGGCAGCCAACTGGCAAGACTTCAGTCACTGGGCAGTCCTGATGGGGATATGGTAAATCCATAGTAATCCCTGGCTCTTGGACCTCAGTCCTGCAGTAGTTGTACTCTCTCCTTTTCACTCTCACACTCCCAAGCATGTCTCATTGCTCACCAAAATGCACTCAAATGCAAGCACATATAGTCTGTCAGCAGCATGTACACATGCACAGTAAATGCTGTGTAAAGACACACATCCATTGCCCAGCCACCCTCCCTCACACACCTAAGTGTTGCAGAAGGCAGGCCTAGGAAACAGTCCTGACAGTACTTGTGCCCTGATGCACAGCTTCCCTAGCATTCCCTACTTGCACTTTAGCACACAACCACAGAGCAGCAGAGCATCCTTACAAACATCAATATTTACCAAACACAGGCTATGGACTGTCTTCAAGTTTTCTCATGCATGTATTCAGCTCATACTGACACAGCCCAGTTTCCCTTTCCTTATGTGGGTACTCATCCAGAATGGAAAAGACAGTAAGAACAGTTCAGGCTCTGATCCCAGCACAAAATTTGTTAAGGAAGCAGCTTGTAGAAACCCCTCTGGCCCTGTACCAGCATAAAACAATGTCTTCCAGTCAACAGCAGGAGGAAGAAATCTCCAAGGAAAGAAACTTCCTTCTGGCACAGCCTGAGAGATTCAGCATCTCCCCTTCTCTGCTGCCACTTCCAGGTCCACAAAGCAGTTTGAAGCAATGAATTCTTTTTTTGTTCCTTAAAAAGGGTTCTCAGCCAGAAACAAAAAACCCAAAGAATCTTGGAAAAAGAGTGTTGGAAGAAATGCAAGTTCCTTTGAGCTATCAAACATGGCAGGAGTTCAAGGAAACACTACACAGAAACAGCAACAGATTACTTCTCTGTTTAACACCTTTTCCCTGAAGCCTTTGAAGACACGTACACAAGTATGCACACCTACACCCTCTCCCCACCCCTCTCTGTAACTTTATCTGCATATAATATATACACAGGCTCTTTGAATGTTAGGAAAGTGCAGCAGTCTACAGTAACCTACACTGAACCAGCACCAGCTCTTCAGCAGAGACAATACAGGCTGTAAATACCACAGAGGGAGAAAAAGCATCTCCATATGCTCTGTTTTCTTATCTTGCTTGCTCCAGTGTGACAATCAGCCAGGGAGGCAGGGAAGTGCCAGAGTAAGACTTCAGCACAGGCATTGCCACCACTGCTTGAACACACAAAGCACCTGAAGCTCATTGCTCACATTGGATGTACTACCTGGAACATCTTCCCACTTAATTTGTCATTAACTCCTGTGAAAATTGAAAGTAAGGTATAAATTAAGAGCAGTGACTAGAGCTGCCAGCTAGATGGAAGGCTTGTCCAACTGCTGCAAAAGCCTGAGGTCAGGGGCAGCCCACAGGAGATAGCTGTTGCACCTTGTAATGCACTGCCTCCATCCCATGTTCTTCCTGTGCTAAATGAGCTGGTTGAATCCATGAATGTCCACAGAGGTTTCCTAGTCACTTCAGGAAGCTGGAGGTTGAAAAGGCAGAATTTCCTTGCCTGGGTCTCTTGGATCCTACATACATGAAAGTCTCCTTTAGAGGGTACTGCTGTCTGCAAATGCTCTGCACGAGGCCTGTCACCCAACTACTAGCAAAAACTTGCCAGTTTGTGTCACACTGGCAAGAGGGGCTTTTACCACTGCCTCCCCACTGTCACTCTGAGGAGGAACAGTGTTGCTGTGCTGGAAAGACTCAGCAGCCTGGGAGCCTTCCAGACACTCTCACAGGTCTAAGGTGTTGTGAGTTCTAAGCAGCAGCAAGGAGGCAGAGAACAGCCCGTTTTAAGTGCCCTGTAACACAGGGCTTTAGGAGGTCACAATCACATACTGTAAAGCAGTGAAAGACAAAAAGCAAAAAATCTGTGAGCTGGATGACCTAAAATAACTACAAAAAGAAAAATCGGGAGTTCCCTGAAATAAACATTCTCTTTCGTTCTCTACCCTCTCTGGAAAAAAAGCTGACTGATTAGAAGAAGGCAAGTCAGGAGATCCAGCTTCTGCTGCCAGTTCTGCTCATGATGTGGCCTGGGAACCCATGCTTCCTTTCTGAGCCTTGTGTTCTCCATTTGTTACAGAAGAGAAAGCATCATCTCACTAATCTGATATAGGAAATGGCAAAAAGACAGTTGTTCATGTGATATATGGAAGTGATTTGTGCTGAGTAAATTGTAATTGTATCAATATTTTGGGAAAATAATTTTAAAAAAAGTATATCTGATTAGAGTTAAGAAACAGATGGATTTCTTTATAGATGAAGTGTGTGAGAAACAGGATGCTGAAATTGGACTTGGCCCTAAGATGGATGAAGTCAGGGAACCTCCCAAACCAAAGTTAGCATCAAGA